>CM033641.1:208459969-208673619 GCA_019512145.1 Engystomops pustulosus | reverse complement strand
AGTAGTATACAGCCTGCCAGCCCCCATGTAGTATACAGCCTGCCAGCCCCCATGTAGTATACAGCAAGCCCCTAGTAGTATACAGCAAGCCCCTAGTAGTATACAGCAAGCCCCTAGTAGTATATAGCCTGCCCCCACAGCCCTTAAAAAAATAAACTTCTATACTCACCCTCCAATGTCAGCGCGGCTCCCCGATGTCAGCGCGGCTCCCCAATGTCCCCGATATCAGCATGTTCGCGGTTCATCTTTTCTTCTTGCTTCTGTCATGGACGCGGCCATGTTTTCTTCGTGACCGCGCATACTAAGACGTCAGCAGCGGCTGCGTCATAGTATGCGCCTGCTAGAAGAAAACATGGCCGCGTCCATGACAGAAGCAAGAAGAAGAGCCGCTGAGAAGAAAGAAGACGGAACACGCTGATATCGGGGACATCGGTAAGCCGCGCTGACATCGCGGAGCCGCGCTGACATCGGAGGGTGAGTATATAAGTTTATTTTTTTAAGTGGGTAATTTTTTCTTTTAACTGACTCGTGTATAAGCCGAGGGGACTCTTTTCAGCACATTTTTTGTGCTGAAAAACTCGGCTTATACACCAGTATATACAGTAAATATAATAAACGTTGGAGGCAGCTGCATTGAGATGTGTGCCTACAATGCAATCCATAACTACAAAACACCAGTCTATATATATTCCCCCCCATTGTGTTATAAATATACCACCATGTGTTATGAAAAACCTGATAATTTCATTACAATTCTGGAAATACCACACTGTATTATTATTTTATTAATGAGTAAAGCTCTTTATGGAACAACATTTTTCTTCCTTTTTATCCTAATGGGTTTTTGGTCAACTGATTATGTTTTTAATAGGCAGCAAGGTGGGATCAATAGGTTAACAAGGAAGAACAGAAAAACATAAGGGAAATGTATTAATGCCTTTGCACTTGTGTCAGCACTAGAGATGAGCGAACATACTCGTCCGAGCTTGATGCTCGTTCGAGCATTAGCGTACTCGAAACTGCTCGTAGCTCGGACAAATACTTCCGCTGCCTCTGCATGCCGTCCCCTATAGTGTCAGGGTCAATTATTGGATGTTTTAGATGCTATCTAGCTTCATTCTGTCACTCTGTCATGGCCATGCTGTTGCCCATAATTTTGGCATAATGGTGCGATTAAGCAGCCTCAGAGGCATCCATGCATGCTGCCCCTGCTGTTTCCTGTCCATTTCCGTGGTGTTTCCATCCTTTTCTGAGGTCCCCAGGTGTTTGGCCAAGCTTCCCTGTGCAGAGCCTTGTTCCCCTTGAAAAATGCTCGAGTCTCCCATTGACTTCAATGGGGCTCATTATTCAAGACGAGCACTCGAGCATCGGGAAAAGTTTGTCTCGAATAACGAGTACCCGAGCATTTTAGTGCTCGCTCATCTCTAGTCAGCACCACACAAACATCAGTTTTCCGACACCCTTTTTTGTCTCTCAATTTGAACGCAGCTTTTGTTTCTTTTTTTTGGCACACATTTATAACAACAAAAATCATGTCTTCCAATTTCTAAATCTCTTTCTGAATGTTGAGTATCATTTCTGATGCTCATTTTTTCATCCCATTCCCATTTTGGTATGCCAAATACACTAAACCCTTGTGATACAATGAAAAATCACATTATAAACACAAGTCAGGCGGCAGACTCTTGTATGTAGTTCAGTATGAATACATTGCATTTACTGCTACAAAACAGTCCTGGAGCTGCCGGAGGGCAGGGATTAAGAAGAGGACCAGCAGGGGAAGCAGGGTGTGTCGGAAAGGTGAGTACAGAGTTTATTTTTGTATATACCTGAGTATAAGCCGAGTGCTGCACAAAAATTCTGCTGAAAAACTCAGCATATACTCAATCAAATACAATAATAAATAATATAGAGCACATTGTCACAGGAATCTGTATCTGTACTATCCAGATAAGCAGGGGGTGGGCGCTAGGAGACGTTCTGTAGCTACGGGGTGTAGGAGAAAATTAGTTTTTATTATTACGGGCAGCATGTAAAAAACTCTAGGACCGGTGATGTCACAAGCATGTGACTGATCATTCAATTACAAGGAGGAAATCTCTTTTTACTAGCCCCATGAATGGTACATAGCAGGGCTGGTTATGTTTGAAAGTTTGAATGCAGCAGAATTGTGTATGTGTGGAGGTTTGATTGCACAAATAAAGACAGAGCTCAGATTCTCCATCAATTCTAATTCATAGCTGTCAGATCTTGCACACATGGCACAGTATATATACAGGGAAGTATCTTTGCACAGGAAAGGGGTGGTAAATAGATCTGCACTAGATATATTTACAATTAGAAATGCAGATTCTCTGTCCGCAATGGCTGTTCTGTCCAGCCCTCAGTGCTCTGGCCTCACTGCCCTTAGCTGTTGTCACAGCCAGGAAGTCCTGCCGAAAGCCTCATATATCTATTAGCCCTATATCTTTGCAAAGGAAAAAAGCTAGAAGCATGGTATTGTTGTCAAAGGCTCTCTCTAGCTGTGCTAGAGCTAAATGACGCTTTAAAAGCAATAATGTGTTTTTGTTTTTTGCTTTGCACGGTTATTTTAATAATTTTTTTCTCATTCTTTTTAGTTTGTAGGGCTTTATTTTTATACAATTTTTTTAAAATTGTTTTCTTACAGTGGAATAATATGTGGTATTAAATTTTGTTTAATAAAGTAGCAATAAAATACTTTATGAAATAGATCTTAATTATACAAGGTTTTAACCCATTTAGGGTTATAAAAGGTCATTGGGGACATTTCAACATTACATTATTATTACTTTTTATTGCCTATTTTCTCTGTAACTGGGATTGACATTTTAACCCCAGTTACAGGGAATACAGCCCCCTGAGGGATACTTTAAAGCAGATCTGGGTCAGCTAGTCAACTAGCACCAAGGGATCACTTAATCACTGATCCAGAAGCAGGAATGGCTGCTTGGTGTACTTGATACACAGTGCTCATTAAATGAGGTGTATACAGTGATTAGGAAGCTAGGGACAGAAATAATCCCTCCCTTCACTCTATCGGTGACAGCTGGCTCTTGCCTCCTGTAACTGCACCATCTCTGTGCAGCAAAAAAACTTTACATTATCATTTTAAATGAAATCTACCATCAGATATCTATTTTGTAGTTCCTGATAGCAGATTCACCAAATATCCCTTATCCCTTTACGATTTTTATTTTCAAAAATGTACCCTAACTTTATTACATTTTTAATCTAATTACCTACATAGACTACTCGTGCTTGGAGTAGCCTCTGTGAGCTCTGGAGCTAAGGCTACTCCATGAGTAGCCACTGTAGAACCACCCCCTATGCATCCATGCCGCCTGTGAATGCAGCTGCACTGCCCATGCAGGCACTGTGTCTCTTGGTGCTACGAGAAGATCTCAGAGGTCCATTAGATTCTGCACATGAGCAGAGCTCCCCTCTGGCCAGTGATTCGCCAAAAAACTTTAGAACTTTACAAAACGTTACATTTAAAAAGATGAAGAAAGGCATGTAAATGGTAGCTGGTAACAAAACTAAATCGCATCCTGCAAAGAATAAGCCATTTGATGAAAAAATAAAAAAAAGTTATATCTCCAAATATAAATCATCAGTGGCCAGATAGGGACAAGTTAACTAATTTTTTTAACTATTTAAATGTAATTAGATTTGTTTCTTTGTGAAAAAATTTTTTTGTCCCAGTGATTGGTCTATTTTTACACGTGAATGACACAGGTACTTTAAATCAGTTTCATTTACACAGCACGTTAGAAACACTGAAAAATGGAGCACACCAACACTAATTCAGCCTTTGCGTTCTGGAAACAATTCCTTAATCATGGCTGTGTTTTTATGGAAAAACAAGAATAAATTGATAAATTTTAAATGGATTTTGACAGCTGGATGTTTTCTATTCTTTGATTGTATATGCCTGAAGCCAAGGTTGTCCATGCTTAGGAGTCTAATGGATTAAACCTGCTTCATATGCTGACTACCTTGAATCTAATTCTTTATTTGATATTCTGGGCAATGGAAAAAAATTCAAAATTTGGTGGAATCCATGTTCGTCAGCCTGGTGCGCATGTCCCCATCTCCAAGGGTACACGCACGGCGGCACCCAAAGATTTAAGGGCCAGCGCACCGCTGATTGGTGCAGACCATACTTAGGTATGGATATAAACCGGCCTCTCCCAGCATTGCCTACCGGATCTTTGTGCTATATGCCTCAGAGAAAGCTTGTTTCATTGCCTAGTGCTTGTCTGCTGATTTCCCGTTGTGACCCCGGTTCCATTCCTGACTTTGACTACGTGCTGCCTATCCTGACCTCCTACCTATCTCTGACCACGATTCTGCCTCACGACTTTGTAGCACGCCTTGGCCACCACCACAGTGTAGTATCACCTGTGGAGCGACCTGAGTGGTACTACGTGAAAACCAGGTGCCACTTAGACTCCGCTGCCAAGTGTCAGCTTACACCATCATCTGCAGTGGTCCAGAGGATCCACTACCTCAGATCCTGACAGTTTATTTATCTTTTAATACCTTTAAAAAACTTTGAAATCCTTGCATTCAAAATCCCTGGATAGAATCATATTCTGACACTCATAATTATTTTTATACTTTAGTGTGGAGAGCTGTATAACGTGTCATTGTTTGGGGTATGGGATGCCATTTTCATTTATACCATTTTAAATTCTGTACAAGCTTTTTATCACTTTTTATTCAAACTTTTAATGGAGGCAAAAAGGTCAAAGTGGAAATTTAGGCTGTATTTTCTATTACAGAGTTCATGTCTGGGTATAATTGTCTATATATTTTGATCTGACATTTTGGGACATGACAATATACTATATATTCGTATATGTATATACTCTTTTTTTAAGCTGAGTTTTTCAGCACAAAAACTATTGTGGAAAAACATTACTTCGGCTTATACATGAGTCAATTTAAAAAATAAACTTACCCTCCGGCGGCCCTGACGCTCAGTGCGGCTCCCCGATGTCAGCGCGACTCCTCTTCTTCCCCATGGCTCATGTTCTTTCTTCTTTAACAGCCGGGAGGGCGCGGCCGCGACCTGCAAGCTCTTACTGAAGATCAAAGAAAGAAGAGGAGCCGCGGGTAACACAGAAGAAGAGCCATGTTGAGCATCGGGGCCGCCGAAAGGTGAGTATGTAAGTTTATTTTTTTTAAAGTCCTGGGTGGGCTGGCTGTATACTACTGGGGGCTGGGTGGGCTCTATACTATAGGGAGCTGGCTGTATACTACAGGGGGCAGGCTGTATACTACAGGGGGCAGGCTGGCTGTATAGAAACTGCGAGGGGGTCATGCTGGCTGTATGAGTGAATGGTGCAAGGCGGCTGTATACTAACTTGGGGGAGGCTGGCTATAATACTAACGGGGGCTAGCCTGTGTACTACATGGGGGCTGGCTATCTGTAAAACTAACTGGGGCCGGGCTGTATACCAGGGTGCATCAGCAGGCTGATATAAGACCGAGAAACCAGGCTGGTTGTACAGGCTACTAGGGGAAAAGTCTGGCTGTATGACGAACAGGGGGCGGCTGCTGTATGACTTCACAGGGGTCCGGCTGGCGTATGCTACAGGGTGGTCATGCTGCTGTAACCTACAGGGGGGACCGGCGGGCGTTAACTACAGGGGCGGCTGGCTGTATACTCAAGTGTCCAGGGCTCGTGCTGTATACTACAGGGGGCAGGCTGGCTGTATACTATTGGGGGCAGGCTGGCTGTATATTACTGGGAGATGGCTGTATACTACATGGGGGCTGGCTGTATATTTCTTGGGGCTGGCTGTATACTACAAGGGGGAGGATGGCTGTATACTACATGGGGGCAGGCTGGCTGTATATTACTGGGAGCTGGCTGGCTATATAAGCTACTGTGACCTGTGACCAATGCGATTTCTTCCTTTCCTATACCCACGGCTTATTCGATTCACTAGGTCTTTTTCCCAGGTTTTGGTAGGTACGAAATAAGGGGGCGCGTCTGCTTACACTTATTTATATTTAAACAATAATGTGATTTAGGGGAATGAGAAGCTTTTACTATTTGAGATGATAGGTGACTTGGTAGCATTTCTATAATGTTTGCTACAGTATTTTTTCTTAAATAGAGGCTTTGTGGACCGCATATATAAAAGAAGGATATAGATATATATATATGCACTCATTAACACTTATGCAGATCTTGCATTCTAGATGTTGGCTACAGATGTTAAGACAACTTGCCATCCCGGCACATGTTACATACTCCCATTGTGAAGAAAAGTGTTAGCGATTTATTATTTTCAAGTTTTTAAGTATTTTACCTGCGGCATGCTGAGATCACACAATATTAGCAGCACATAATATTTCATGTAGACAAAAGAGAAAACATTAGGCAACGCATGTGAGCTGTTTTTTTATGTGAATCACATTTAGTGATCACGGTGCAATGTTTAGGTTCTTGTAAAGACTAGAGTATATAATAGAAATAAACCTTAACTAATAGTTACAACATAGATCTTAGTGAAAAAAAATCATAAATTTATTAAGGTGGGTCTCAATTTGTAATTCACATGTGTATAAAACTCCTCAATATCCAATACTATTAAACAAACAGCTGAATTAATCCTTCCTTGCAACATTGAGAGTCAAGTTCATGAGAAATAGATTGGCATTCCATCTAACCTCTAAACCCATTCTTTTACAACAGGTAGATGTAATGTTTAGTACTGGAAACTTATTCAATAAGTAGTAATACCAATGTATTTCTCAACACACTATAAAAAATGTTATGTGGGCAGAGCATCACTCACACAAATATTGTACACCCTTGCAATAGTTTTGAGGGCTACCAAGGTAAAAATATGTATGGTTACAATATGTCTGAGGCATTACATCTTGTATTTCAGATCATTTATCTTTATACCAAGTTTAATATACGCTCATTGTAAGGTAAGAGCGAATAAGTCCATGTATATACTCCCTGTCCAGCATTATTAGGTACACACCCTGTCCCGTGCTCATCATAACACTTAAGATTTGTTCCTAAATATCAGGACCAATCCCATGAACTGGCAGCAAACTCAGTGCATTTAGGCATGTAGACATGGTCATACAATCTCCTGCAAGTTCAAAACCGAGGCATCAGTAGTGGGGACGAAAGGTGATTTAGTTGCCTTTGAACGTGGCATGGTTGTTGGTGCCGTCAGAAGGGCTGGTTGATTAGAAATTCAGAAACTGCTGATGGCTACTGGGATATTCCGCACAAGCCCTCTCTAGGGTTTTAAGGGAATGTCCGAAACGAAAAACATCCATTGAGCGCGGCAGTTCTGTGGGCGGAAATGCCTTGTTTGATGCCAAGAGGGTCAGGAGGAGAATGTGGCAGACTGGTGGCTGAGTCTGATAGAAAGGCAACAGTGACTTGCACAACAAATCGCCAAACCTGTTACAATCACCAAGGTATGCAGAAGAGCGAATCTCTTGAACGCAAGGAACAGTATGTTTGAACTTTGAGGGCAGATGGGCTACAGCGCAACGCCCACACACACTGTTGCCACTCTATTTTCACTAAGAACGAGGAAAAACTAGCTACAATTTTTCACACCGCTCTCGACATTTGGACAGTAGAGAGATTGGAAAAACGTTGCCTGGCTCTGCGGAGTCTCGATTTCTGCTGACGACATTCGGAAATAGGTAGGTGTCAGAATTTGGACGTCAACACCATGAAAGGCAGTGGATCCATCCTATCAACTGTTCAGTGGCTGGTGGTGGTGGCGGTCATGTGTGGAGGAGTATTTTCTTGGCACTCTTTGGTGCACCCTTGTACCAATAATGAGCATTCGCTGGCACACCCCAGCCTACCTGAGTCTTGTTTGCTAGACCATGTGCCAATTCTTAATGACCAATGTACCGACAACATCTGATGGACTAGCTTCAGCAGGAAAAGTCGCCATGCATAGCACGCGGAATCATCCAGCTTGTTTCGTGAACATGACAATGAGTTCACATGTACTCAAATGGCCTCCACAGTCACCAGATCTCAATCCAATAGAGCATCTTTGGGAAGTGGTGGAACAGGAGATTCGCATCATGGATGCGCACCCGACAAATCTGCGGCAACTGTGTGATGCCATCATGTCAATATGGACCAAAATCTCTGAGGAATGTTTCCAGTACAAGCAGTCCCTGGGTTACATACAAGATAGGGTCTGGAGGTTTGTTCTTAAGTTGAATTTGTATGGAAGTGGAAACTGTATATTTTATAATGGAAGTTCTAGACATTTTTTTTTCTTTTGCCCCAGTGACGATTGGAATTTCAAAATTTTTGGTGTAATTGGACCAAGAATTATCAATAAAGCTTCATTACAGGCATCTTACAGCTGATCATTGCAGTCTGGGACTATAGTAAAGCATCCAGAGAGCTTCACCAGAGGTCACAGTGGGCAGAGGGGTCTGTCTGTAACTATGGGTTGTCTGTAAGTCGGGTGTCCTTAAATAGGGGACCGCCTGTACCTTGTTGAATCTATGCCACGAAGAATTGAGGCAGTTCTGAAGGCAAAAGGGGGTCCAACCCGTTACTAGCATGGGGTACCTAATAAAGTGGCCGGTGAGTGTATATGTTAGATTTTATTGCATCTATTACCATTCAGAACCAAATATGTAGGTTCCACTGATTTTGATTTTTAAAAACTGAAGCTAAATCCACATCAAATACCCTTAGGGCAAGGGTGTAGACTTGTACAATGTTAGGCCTCTTGCATGCAATCATATTTGGGAGCTGCAAGCAGTGGCGTAACTAGAAGTTGATGGGCCCCAGTGCAAAGTCTGTGCCAGGCCCCTCGACTATGATGTGTGGTTTATAGTAATAGTCTTCTCATATGGGAAAGTGACACCATAAGGGCCCCCTTAACCTCTTGAGCCTGTGTGCAACCGTAACCTCTGCACCCCCTCAAGTTATGCTCCTGGTTGCAAGCTGCAGCTGTAATGTGCACAGTCATGGTGCAGGCATCGTGTGTCATCTGATCACAAGAGTATTTCACACACGGACATGTGCATAAGTCCTAAGCCATAGAGGGCTGAAGAAAAGTGAAGAAATCAGGCAGTACTTTTGGGAAACTAAGCGAACAATTTGATGGTGAACTTTAGAGAATAATAGTTCTATGTATTAGGCATGATTATAATATTATAGAGAACTAGTATTTTTGAAACACTATCCCTGTGGTGCTAAGGTGTACCCTTTTATATAACCAACAGATAATTCGGCAGAAAATTAAGCTTTGATTGAGGGCATCAATTTTCCAATTACAAGTAGTAACTTAAAGGACATTTACCATCAGATGTGTCCTAATTAGAAGTTCCTATGGAACATTGTTCCTTAGGACTTATTTTATTATAAGTTTATATATAGAGTTATAAAAGTTATGCTAATTATCCTGGGGTGCTCAGGATACGGCAGCCAAACGACTCAGGGAGCCTTGTATTTTAAGTTATGCACTCTCCCTGTAGTGCTAGCAGTCCCGCCTCCCTAAGCGCATAGAGCAGGGGACCCAGAAGGACTGCTAGCACTATGGTGGGAGTGCATAAATTAAACACCCATCATTGCCTCAGGGAGCATGAGGGAGCCTTGTATTATAATTTATGCACTCCCCCGTAGAGCTAGCAATCATGCCCCCCTGAGCACATAGAGCAGGGGACACTGCAGGACTGCTAGCATTATGGGAGGAATGCATACATTGAAATACGAGGCTCCCTGATGTTCCGTGAGGCACTGATGGATGTTTAAATGACATCTACCATTCTTTATCATGAATTCCTGATTCCCATCCTCTCTCCCATAAGAAACCACAACCCACCCTAACCGTTTGTATGATGCATGAACAGAACAACACTTTTGATTAAATATAGATCTGGAGCGCAAGCAATTAAGCATTTTACCCCAGCCATTTCTTTGTTTAGCCATAATGTGCATTTACAAATCCAGTCGAAATATTAATATCCTGCATAAAGAGAGCAATGCTAAAGATGTGTCAAGATATAACTGTAGAGGGGTACTTTATCTCCCTTCGGTGCCTTAGATCAACTTCCATTGCTGGACGTAAGATACATTTAATATTCACCAAATGCTTAGCCGTGTTATTGTGATGTAATTAGCGTGGAGTTGTGCTGTCATTCAGGAGCATTTGGAAAGCTCCAGAGGTAGCTCTGGACTCACATTTCATTAACAGAAAGCAGCCAGACTGAAAGGATGTGCTTCCAGTGAGAGTTGTGTTCTGTGATGGCTGTGTGCCCAACACATTTGGGATGTCACAAAGGAACACAGGAGATGCATGTGCTAAAATTTATTTTCAGCTTGCACGGTAACTTAAATCATAGTGACATTTTTTCACTTGTATAAAACCGCACAATGCTTCAGAAAATGGAGAGTAAACCCTGAAGGATAATGTGTTTATATATTTACTAAAGGAAATATGCAAACTACTTCTGATTCTACAAATATGCACATGTTTATTCTGCACTTGCCTTCACTGAATATAGGTTTATTAGTTTTGTTTAGTAGGACTTTGGGATGGTAATGGAAGCAATGTCAGAAGAAGATCCTAGTAGGATTGGTAAAATACATTTTATGGTTTTAATCTGAAAATATTTGCAGTAGAAGTATTGTAGAAAATTCTGACCTGCACATACAAATAGATCCAGGCAGAACAATTTTGGGAAATGTATTGACAGCATTAAATTATATCTTTTAATTTCTTTTGTTGTGATATATTTATCATTACTTTACCATAGTAAACGATCTGGCATGGACAATATTTGTTCACAATACAAGGATAGGGAGACACAGGGCGCCATGACTCAAGTGTAGTATTTACAAATCGTTTGGTAGCAGGTAGAGATAGGGTGCTCACCTTTACGCTATCTTGTGATCAAGCGTGTAGTATGGCATCAGCGGAGCGCAGCTTGTGGAGGAAGGCAGCCACGAGGAATAAGTGTCCAAGGGTTTATCCCGCGGCAGGAGGTAGATCACTTTTGAGAAATCCACAGTAGTAGCACATCTCCGTTAAAATCATATCCTTTTTATTATTGTATAGAGGAACTATGCCTTTCGGCACTGGACAAGCGCCTTCATCAGGTTCAAAATAACAAAATGGAATAAAACATATAAAACACATTCAATGCTCTTTGGGTGAAGGAAATACGTACTGATGTGAACATAGGGAGGCCTGTTTGTTTATCATTCATAGTGTCATCTCTGTGTTAGTAAAATAACTAAATAGTATAATTTCATATTTTCAATATAAGGTAGTACAATATAAGGTAAGAAATGTATAAAAATACTGAATGTTTGTTTGTTTATGAGTGTATAGTTAGCTGTTTGGGAGCGGATGTAATGTGATGTTTGAGGTTAGCGTCTGTTTCCCTGGAGACAGGACATTCCGTCTAAGTGATGTTGGTAACTACGGAAGCCGGCTGTGATCGAAGAAGGATTCCGGTCATTCCGTCCTAGCTATGTTGATAACTACGGAAGTCGGCAATGGGCAAAATGGGGTTCCGTTTTTTTTCTGCTTGGTCACCGGAGATGTCAGATGGATCGGATGAACGGTAGAGAAGATTTTCAAGAGATTTTAAAGCAGAGCTTATTCAATATATAGCTGTTCCATATTGGTTCGTCATCTTAGATTTGACAGATTGATTGAGGTAGATCGATATCACTTAGCTCGCGGAGATAACTATCCAGTATAAAATTAATATTCAAAAGTTTCAATCGCTTCGTTCAACCCTTCAGGGGCTAGAGTATGTAATCTGAAGATCCAGTATGATTCTTTTTTATTCAGGGTGGTTATTCGATCCGGTGTGTCTTCTGGAATAAGTTCGATGGGGGTTATTGTGATGCAGCTGAAGTCTTTGTTGTGTACTGTTGTTAAATGTTTGGAAAGACTTTGTAGCAGAAATCCAGATTTTGTCTTGCATCTGTGGCTATTTAATCTTGTTCGTAAGGATTGTGGTGTTCGTCCCACATATTGTAATCCACAGCTGCAGTTGATTAGGTATACTACAAATGTTGATTCACAGGTCATTCTATATGTGATACGCAATTCTTCTTTGGTGATGTTAGAGCGGAAGGAAGTTTTCTTATCTGTAATTACTGAGCAACATAAGCATTTCTTATGTTGGCATTTGTAAACGCCCTTTATTACTGTTTTTTCTTAGATACTTTGTGATTTCTTTATAGTTCTTAATTTACTGGGTGCAATAATGCTCTTTATAGTTCTTGCTTTTCTGAATGTTATGGCTGGTTCGTTCGGTAAAAGTTTTTCCAGATAGGGATCATTTTTCAAAATGTTCCAGTCTTTTTGTAGAACACATCTGATGCCATTATTGCCCTTATCAAATGTTGTAATGAAATTAGACTGTATGGGTGTTGAATTTTGAAGGGTATGTTTTTTTTTTATTTTTTTTGGGAGCAAGCATTCTTTTTGTTTGGTATACAGGTTTTTGATATATGCCTTTTGTATAAGTGGCCTCGGATATCCCTTTGCGAGGAATCTATTAAAAATGTAGAACCATGGTAATTAATATTTACATTCTGGACAATATTTTCTAAGGAGCTTATGTTATGATTTGGAACAAGCATCAGATTTACTTGAACCAAAGTTTAGTCTTCCAGTAAAGACAAACTCCATAATCTACAATAAAGAACGTGAGAGACAAATTTGGCTTCGGGTGAATGATTTGATGACTAGGAATTAAATAATTTTAATAGAATAGTTAACAAGTGTGTGTTTCATTTTAATGTATAATTTATTTTTATAAAAATTGTGTTTTTCTTAAACAAGGTAAATATTTTCTTTATAATGTGTGTCTTCCATTCAGCAGAACCATTACTAAGGCCAGGGCTTAGTGTTAGCCAGAAAAATAGCTTGCCAAATCAGTGAAAAATAATCACCTTAACGACCTGGCCCTTTTTAGTTTTTTCACTTCCATTTTTCACTCACCACCTTAAAAAATCTATAACTTTTTTTATTTTTCCACATAAAGAGCTCTGTGATTGCTTATTATTTGCATAACAAATTGCACTTCATAGTGACAGTATTTAATATTCCATGCCGTGTACTGGGCAGTGGGAAAAAAATTCCAAATCCCTATGCACCGTCATCTTTTTGAAACCGCCAGCAATGTTGCCGGCAGTAATAGGCGGAAAAACACCCGCGATCAGTGCTAGAACCGTTCACGGGTATTACCAGTAAGACTTTGCTGCAATATGCAGCAAAGAATTACTGGCTATGGGCACGGCCTGTGAGGCCTCTCTATGCACCGGGACCTGGGAAGGGGTTAATCTTACCCCGGTACCCACCATGACCAGGGATGCTGGGGGGAACTGAGTAGAATCCAGTACCTGACAATCCATAGAAGATGGCTGGGTATTAGGATGGCTGCACTATGGCACAATTCCCCGACAAAGGGTTAGCCCTTTTTTTGCAATAACTGTCTACTGGGCCATGTCTAGTGAACCAGACCATGGGGACTAGTGGGCTGCTACAGTGGTAGTTCTACAGTGTGTGTGTGCATTAGAGATGGGCAATTCGATTCTAATGAATCGGAATTTGTTTAGAATTTCTGGAAAACTTCAATTTGTCACAAATCTGAAGTTTACGGTCATTCGTGGGGGGAAAATGACTCTGAGCACAACGTGTTACATGGGGCAGAGAACTCTGGGAAGCAGAAAGGAACATGTCGGTGCTGTTTCTCACTGTATGGCGGTAGTGTTCCTCACTGTATGGGGGAAGTGCTCCTCACTGTATGGCAGTAGTGTTCCTCACTGTATGGCGGTATTCTTCACTGTATGAAGGTAGTATTCCTCACTGTGTGGGGGTAGTGTCCCTCACTTTACGGGGGTAGTGTCCCTCACTGTATGGTGGTAGGGCTCCTCACTGTATGTTGGTAGTGTTCCTCACTGTATGGCGGTAGTGTCCCTCACTGTATGGCCATAGTGTTCCTCACTGTATGACGGTACTTTTATAATGTTTTCATACATTTACAAAAATTAAAACCTCCTGTACAAAAAAAAATATTTTTTTTTTTGCCATCTTCTGGTGCTAATAACTTTTTTATACGTTGTGGTACGGAGCTGTGGGTGGTATAATTTTTTGCGACTATTGATGACGTTTCATCACTATCATTTTAAAGACTGTACGACCTTTTGATCACTTTTTATAGAATTTTTTATATTTTTCAAAATGGCAAAAGTGGGCGCTATTTTCCATTACGGGGTTAAATGCAGTGAAAAACCCTTATTATATTTTGATAGATCGGGCATTTTAAGTCACGGCGATAGCTAATGTGTTTATGATTTTTACTGTTTATTTATTTTTATATGAGTTCTAGGGAAAGGGGGGTGATTTGAATTTTTAGGGTTTTTTTTAACTTTTTTTATTTTTACTATTTTTCAGACTCCCTAGGGTACTTTAACCCTAGGTTGTCTGATCGATCCTATCATATACTACTATACTACAGTATGGCAGTATATGGGGATTTCTCTCTTCATTCATTACAATGTGCTGATCGCACATTGCAATGAAGGGGTTAAACTGAGGCAGCCTCGGGTCTTCGGAAGACATCACTGATTTTATCTCATTACTATGATATCACTGTGTGCACTATCCATGTACTGTAACATTGCTGGTAGTATAATCCAGGTACTGTAACATTGCTGGCAGTATAATCCAGATACTGTTGCTATGATGAGGCAGAGAATGTACAAAATATCTAACTTTGGTGTGGGGACACAAAGGTTAACCTCTGTTTTATGTTACTAAGAAATTCAGGTACATGTCACTAAAAGGATTTATTATGATTTTTCCTACTTTTATACATAAGAAAAGTAATAGTGTGGAATCATATAGCCATGGATGCTCCACTAGGGGATTCTGGGAAAATATGCAAAGGTTTTCCATACTATTGTAAATGAGCTTCCTCATGTCAGAGTTTGTACTGTGAAAGTTTTGAAGAATAATCAACCCAAAGGTGAAACGGATTATTAGTAGCCTTTGGTTTTTATTGATTAAAGTGTCTGGTATGGGGTTCTAGTGTATACATTGATTATGGGGTCTGGATTGGTACCTACATTAATTTGAGGGGATCTAGTCTATGTTCCGGCTGTTGAGATGATAAAGGTAGGCTGCATGAGTTTAGAGAGCAACGCTGTCAGAGCACTAAACCACTCTTCAGTGGTTGGAGGGGAAAATAATTATGGGGGTGTGCTATTATGGGGAAGTAATGAGATCACCAGTGAGGGAAGACAAATAAAAACTATTGTTAATAAAAAATTTTAGGGGAGCAGGTTTCTTTTCCAGACATATTTACCAAATTATATGATATTGTTGTAACTTTATTTTTTATGTAAACCAACATTTACAGTTGATAGGTGATCTGATCCAAGGTGTAAAATGGTCCCTATGATAAATTTTCTTTTCCATATATGGTCAGCACCACCGGACTGCCAAAACGGACTTGCACTAATTGACAATTGATTTTGATTTGGCTTTGTGGAAATATTCTAATTGCTTTTCCCTCTCTGGCCAGTACCTGTTGAAAGGTAGAGGAACAAAAGCATTGCTTTAGTCATGTAATTATTTTTTATTTACTGAGATAGCACAAGTATCACAAGGAATCCTTACAACCCTAGCTATTATATTTAATTTACACACTAAACTTATTTCTTAACTTTAATTGTTAGAACAAGTTTTTAATTTGTGGTATATCTTGAAGTTCTTCAGTAAATGATCATTGCCTTGGAAATAATTTGTTTAAATAGAAAATGTTTTGGCTTTAGAACTTAGAGAAATATTGTACTAAAACATTTCCAGTGTTGATAATGTTGTTGCTTTCTGTCTTACGATACAAAGCTCCCTCTTCTATTCCTTATTTGATCTTTCTAGCTTTACTTGAAACTGTTATTAACCTTGACCAAGATAAATGCAAAGATTGCAAAAGGTACTTTGAGAGTAGAGTACATTCCTATAAGACTCATTGAAATGATAATGTACATACTAAAAGTAGGTCAATGTAAGTAGCAGCATGTTCTATTTTATTACACATTATATTAGGTTAAATGTAAGTAGTTATCCTCCATTAGAAAAACTTAAGAAGCAAAAAAGTAAAAAAAAATTGTTTGTTCATGATGAGTAGCAACTAATGGAAAAAACTGTATCTCAATCATACATTTCACAGGAAGAATTACAACTTCACATGTGATTGTTGATACTAAAAGTAATAGCAATGTCCAATATACCACAGGAGTGGGCACCACGTTATCCGCTTTCTATGCCAAACCCTTAAACCAGTGGTATACCTATTAGGGTAGCAGCCATAGCTTAGCATAGCTTCTACCGGGCCCAGAGTGTGAGGGGGCACCTGGCCAGCCAGCCTGAAACACTGCAAATAATGCAGGAAGTATTGCACATCTTCCACAGCACAATAAGCTTAGCCATCCTAAGCTCAGAGAAGAAATCCTAGGGGAGGTGGAAGGCAGCAGAAGAGCACAACTAGGTCCAACGCTTCGATCTGATTACACTATGTATGCTGTTTTGTTTGCAATAAAGGCTCCATTGTTATCTGAAGACTTCCTGTGCAGTGCCGGAGTTGTTACTATTTCATTGTTGTTGGTTGACGGACTTGGCTTGCACCGTGCACAATGAGGAAGGAGAATTAAAGACTTGGAGGGGTGAGCTGGATTACTTCAGCCATGCGGCTATGTCATTATAAGATGAGGATGAGTAGACTGCTGGACTGTAAGTGGATATGACGTCTATGTACTGTGGGGCTTATTTACTAAGGGTCCAGCGGATTGCACTTTCGCTGGCTTTTAGAAATTATTGGGATTTGCACCACTGTGACAGCTATTTAGAAAGGCATTGCGTCGCACGCGATCGGATGTTTGTACAATCGTGCTGACTTTCATGTGACAGAAATGGGGGGGGGGGGGGGGGGCCATCGGACTGAGCGTGGGATTTAACTTTAAAATTGTGTCGCAAGACATGCACTTACATACATCAGAAACAAGAAGGTGAACTCTGGGGGACATGAACGGGGAAGCGACAGATGCAGGAAATCGGGCTCACGATCTTTGTGAATTACGATAAAGTTCATTCTCATCGGAGATCACAGCGGGGATCGCGCAGGACTGGGTAAGTGAATGTGCCCCTATATGTATATATCCTATTTATAAACTGTATGTGCATGTACATGATGTATATTTACTGTATGTATATGTGTAAATATTGTTTGTGCTTGCGCATGATGTATATATACTGTATATATGTGTGTATATGATTATATACTGTATGTACTTGTAAATTATGTATATATACTGTATGCAGATGCATATACGATTTGTATATACTGTATGTATATGTGCATGATGTTTATATGGTTACTTTAATGTATGTACATGAAGTATATGCACTTTATGTGTGATACATGATGTGTGTATTCTGTATGTGCATGATGTATATATACTGCATTTGCGTATACATAATGTATATATACTGTATATGCATGTATATGATGTGTATAAATGCATATGAGTTTATGTTTAAGGAGAAAGGGGACCCATGCAGAAGTCCCATGCTATGGAACCTAACCTCTTCTTCTTATGCCCCTGCCTTCAACAACTGTGATCAAAGCCTACTCCCACTGTGTATCTTGCATCAGTAGGGGGATGTGACACACTACATTGGAGCCTTGACTCGTGGACTTATGCTTGATAAGAATTATGCTGTTAAAGGGGTTTACCCATGAAAGATAATTCACAAATTTCAATACACTAGTGATGTTTACACAGTAAAGTTAATTTTTAACACCTTACTTTACAATTCAGTTTTATTGCTATTTTTAGCTACTATAACTCAGTGATGGTCAGTGTAAAATCCCAGGGGATGGCCAGGGACTCTCTAAGCAGACACATTAAGATCCCTCTAGTTGCGTGTGGTGACAATGTGGTTAGATTATCAGGGTACAGGTTTATATACACTTTCATTTACCTTCTGAACATTGTACTAGTATCTGACAAATAGAAAGAGAGATGAGAAAATACCAGCTCTACTATCACAGCCATAAAATACACAGTTCAGCTATATACCTCCCTCCCCCACACATATGTGTAAGCAACAATTGGGTAGTCAAGGACAGTAACGGAGGAGAGCTGGAAAGTCTGCACACTTGATATTTTAGATTTAAGGCACACAAAATCTAAGAAAAACCATTGCACTGTGGAGATTATTATGCATATTTTACTTATGCACTGAACATTCTGGAGCTTATTTACTAAAGGTCCCCGTATCGCATTTCCGTTGGACTTCCCAACATTTTCTGGATTTGCACCGCTTTGACAGGTATTTAGAAGGCGATTGTGTTGAACACGATCAGATTTTGGGGCAGCGACGCGGCTTTAAGATTCAAATTGTGTGGCATCCAATGCACTTACATACACCATGAAGAAGAAGGTGATCTGAGCGGGGAAGCGTCACATGCAGGAAATCGGGTGCACGATCTTAGTGAAAAGCAGCACAGTGCATTCTGGTCGGACAATGTACATCGTGGAATGCGCCAGGGACGAATAAGTAAATGTGCCCGTCTGTGTTCAAATTTTTTTATCTAGTCTAAGGTTGTAGGGTTAGCATGTATCTTAGTTTGTACACAAATGGCTGTTTCCAAGTACACGTGCTTTCAAGTAAATTGATTCTAATGTGCCCAACAACTATAAATGATGGCCATTAAGATGATAGAACTGTCCTTCTTAAAAACAGCAAATGCACATGATTTATTAAAAGTGGTATTGCAAGTCCATGAACAAAATAGATGGCGCATAGCCAGCATAACAACCTAACTTTGGAGACAATGACAAAAAGCAATATAAATCACCATTAATGCTAACATTCTAGCTTAAAAACTACGATTCTATCATATTACCACAGCGGGAGGGTCCCCAAAATTAGATTTCCAATTTAAGGTAAATAGACTTTCTGAGCACCAATACAAATCTGAAAAGATAAAAATGGTATTTCTCTGCGCTATTGTTCCTTTACAAAGGCACATAGCACAAAAGAATTATTGTTAAGCAGTTCATAAGAATTTTTTATCAGTATGAATCCAGCAAGCATATTTTGTATTGGAATGATGAGAAAGAACAAAAAAATGTAGGTAGGAACATTTCAAGCTGTTTATCTTAGTGCTCTGCTTTCAGTGCAAACAACAAAATAGTCTTTGCCCACTACATTAATGGAATGGGGGAAAAAACCTGCACTACTGTGATAATACGTTTGCAACAGAGTTACATTAGCGGTAATAACCAAAATTTTCCATTTGTAAATTCTGCCAGCTAGCATATTACAAGTGCTGTTTTTTATATCCTTACAGACAATAATGTCGAATTATTGCTTTTCAGACTGCAGCGAGAAAAAAGTGGAGACATGTTCTTCTCATATTAACGTGCAGAATTGTTTAACCTTTCTATAAACTAGTAAGTTAATTTTCAAGATAGGATGTGCTTGTTAAAATCATGTGAATAGTAAATTGTATTACTTGTAAATGTCTGATGCTATAAACCATACATTCAAATTTATAAGTACCTTTATGTTTAACAAAGACTGAGGAGAGAGTGAACATGTATTTCACCATATATCAACATTTTAATAGACTGTAATACTTTTGGTCAGTATTTCTCGAACTGCAGTAGATAAAGCTATATGTAGTAAAATTTGCGTTGGATGTAGCTTAGTGACTATTTCATTTGTTTAGCATAACAGTTTCTCATAAATTTTCAAAAACTATTTCCATCCTTTATACTGATCCTTAATGTTTTCAATGTTTTAGTACTATATATGGCACTATAGAATAAAGTCATTTATAATAAAATAGGGTTGGTGTAATGGGGACACTGGATTTAGGGACAACAGACAGAACCATAGAACTTCCACCTCCCAAACAGCCACTTGTTCCAAAGTGTGGACACTTAACAAAACAAACAAATAACACAAAGGTGACAATGATGATACTGGTCACAACCAAGATAGCATTTGTGAGGGAATTATTTAAAACAAAGTTTTTTGTGTCGGTATACACGGCTAGAATTGCATTGTACTCATTTGAATCTGCAGAATTTTGTTATATTCATTATAACTGTAGAATCAATTTCATTTTACATGTTGTACTATCTTAAAGGCCAGAAGTTGTGCTGTGCAGCTTGGTAATACTTTGTTGCAAATTGGTTTCCTCATATGTCTAACATGCCTTTTGAAACAATGAAAGTAGAAGAGGCAGAGATTTCTCACAGAAAACACTCCAAAGAAAGACTTGCATCAGTAGGTTCCCAAACAGCTGAATACTATTGATGAGCTCTTGATACCCAGAATGAAGTGCTGCCTGGCTTGCATACGTAGAAACTTGTACAAAGCAGTTTATGCTTTTCAGGCAAAAAACTATCTTAAATGCCCCTAATCATAGTGTGCTATGATTAATTGTCAGCTGCTTTGGGTTTTTTAATATATAAAAAATAAATATCTTTGGTGCTGGGAATGTTTTTCATTTTGTACAAGAGTTTTCTCATGAAGTAATAAGACACTAATGCCCATTTACTGAGGGTAGTGCAAACTGCACTAAATTCAGTTTTCCTGTGTATAATGCAGAGGGCCAGATTCTGAATTTCTAAAGCCTGCTCCTACAGAGTGTGCCACTTTTTTGGTGTGCCTTTAACATAGGGTACGTGACACACTTCTGTCGGAATATGCATAATAAATCTGGCGCATGGTCCGACTGGACATGGGAATGCCCTCTAATTTGTGTCACTTGATGCCTAGTGCAGCTACACCACAAGACACAACTGTGGTGCAGACACGTCTTAAATACTTGTGAATCAGTTTGCACCTAAAAGAACATGCAAAGTCTGACAGGAAATTGGCACACAGCCCTTTGTAGGTGATTTAAGGCGTTGCAGATTTCCATGGCACATAAAAAGTACAGAATCTACACTCACCGGCCACTTTATTAGGTACGCCATGCTAGTAACAGGTTGAACCCCCTTTTGCCTTCAGAACTGCCTCAATTCTTCGTGGCATAGATTCAACAAGGTGCTGGAAGCATTCCTCAGAGATTTTGGTCCATATTGACATGATGGCATCACACAGTTGCTGCAGATTTGTCGGCTGCACATCCATGATGCGAATCTCCCGTTCCACCACATCCCAAAGATGCTCTATTGGATTGAGATCTGGTGACTGTGGATGCCATTTGAGTACAGTGAACTCATTGTCATGTTCAGAGAAACCGTCTGAGATGATCCAGCTTTATGACATGGCGCATATCCTGCTTGAAAGTAGCCATCAGATGTTGGGTACATTGTGGTCATAAAGGCATGGACATGGTCAGCAACAATACTCAGGTAGGCTTGCTTGCAAACATGCTCAATTGGTACCAAGGGGCCCAAAGAGTGCCAAGAAAATATCCCATACCATGAACACCACCACACCAGCCTGAACCGTTAATACAAGGCTGGATGGATCCATACTTCATGTTGTTGACGCAAATACTGACCCTACCATCCGAATGTCGCAGCAGAATCGAGACTCCTCAGACCAGGCAACGTTTTTCCAATCTTCTACTGTCCAATTTCGATGAGCTTGTGCAATTGTAGCCTCAGTTTCCTGTTCTTAGCTAAAAGGAGTGCACCCGGTGTGTCTTCTGCTGCTGTAGCCCAACTGCCTCAAGTTCGACGTACTGTGCGTTCAGAGATGCCTTCTGCCTACCTTGTTGTAACGGGTGGCGATTTGAGTCACTGTTGCCTTTCTACCAGCTCAACCAGTTCTGCCCATTCTCCTCTGACCTCTGGCATCAACAAGGCATTTCCGCCCACAACTGCCGCTCACTGGATGTTTTTTCTTTACAGACCATTCTCTGTAAACCCTAGAGATGTGTTGTGCGTGAAAATCCCAGTAGATCAGCAGTTTCTGAAATACTCAGACAGACCCTTCTGGCACCAACAACCATGCCACGTTCAAAGGCACTCAAATCACCTTTCTTCCCCATACTGATGCTCGGTTTGAACTGTAAGAGATTGTCTTGACCATGTCTACATACCTAAATGCATACTTGCCGCCATGTGATTGGCTGATTAGAAATTAAGTGTTAACGAGCAGTTGGACAGGTGTACCTAATAAAGTGGCCGGTGAGTGTACAGAAGAATAGTCAAGAACATAGGCCAAACTTTGAAAAAAACAAAAGTACAAGCGAATAGCAAGAAAGGCACAGACAAGAAAGCTAGAAAGACAAATTGTTGACCAGGAATGAAAGATGGTACACACAGGATTTTATCAGAGTGGGACCGATGCTCTAGGAGAGAGGGGAAGAGCTCTGAAAGCGTGAAAGTGTTAATCCTTGCTGGTGCAGAGTAACGACTGTAGATATACTGCAGTCAAGCCAATGAAGTACTATTTAGACTGCCAACTTAAAAATAGACCACCTATGATTCGGAAGCACTACGGAATATAATGCCGCTATATAGTTAAATATTATTATTATTACCGTATATACTCGTGTATAAGCCGAGTTTTTCAGTACAAAAAATCTGCTGAAAAACGTCCCCTTGGCTTATACACGAGTCTATTACCCCCAAAAAATTACCACCTTAAAAAAATAAACTTAAATACTCACCCTCCGATGTCAGCGCGGCTCCCCGATGTCGGCGCGACTTACCGATGTCAGCGCGTCCCGTCTTCTTTCTTCTCCGCGGCTCCTCTTCTCTCTTCTTCCTTCTATCATCGACGTGGCCATGTTTTCTTCATGGCCGCGCATACTATGACGTCAGCAGCGGCCGCGTCATAGTATGCGCCTGCTAGACGAAAACATGGTCCCTCCATAAACAAGAAACCACAACCCACCCTAACCTTTTGTATGATGCATGAACCTACACACTTTTGAATTCGATATAAATATCTGGAGCCGCAGCCATTATCCTTTTACTAACCCCTCCATTTCTTTGTTTATCCCTAATGTGTATTTACAACTCCAGTCGAAATATTATATCCTGCATAATACAGCAAATGCAAAGATGTGTCAAGATTACACTGTAGAGGGGCTCCTTTTATCTCCCTTCGTGTGCCTTAGATCACTTCCTTGCTGGACGAATATACATTTAAATCTTCACCAAATGCTGCTGCCGTGTAATTGTGAGTAATTATCGTGGAGTTTGGTGCTGTCATTCAGGAGGCATTTGGAAAGCTTCCACAGAGGTGCTCTGGACTCACATTTCATTAACAGAAAGCACCAGACTGAACGGCATTTGCTTCCAGTGAATGTTGTTTTCTGTGATGTCTGTGGCCCAACACATTTGGGATGTCACAAAGGAACACGGAGATGCATGTGCTAAAATTTATTTTCAGCTTGCACGGTGTAACTTAAAAAATAGTGACAGTTCTTCCCTTGTATAAAACCGCACAATTCTATCCTTCAGAAAATGGAGATTAACCCTGAGCTAATGTGTTTATATATTTACTTAAAGGAAATATGCACACTACTTCTGACCTTCCTACAAATATGCACATGTTTATTTCTGGCACTTGCCTTCACTGAATATAGTTTATTAGTTTTGTTTAAGAGGATTTGGATGGTAATGGAAGCATGATCAGCAGAAGATCCGAGTATGATTGTTAAACATACCTTTTATGGTTTTAATCTTAAAATATTTGCAGTAGAAGTATTGTCAGAAAATTCTGACCTGCATACAAATAGATCCAGTGCAGAACATTTTGGAATGTTATTGACCTCATTAAATTATATCTTTTAATTTCGTTTTTTGTGATATATTTATCATTACTTTACCATGTAAAACGATCTGGCTGGACAATATTTGTTCACAATACAAGGATTAGGGAGACACAGGGCGCCATGCGCAAGTGAGTATTTTAAACAAATCTTTTGGGTGCAGGTAGAGATAGGGTGCGTCACCTTTACGCTATCTGGTGATCAGACGTGTAGTATGGCATTCAGCGGAGCGCCTTTTGGAGGAATGCCGACCACGAGGAATAGTGTCCAAGGGTTTTTCCCGCGCAGGAGGTAGATCAGTTTTGAGAAATCCACATTAGTAGCACATCTCCGTTAAAATCATATCCTTTTTATATTTGTTAACTAGAGGAAACTAATGCCTTTCGGCACTGTACAAGCGCCTTCTCCGGTTCAAAAAATCCAAAATGGAATAAAACATAGAAACCATTCATGCTCTTTGGTTGAAGGAAATACTACTAGATGTGAACATAGGGAGGCCTGTTTGTATTTTACATTCATAGGGTCATCTCTGTGTTCGTATCATAACTAAATATAAAATAATTTCCTATTTTCAATATAATGTAGTACATAATAAGGTAAGAAATGTTAAAAATACTAATGTTTGTTTTTTATGAGTGTCTAGTTAGCTGTTTGGGATCGATGTAATGTGCTGTTTGGTTAGCGTCTGTTTTCCCTGGAGACAGACCTTCCGTCTAAGTATTTTGGTAACTACGGAAGCCGGCTGTGATCGAAGAAGGATTCCTGGCCTTCCCGTCCTACTATGTTGATAACTACGGCAGTTCGGGGCAATGGTCAAAGGGGTTCCGTTTTTTTTTTTCTGCTTGGTCACCGGAGATTTCAGATGGATCGATGAACGGTAGAGAAGATTTTTCAAGAGATTTTTTAAAGCAGAGCTTATTCATATATAGCTGTTCCTATTGGTTTCGTGCATCTTCTATTTGACAGATGTTGAGGTAGATCGATATCACTTACTCGCGGAGATTACTACCAGTATAAAATTAATATTCAAAGTTTTTCAATCGCTTCGTTCAAACCCTTCAGAGGGGCTAGAGTAATGTAATCTGAAGATCCAGTATGATTCTCTTTTATTCAGGTGTTATTCGATCCGGTGTTCTTCTGGAATAAGTCGAGTGGGGTTATTGTGATGCAGCTGAAGTCTTTGTTGTGTACGTTGTTTTAAATGTTTTTGGAAAGATTTGTATCCGAAATCCAGATTTTGTCTTGCATCGTGGCTATTTATCTTGTCGCAGGATTGGGTGTTCGTCCACAGATTTAATCCCACACTGCTATTGATTATGTATACTGACAAAATGTTTGGATTCACAGGTCTTCTATTGTGATACGCAATTCTTCTTTGGTGATAGTTCTAGCGGAAGGAAGTTTTCTTTTGTAATTACTGAGCAACATAAGCCTTATCTTTATTTTGGAATTGTACCGACCTTTCTTAGCTTTACTGTTTTTTCTAGATACTTTGATTTCTTTTAGTTCTTATTTACTGGGTGCAATAAGCCTCTTTTATAGTTCTTGCTTTCTGAATGTTATGGCTGGTTCGTTCGGTACAAGTTTTTTCCAGATCGGATCCATTTTTCAATGTCAGTCTTTTTGTAGAACACAATCTGATGCCATTATTGCCCTTCTACTGTTGTAATGAAATTAGACTGTATGGGTGTTGAATTTTGAAGGGTATTGTTTTTTTTTTCTTTTTTTTGAGGCAGCAAGCTTCTTTGTTGTTTGGTATCAGTTTTTATATATGCCCTTTTTGTATAAGGGCCTGATATCCTTTGCGAGGAATCTCATAAATTATTGATTTATATCCATTATAGGTAATTTCTACCCCGGATATAATTATTCATTCTGGACCATATTTCTAAGGAGCTTTAATGTATGATTTGGAACAAGCCTCAGATTTAACTGTGACCCAAAGTTTAGTCTTCCAGTAACGACAAACTCCATAACTTACAATAAAAAGTGATAGACAATTTTGGCTTCGGATACATGATTTGATGACTCAGGAATTAAATAATTTTAATAGAATGTTTACATCGTGTGTTTTCATTTTAAATTGTATAATTTTATTTTTATAAACATTTGTGTGTTTTTCTTAAACAAGTACTATTTTCTTTATATGTGTGTCTTCCATTCAGCAGAACCATTACTAAGCCATGGCTTGTCGTTCGCCAGACAAATGCTTGCCAAATCATGAAAAATAACACCTTAACCGACCTGCCCTTTTTAGTTTTTTTCACTTCCCATTTTTGCACTCAACACCTTAAAAAATCTATAACTTTTTTTTTATTTTTCCACATAAAGAGCTCGGTGTATTCTTCTTTTTGTAGAACAAATTGCACTTCATGTGCAGTATTTAAATTCCATGCCGTGTACTGGGCAAGTGGAAAAAATTCCAATCCCTTCACCGTCATCTTTTTGAAAGAGCCAGCAATGTTGCCGGCGGTACAATAGTCGAAAACACCCGCGCTCAGTGCTAAGATACCGTTTCCACGGTATTACCAGTAAGACTTTCTGCAATATGCACAAAGAATTTACTGCTATGGGCACGAGCCGTGAGGCCTCTCTATGCACCGGAATGCCGATAAATCAGCTCATGTGGAAGGGTTTAATCTTCACCCCGGGTACCACACCATGACCAGGATGCTGGGGGAACTGAGTAATCCAGTACCTGACATCATAGAAGATGGGCTGGGTTAGTGGATGCTCACTAGGCCAATTCCCCGACAACGGGTTAGCCTTTTTTTTGCAATACTTCTACTGGCCATGTCCTAGTGAACGAGATCAGGGACTATGGGCTGCTACAGTGGTATTTTCTACAGTGGTGTGTGTGCATTAGAGATGGGCAATTTGATTCTAATGAATCGGATTTGTTTAGAATTTCTGAAAACTTCAATTTGTCACAAATCTGAAGTTTACTGTCATTCGTGGGAAGAATAAGTTTTTTTTTTCCCTTAAAATGACTCTGAGCACAACTGTTTCATGGCCAGAGAACTCTGGGAAGCAGAAGGAACATGTCGGTGCTGTTTCTCACTGTATGGCGGTAGTGTTCCTCACTGTATGGGGGAAGTGCTCCTCACTGTATGGCAGTAGTTGTTCCTCACTGTATGCGGTATTCTTCACTGATAAGTGTAGTTCCTCAACTGTGTGGGGGTATTTCCTCACTTTACTTAGTGGGGGTAGTGTCCCCAGTATGGTGGAAGTGTCCCCCTCACTGTATGGTGGCTAGGGCTCCTCACTGTAGTTGGTAGTGTTCCTCACTGTATGGCGGTAGTCCCTCAGTGTGAGTGCTCTCCTCACTGTATTGGAATTTGCCGCACTGTAGGGTAGTGTCCTCACTGTATGACGGTACTTTTATAATGTTTTCATACATTTACAAAATTAAAACCTCCTGTACAAAAAAAAATTTTTTTTTTTTTGCCATCTTCTGGTGCTAATACTTTTTATAACGTTGTGGTACGGAGCTGTGGGTGGTATCATTTTTTGCGACTATTGATGACGTTTCCACTATCATTTTAAAGACTGTACGACCTTTTGATCACTTTTTATAGAATTTTTTTATATTTTTCAAAATGGCAAAAGTGGCGCTATTTTCCATTACGGGGTTAAATGCAGTGAAAAACCCTTATTATTTTTGATGATCGGGCATTTTAAGTCACGGCGATAGCTAATGTGTTTTATGATTTTTTACTGTTTATTTATTTTTTTATCAGTTCTAGGGAAAGGGGGGTGATTTGAATTTTTAGGGTTTTTTTTAACTTTTTTTTATTTTTTACTATTTTTCAGACTCCCTAGCGTACTTTAACCCTAGGTTCTTCGATCGATCCTATCATATACACTATACTACGTATGGCAGTATATGGGATTTCTCCTCTTCATTCATTACAATGTGCTGATCGCACATTGCAATGAAGGGGTTAACTGAGCAGACCTCGGTCTTTTCGAAGACATCACTGATTTTATCTCATTACTATGATATCACTGTGTGCACTATCCATGTACTGTAACATTGCTGGTAGTATAATCCAGGTACTGTAAACATTGCTGGCAGTATAATCCAGATACTGTTGCTATGATGAGGCAGAGAATGTACAAAATATCTAACTTTGGTGTGGGGACACAAGGTTAACCTCTGTTTTATGTTACTAGAAATTCCGGTACATGTCACTAAAAGGATTATTTATGATTTTTCCTACTTTTATACATAAGAAAGTAATAGGTGGAATCATATAGCCATGGATGCTCACTAGGGGATTCTGGAAAATATACGTTTACTTTTGTAAATGAGCTTCCTCATGCAGAGTTTGTCTGTGAAAGTTTGAAGAATACTCAACCCAAGGTGAAACGGATTATTAGTAGCCTTTGGTTTTTATTGATTTAAAGTGTCATGGTATGGGGTTCTAGTGTATACATTGATTATGGGGTCTGGATTGGTACCTACATTAATTTAGGGGATCTAGTCTATGTTCTGGCTGTTTGAGATGATAAAGGTAGGCTGCATGAGTTTAGAGAGCAACGCTGTCAGAGCACTAACCACCTTCAGTGGTTGGAGGGGAAAATAATTATGGGGGTTTGGCTATTTGGGGAAAGTAATGAGATCACCAGTATGAAGACAAATAAAAACTATTGTTAATAAAAAATTTAGGGGAGCAGGTTACTTTTCACACTATTTACCAAATTATATGATATTGTTGTACTTTATTTTTTATGTAACCAACATTTACAGTTGATAGGTGATCTGATCCAAGGTGTAAAATGGTCCCTATGATAATTTTTCTTTTCCATATATGGTCAGCACCACCGACTGCCAAAACGGACTTGCACTAATTGACAATTGATTTTGATTTGGCTTTGTGGAAAATTCTAATTCTTTCCCTCTCTGGCCAGTACCTTTTAAAAGGTAAGGACCAAGCATTGGCTTTATGTCATGTAAATTATTTTTTATTTACTGAGATAGCACAAGGATCACAAGGGATCCTTACAACCCTAGCTATTATATTTAATTTACACACATTAACTTATTTCTTAACTTTAATTGTTAGAACAAGTTTTTAATTTGTGGTATATCTTGAAGTTCTTCAGTAAATGATTCTTGGCCTTGGAAATAATTTGTTTAAATAGAAAATGTTTTTGGCTTTAGAACTTAGAGAAATATTGTACTAAAACATTTCCAGTGTTTATAATGTTGTTGCTTTCTGTCTTACGATACGAAGCTCCCTCTTCTATTCCTTATTTTGATCTTTTCTAGCTTTATTGAAACTGTTATTAACCTTGACCAAGATAAATGCAAAGATTGTAAAGGTACTTTGAGAGTAGGTACATTCCTATGACCTCATTGAAATGATAATGTACTACTAAAAGTAGGTCAATGGTAATTAGCAGCATCTTCCTATTTTATTACACATTATATTAGGTTAAATGTAAGTAGTTTATCCTCCATTCGAAAAACTTAAGAAGCAAAAAGTAAAAAAAATTGTTTGTTCATGATGAGTAGCAACTAATGGAAAAACTGTATCTCAATCATACATTTCCAGGAAAATTACAACTTCACCATGTGATTGTTGATACCTAAAAGTAATAGGCAATGTCCAACCTACACAGAGTGGCACCACGTTATCCCCTTTCTATGCCAAACCCTTAAACCAGTGTATACCTATTAGGGTACAGCCATAGCTTAGCATAGCTTCTACCGGGCCCAGAGTGTGAGGGGCACCTGGCCAGCCAGCCTGAAACCACTGCAAATAATGCAGGAAGTATTGCCATCTTCCACAGCACAAAGCTTAGCCACCCTAAGCTCATAGAAGAATCCAGGGAGGGAAGGCAGCCAGAAGAGCAACATGGTCCCAACGGCTTCTGTCTATTCCTATGTATCTGTTTTGTTTGCAATAAAGGCTCCATTGTTATCTGAGACTTCCTGTGCAGTGCCGGAGTTTTACTATTTCATTGTTGTTGGTTGATGGACTTGGCTTGCACCGTGCACAATAGGAAGGAGAATTAAAGACTTGGAGGGTGAGCTGGATTACTTCAGCCCATGCGCTATGTCATTAAGATGAGGATGAGTAGACTGCTGGACTGTAAGTGGATATGACGTCCATGTACTGTGGGGCTTATTTACTAGGGTCCCGAGATTGCACTTTCGTTGGCTTTTAGAAATTATTGGGATTGCACCACTGTGACAGCTATTTAGAAGCATTGGCTTCGCACGCGATCGGATCTTGGCAAAATCGTCGCTGACTTTCAGTGACAGAAATGGGGGGGACGGGCCATCGACTGATAGCGTGGGATTTAACTTTAAAATTGTGTCGCAAGACATGCACTTACATACATCAGAAACAAGAAGGTGACTCTGGGGGACATGAACGGGGAAGCGACAGATGCAGTAAATCGGGCTCACGATCTTTGTGAATCACGACAAGTTCATTCTCATGTACGGAGTACAAGGGGTGATCGTCGACAGGTACCTGGAGTAATGTGAAGTGCCGCCTGAAGATATCCTGTCTTATAACTGTATGTGTCATGTCACATGAGTATATGTTTACGAGCATAGTGTAAATATTGTTTACAAGTGCTGCTCATGATCGTTATATACTGTCATGAAGGTGTAATGAATCTATCACTGTATGATACACTGTTGTAATTAGTAGATATCCGACAATTGCAACCATTTGTAATACTGTAGAATTCTATGTATATGACTTTCATGTATTACAGAAGTATATTCACTTCTGGTATCATGAGGTTCCATGTATCGTACAATTAACTACTATTCGTCTCCTATTACTTATAGCTAAGATTATACAGCATATGAGTTTATGTTTAGGAGAAAGGGGACCCTCAAAGTCCCATGCTATGGACCTACCTCTTCTTCTATGCCCTGCCTTCACAACTGTGATCAAAGCCTACTCCCACTGTGTATCTTGCATCAGTAGGGGGATGTGACACACTACATGGACCTTGACTCGTGGGAACTTATGCTTGATAAGAATTATGCTTGTTAAAGGGGTTTACCCATGAAGAGCAATTCACAAATTTAATACACTAGTGATTTTACACCAAAAGTTAATTTTAACACCTTACTTTACAATTTCAGTTTTATTGCTATTTTTAGCTACTATACTCAGTGATGGTCATGTAACTCCCAGGGGATGCCAGGGACTCCTCTAACGACACATTAAGATCCCTCTAGTTCGTGTGGTGACATGTGGTTAGATTATCAGGGTACAGGTTTATATACACTTCATTTACCTTCTGAACATTGTACTAGTATACTGACAATAGAAAGAGGATGAGAAATACCATCTCTCTATCACAGCCATAAAACAACAGTTCAGCTATAATACCGTCCCTCCCCCACACATATGTGTAGCAACATTGGGTAGTCAAGGACAGTAACGGAGGAGAGCTGAAAGTCGCCACTGATATTTTAATTTAATGCACACAAAATCTAAGAAAACCTTGCACCTGTGGATTATTATGCATATTTTACTTATGCCGACATTCTGGAGCTTATTACTAAAGGTCCCCTATCGCATTTCCGTCGGACTTCCCACATTTTCGTGGATTTTGCAACCGCTTTGACATGTTTTTAGACAAGGCGATTGTGTTTAACATGATCAGATTTTGGGGCAGCACGATTCGGCTTTAAGATTCAAATTGTGTGGCATCCAATGCACTTACATACACCATGAAGAAGAAAGGTTGATCTGATCGGGAAGCGTCACTGCAGGAATCGGTGCACGATCTTAGTGAAAGCAGCACAGTGCATTCTGGTCGGACAATGTACATCGTGGAATGCGCCAGGGACGAATAAGTAAAGTGCCCGTCTGTGTTCAAATTTTTTTTATCGTCTAGGTTGTAGGGTTAGCATGTATCTAGTTTTGTACACAAATGGCTGTTTCCAAGTACACGTGCTTTCAAGTAAATGATTCTAATGTGCCCAACACTATAAATGATGGCCATTAAGATGATAGAATGTCCTTCTTAAAAACAGCAAATGCACATGATTATTAAAAGTGGTATTGCAAGATCTATAACAAAATAGATGGCGCATAGCCACATAACAACCTAACTTTGGAGACAATGACCAAAAGCCAATATAATCACCATTAATGCTAACATTCTAGCTTAAAACTACGATTCTATCATATTACCACCAGCGGGAGGGTCCCCAAATTAGATTTCCATTTAAGGTAAATAGACTTTCTGAGCACCACATCAAATCTGAAAAGATAAAATGGTATTTCTCTGCGCTATTGTCCTTTACAAAGGCACATAGCACAAAAGAATTATTGTTAAGCAGTTCATAAGAATTTTTATCAGTATGAATCCAGCAAAGCAATTTTGTATTGGAATGATGGAAAGAACAAAAAATTGTAGGTCGGGAACATTTCAAGCTGTTTATCTAGTGCTCTGCTTTCAGTGCAAACAACAAATAGGTCTTTGCCCACACATTAATGGAATGGGGGAAAAAACCTGCCTACTGTGATAATACGTTTGCACCAGAGTTACATAGCGTAATAACCAAAAATTTTCCATTTGTAAATTCTGCCAGTCTGCATTTACAATGCTGTTTTTTATATCCTTACAGACAATAATGTCGAATTATTGCTTTTCAGACTGCAGCGGAAAAAGTGGAGACATGTTCTTCTCATATTAACGTGCAGAATTGTTTACCTTTCTATAAACTAGAAGTTAATTTTCAAGATAGGAGTGCTTGTTAAAATCATGTGAATGTAAATGTATTACTGTAAATGTCTGAATGCTATAAACCATACATTCAATTTATAAGTCCCTTTATGTTTAACAAGACTGAGGAGAGATAGTGAACATGTATTTCACCATATATCAACTTTATAGACTTGTAATACTTTTGGTCAGTATTTCTCTAACTGCAGTAGATAAAGCTATATTGTAAAATTTGCGTTATTAGTAGACTATTTCATTTGTTAGCATAACAGTTTTTCATATTTTCAAAAACATATTTCCTCCTTTATACTGATCTTTAATGTTTTCAATGTTTTAGTACTATTATGAGCACTATAGAAAAAGTCATTTAATAATAAATAGGGTTGGTGTAATGGGACACTGGATTTAGGACACAGACAGAACCATAGAACTTCCACCCCCAACACCACTTGTTCCAAAGTGTGGACACTTAAACAAACAAAACAAATAACACAAGTGACAATGATGATCTGGTCACAAACCAATATAGCATTTGTGAGGGAATTATTAAAACAAAGTTTTTTGTGTCGGTATACACGGCTAGAATTGCATTGTACTCATTTGAATATGCGCAGAATTTTGTTATATTATTATAACTGTAGAATCAATTTCATTTTACTAGGTGTACTATCTTAAAGGCCAGAAGTTGTGCTGTGCAGCTTGGTATACTTTGTTGAAATTGGTTTCCTCATATGTCTAACATGCCTTTTGAAACAATGAAAAGTAAAGAGGCAGATATTTCTCACAGAAACACTCCAAATAAAGACTTGCATCAGTAGGTTCCCAAACAGCTGAATACTATTGATGAGCTCTGATACCAAGAATGAAGTGCTGCCTGGCTTTGCATACGTAGAAACTGTGTACAAAGCAGTTTTATGCTTTTCAGGCAAAAAACATCTAAATCCCTTAATCATAGGTGCTATGATTAATTGTGCAGCTGCTTTGGGGGTGTTTTTAATATATAAAAATAAATATTTTGGTGCTGGGATGTTTTTCATTTGTACAAGAGTTTTCTCATGAAGAATAAGACCCTAATGCCCATTTACGAGGTAGTGCAAACTCACTAAATTCAGTTTTCCTGTGTATAAGCAAGGGCCTCATTCTGAATTTCTAAAGCCTTGACTCCTACAGAGTGTGCCTTTTTTTGGTGTGCCTTTAAACATAGGGTACGTGACACCTTCGTCGCGGAAATGCATAATAAAATCTGGGCGCATGGTCCCCGCTGGACATGGGAATGCCCTCTAATTTGTGTCACTTGAATGCTCTAGTGCAGTACACCACAAGACACAACTGTTGGTGCACGACACGCTCTAAATATTGTGAACAGTTTTGCACCTAAAAGAACATGCAAATCTGACAGGAATTGGCACACAGCCCTTTGTAGGTTGATTTAAGAGCCGTGCAGATTTCCCTGGCACCATAAAAAGACAGAATCCATCACTCACCGGCCACTTTATTAGGTACGCCTGGCTAGTAACAGGTTGAAACCCCCCTTTTGCCTTCAGACTGCCATCAATTCTTCGTGGCCATAGTCAACAAGGTGCTGGGGTGAAGCATTCCTCAGAATTTTGGTCCATATGGACTGATGGCATCACCAGTGTTTCTGCAGATTTGTCGGCTTGCCACATCCATGGATGCGATCTCCCGTCTCCACACATCCCAAAAGATGCTCTATTGATTGAGAATCTGGTACTGTGAGGCCATTTGAGTACAGTGATCATTGTCATGTTAGAACCAGTCTGAGTATGTTCCCAGCTTTATGACATGGCGCATTATCCGCTGTCGAAAGTGCCATCAGATGTGTGGTACATTGTGGTCATAAGGCATGGACAGGTCAGCAACAATACTCAGGTAGTGCTTGTGGCTTGCAACGATGCTCAATTGGTACCAAGGGGCCCAAGAGTGCCAGAAAAAATTCCCCATACCATACACCACCACACCAGCCTGAACCGTGTAATACAATGCTGGATGGATCATACTTCATGTTGTTGACGAAATATACTGACCCTACCAGCGAAGTCGCAGCGCAGAAATCGAGACTCTCAGACCAGGCAACGTTTTTCCAATCTCTCTACTGTCCATTTCGATGACTGTGCAACATTGTAGCCTCAGTTCCTGTTCTTAGCTACAGAGTGGCACCCGGTGTGGTCTTTCTGATGTAGCCCAACTGCCTCACATTCGACGTACTGTGCCGTTCAGAGATGCTCTTCTGCCACCCTTGGTTGTAACGGGTGGCGATTTGAGTCACTGTTGCCTTTCTACCAGCTCAAACAGTATGCCAACTTCTCCTTGACCTACTTGCACAACAAGGTCATTTCCCCGCCCACAGAACTAGCCGCTCACTGGATGTTTTCTTTTAACAGTACCATTCTCTGTAAAAACCCTAGAGATGGTTTGTGCGTGAAAAAGTCCAGTAGATCAGCAGTTTCTCTGAAATACAGACCAGACCTTCTGGCACCAACAACCCATGCCAGTTCAAAGGCCCTCAAATCACCTTTCTTTCCCCAATACTGAGCTTCGTTTTTGAACGTAACTAGATTGTCTTGACCATGTCCCTACATACCTAAATGCATACTTGCCGCCCATTCATTGGCTGATTATAGAATTAAGTGTTAACGAGCAGTTTGGACCAGGTGTTGTACCAATATAAGTGGCCGGTGAGTGTAACGAAGAATAGTCAAGAAACGTAGGCCAAACTTTGCAAAAAAAACAAAAGTTACAAGCGAATGCAGAAAGGACCATCAGAGAAGCTAGAAAACAATTGTGACCAGGAATGAAAAGATGGTACACACAGATTTTATCAGAGTGGGACCGATTGCTCTAGGAGAGAGGGGAAGAGCTCTGAAAGCGTGATGAGTTTAATATCCTTGCTGGTTGCAGTAAAGACTGTAGATATACTGACATGCAAGCATGCAGTACTATTTAGACTGCCAACTTAAAAGAGACCAGATGATTTTAGCATCTTCTCAGCCTGACAGTAAGAACTGCAAAAGAACCATTTGACTACCGTATATACTCGTGTATAAGCCGAGTTTTTCAGACACCAAAAAAGTATGTGCTGGAAAATGTCCCTCGGCTTTGATCACAAGTCTATACCCCCCCCAAAACTTACCCACTAAAAAAATAAAATTAATAAAACTCACCTCCGATGTCAGCGCGGCTCCCCGATGTCGGCGCGACTTACCGATGTCAGACGCGCCCGTCTTCGTTTCTTCTCCGCGGCTCTCTTCTCTTCTTTCTTATATCATCGACGCGGCCATGTTTTTTCATGGAGCGCATAACTATTACGTCAGCAGCGCCGCGTCAAGTATGCGCCTGCTGAAGAAAACTGGTGCACCGAAGAAGAGTGAAGAGGACTCTGCGGAGCAAAAAACAGACGGGACGCGCTGACATCGGCATCGGTAAGTCGCGCCAACATCGGGGAGCCGCGCTGACATCGAGGGTGAGTATTTAGATTTTTTTTTAAGGGCGTGGGGCAGGCTGTATACTACTAGGGGCAGGCTGATACTACTAGGGACGGCTGTATACTACTAGGGACAGGCTGTATACTACTAGGGGCGCTGTATCTACAGGGGGCTGCTATCTACGGGGGGCTGCTGTAATACACGGGGTCTGCTGTAACTACGGGGTCTGCTGTATACACGGGTGGCTTACTGGGGGCTGCTGTATACTTCTGGGCTGCTGTATACTACTAGGGGCTGCTGTATACTGCTAGAAGGGTCTTCTGTATACTTACAGGGGGGCCTGCTGTATACTACTGGGGCTGCTGTATACTTCTAGGGCTGCTGTATACAACTATGGGACTGCTGTATACTTCTAGGGGCTGCTGTATCTTCTAGGGGCTGCTGTTACTACTGGGGCTGCTGTATACTACAGGTGTGCTGCTGTTACTACAGGGGGGACTGCTGTATACTACTAGGGAGTGCTTCTGTCTACTGCTAATACACTAGGGGCTGTGCTGTATACTACTAGGGGCTTGCTGTATACTACATGGGGGCTGCTGTATACTACTAGGGGCTTGCTGTATACTACAGGGGGGCTGCAGTATACTACTGGGGGCTGCTGTATACTACTAGGGGCTGCTGTATTCTTCTGGGGGCTGGCAGGCTGTATACTACTGGGGGGGTTTGACCAATGCATTTCCCACCCTCGGCTTATACTCGAGTCAGTAGTTTTTCCCAGTTTTGGTGGTAAAACTAGGGGTCTCGGCTTATACTCGGGTCGGCTTATACTCGAGTATATACGGTAATTCATCAGTACTTCATGTCTTGTTTTGTATCATTCAATATTTTTAAAATGGTAGAAAAAGTTATGTTTTAAATCACTAGTTGCATCCTTCTCAAACTGTTATATAGACACTAATGATAGCTATGGAATCCTTTTAATAGGCTCCCAGCTATCAATGTGCTGATCGACACCACATCGGAGGGTGAGTATTTAAGTTTATTTTTTTAAGGGCCGTTGGGGCAGGCTGTATACTACTAGGGGCAGGCTGTATACTACTAGGGACAGGCTGTATACTACTAGGGGCAGGCTGTATACTACTAGGGGCTGCTGTATACTACAGGGGGGCTGCTGTATAATACTGGGGGCTGCTGTATACTACTGGGGGGCTGCTGTATACTACTGGTGGGCTGCTGTATACTACTGGGGGCTGCTGTATACTTCTAGGGGCTGCTGTATACTACTAGGGGCTGCTGTTTACTTCTAGGGGCTGCTGTATACTACTAGGGGCTGCTGTATACTACTAGGGGCTTGCTGTATACTACAGGGGGGCTGCTGTATACTACAGGGGGGCTGCTGTATACTACTAGGGGCTTGCTGTATACTACATGGTGGCTGCTGTATACTACTAGGGGCTTGCTGTATACTACATGGGGGCTGCTGTATACTACTAGGGGCTTGCTGTATACTACAGGGGGGCTGCTGTATACTACTGGGGGCTGCTGTATACTACTAGGGGCTGCTGTATTCTTCTGGGGGCTGGCAGGCTGTATACTACTGGGGGGGGGTTTGACCAATGCATTTCCCACCCTCGGCTTATACTCGAGTCAGTAGTTTTTCCCAGTTTTTGGTGGTAAAATTAGGGGTCTCGGCTTATACTCGGGTCGGCTTATACTCGAGTATATACGGTAATTCATCAGTACTTCATGTCTTGTTTTGTATCATTCAATATTTTTAAAATGGTAGAAAAAGTTATGTTTTAAATCACTAGTTGCATCCTTCTCAAACTGTTATATAGACACTAATGATAGCTATGGCATCCTTTTAATAGGCTCCCAGCTATCAATGTGCTGATCGACACCCTCCGATGATGTCACAGAGAGTGCCGGCCAGCATTTAAAGATGGCGTTGGCAGCAGACCAATTAGGTGCGGCTGTTGGGTTCAACCATGGCATTTAACACGCTAACTGCAGTGGCAGCACTTATGGCCGGTCGTGAAGCGGTTAATAATGATGCATTTTGCCTGATTCATTAGCTATGCCTTGGAAAATGTAATGCATTGTTTCTGCATGGCCTAAGAATTGATTGGTGAGCCATGGGGTTCACAGACCGACACTGATTTCAGAATATTATTATACTATTGATCAAAAAAATACAAATTCCAGTTTCCATCAACAAAATCAGACTCCTGATTCACTTATTCAGTACGGTCAGTTTTAAAAGAATAATTACTCAAACTGATCAGACAAATATAACAGCCATGTAACATTTTGATAAATTGAACAGACAAATAGCAGAACAACCAAAAAATAAATGGCTTAAAAGGTATCCAAATCCCAATTTTCTCATGCATAACCATAAAAAGAAACAGGAAACTATGTTGAACTGTAATGCTTTGCCATTTGCAGGTGAAAAAGAGAGAGTACCTGATTAGAAAAGAGGTCACAAGGTCATTTAGATGTGTTCAATGCTACATATGTGACTTTAATCAGCACTAAAATGGAAAAAACTAAATGTCTATTCTGCTACTGAATTAGGGAGCATGTGGGTAATGTTGAGAGCAAAAGTGATATTCCCATGCAAATCATACAGTGCTTGGGAAGGACATCAAGGAAATCCCAAATGGCTTTCCTTCCAAAGAAGTGGTCAGACCATTTGTGAGGGTTGTGAGGGGTAGACTTTAGGACATGACATTAGGGCTGTGCCTTCTTTTATTAACCAAATCCAAAAAGCATGGCCTCAAACTTCATGTAGTTGACATTTGCATGCAAACCATACAGAACTCGGGAATGGCATCAAGGGAATCACAAATTGCTTTCATTGCAAAGAAATGGTCAAATCATTTGTGATGGGTGGAGACTAGGGCAACCTCATTCTAAATATTGAGACACAATGGACCTATTACCTGGACATGGGATACATTTTTAATTTCTTAATTGAAAGAAGCAGAACTGACCTTTGAAGATAAGTGTAGTCTAGCCCTAAAGTACAGTAAATTACCAAAATCCAGAGGTCTATTTGTAACTAGGGGTCGTCAGTAAGTTGGGTGTTCTTAAGTAGGGGACCACCTGTACTGTAATAGCATTTAACAGCATCTCAGGTGAGCTGACGACACCTTTTGTTTCGTGACCTAAAGTTTTGTCATCCATGCAGATTAGGGCCCTTCCTACAGCAGATAAACCATACTGATAAGGGTGAACCCTCTATCAGGAAAAACTTACTTTGTCTAACATCTAATAGATGGTAGAGCAGACAGGCAATAGGAATTTAGAAACAGGCCGGTGTTCACAGCAAGATAAACAAGACACAGCAGATAACAGACAGACAAGTAAATTTGGACAGAACCAGGTCAAATCCAAAATGGCAGCAAGGCACTGAATCAAATAGCAAGAAAATTGTTAAATAAATGTAGCATAGGTCTGATAGACAGAATAGAAAAGCAACAGATAAAAACAAGACCTAAAAGCACTGCAATAACCAACAACCTGTGTTATTTATGAAATACCTGATAGTTAACCAGCTAACTGGTCAGCTATCCATCACTCACATCTGATACTAACACACAAGTTCTTATGACACCACCAAACATAGACCCAGCTCAGCCAGATAGTTGTCAATTAACACTTAGCCAATCACCTCTGGGTATGGCTACAAAAAGTTATAGATTTTTTAGGGTGGGAAGGGGGGGGGGGAATAATGGGCAAATAATGGAAATCAAATAAAGCCAGCAGCGTTAAGTGGTTAAAATCCATAATAAATGTGCAGTACATCAGATTTCAGCATAGATATTACTCCCTCTACACTGAAAGAAAAGAGATCTTTAATTAAATGAAACAAAAAGTTACTTGATGTACATTTCCTTATCGAAACAGCAAGTTGATTACCATGCAGAAAAAAATCAATATAATGGAAATATAGATATTCCCAAATCTCATCCAAATATTCTATTATCCACTTTGACTTTTTCATGCTCTCATCCACATTATAAAATCAGCAGTATTTCTACAATGGGTGCATTTTCTTTAGTAACATAATGGAAATGACATTCAGATGGCGACTACATACTATTAAAAAAAAATCCTGATATCTTACCAAGTGGAGGATAATTAGTAGAAGATTAGTGAAATGCATCCTCTCAGCAGCAGGGGAAACTGATCCAAAATAGATCCTGTTGAACTTCCTCTGAAAACTGTATGCAATTACAGTAGGTAATCCCCTTAACCTGTAATTATTGACAAGATCCAAATTAAACTAAATCACGCTATATTCATGGTAATTCAAGCTGTCTAATTTCAATTAGCTTTGTCTATTTTTAACATTTAGAACATCTGTACACTTTTAGAGCTGGACAAGATTTTGTTTTGACACATAAAAAACAGAAAACATACAGGGAAAGAGTACTCCTAAAATGTAGCTTTCCACAACTGTAAGGAATTTGAAAGAGCATTTTTTAACATTTGACTTTAATAATAAGAAAACCAGATACATATATGAAATATATGGATTTATGGATCTAAGATTTCAACATACAGTACTCATTTTACCGATGTGACGCACTACTATGTCGCATGCTGGCTGCAGGGGTATGGATAGGGCTCACATATGGATAGGGCTGCATATTGCAGCAAAACCCACCGGAACACCCATGGTCGATGCTGGAACTGTAGGCGATTTGCACATTGTAATGAATGAGGAGGAAAATCCCCATATACTGTACTGTCATACTGTATTATGTAGTAGAGGGTCTTAAAAATAGTAAACAAAAAGTTAAGAAAAGTAAAAAAAATCATATTAAAAAAACCTATATAAAAATAATTAAAGAGTAAAAATCATATACATATTATGTATCACTGCAACCCAAAATGTCCGATCTATAAAAATATAATAACATTTTTTCATGGCGTTTAACCCCCTAATTGAAAATAGTGGTCAAAGTAGAAAATGTCACTCTTTTGCCATTTTGAAAAACATCAAAATAATTAAAATTATGTATGAAAAAGTTATTAGCTCCAGGAGATGGCAAAATATTTTTTTTGTACAGATGGTTTTAATTTTTGTAAATGTTTGAAAACATTATAAAACCTATACAAATTTGGTATCCCCATGATCACATCTACCAAAAGAATGAAGTAGACATGTCATTTGGGGCACACAACAAAAGCGGTAAAATACAAGCCCACAAGAATACTGCACAAATGTGTTTTTCACCATTTTCACTGCATTTGGAATTTTTTCTCGCTTCCCAGTACATGGCATGGAATATTAAAAAGCATCACTAAGAAAAGCAAATTGTTATGCAGAAAACAAGCCCTCATACAGCTCTTTACAAATAAAAAAGTTATGGATTTTTTAATGTGTGGAGTAAAAAATGGAAAAACAAAAATGAAATTAATAGGTTAATATAGTTGATACTAAATTTCTAAAGAGAATAGTGTAAAATATTTTATCTAATTTATATATAGTTAAATACTCTTTATAAAAAGGCACATCTGAAATCAGAATAAACATTTCCTAAATGACTTTAAATACATTTTTAAGACATTGTCAGGCAAAGTCAAAAGCTTACATACAACAATATTACTATGTATTTTATTAGTTTGGGACAGCCCACATCATGATTACATGTAAGCTTTATTTTTATTTATTGGCAACATCTGAGTTAATTAGAGATACACCGGTGGATGTATTTAAAGGCACACATGAAACACACTGCTTCTGTGTGTAACATCATGGGAAAGTCTAAATAAATCAGCCAAGATATCAGGAAGAGAATTGTTTCAATCTTGGGTGCTATTTCCAGATACCTGAAGGTGCCCCATTAACTTGTACAAACCATGATGCGCGAGTATAACAAAGATGGGAATGTCCAGCCATCATACCCTCAGAAAGGAGAGCTCTTTGTACCATAGATGAGTGTGCATTTTAGCCCAAGAACAAAAAAAAAAAACCTTGTGAAGATGCAGGCTGCAGCTGGTAAGAGTGTGTCATTATCCACAGTGAAACGAGTACTGTATCTACATGGGCTAAACGGCCACTCTCCCAGGGGGAAGCCAAAGTTGCAAAAGAAACATAAAATTGTTTGCACACAGGAACAAAGACCTCAATTTTTGAGAGCAGTGCAGAGCAGTGGCAGTGTGAAGATAATAATGATGACAGGCAGCCAGGTAAACTTTAATCAACTTTAAAAAGTGAGCGGAAACAATAATGTTAAATATAAAGGCAGATTGAGGATTAGTATTAAAAAGCTACGTGAAACTGTCATATTGAAATGTAAAATCCTGATCACAGGATCCATTTAACCCATTAACAACTTGGCCCATTTTTGTTTTAGTGATTCTATTTTTGCTAGCTATTTATGTTTGGTGCTGTATATAGCTGTATAAATCTGTAGGAGGGCTTGCTTTCTGCATAACAAAAAATATTTTTTAGTATGGAAGGAGAAGTAGTGCTTGCAGAACGTATGAAAAAAAAACTTCACAGATGGGGTAATGGAAAAATGACAACTTATTTATCTACAAATCCATTGAAATCAATGGCTGTTAAAACTGATTCATTATTTTCAGCATTGTTCTTATCAGACAGAGCAGAAAAACTGAAAGCACAACCTTATCCACAGAACCTTGTGACCTTATCCACAGAATTGGTAATTTATAATTGATTGTGGGGTTGAATACCATAGGACCCTTACCAAACACCCGTTACTCACTATGGGCACAGCCATGGTATAGCAGGCATCATAATTAAATAATGCAGTTGCTCTCATTTAATTGGAAGATCAGCTATTAATGTATGTAACATTCCTGTGGCTCTATAGTTGCTAGTTTAGTCTCCCACCTAGAACCCTCACCTTATTGTAAAGCTACACATCAAATGATCTTGTTCACAGAAAAAGGGACCCCATTAAAAGAAAAAAATGCTATTCGGCCCATCAGTTTTCTATTCATTTCCTTTATGAGGATGCATGATTCCACAACCAGTCATAAGGTATTGCATGAGTCAGTCTGGGTGGTATTGTTTATACTGATACAGGGTTAAAGTTAGTCACAATTTCATCAGTATATCATAGTTTAAAGCCTTAAAACACAACTCTGATATTTTTTTCACAAATCAATAGCTCATGTAGAAAAACTTTGCATATTATCTTGATTACCTATGTGCTGCAGGTTCTTTGCTATCCTCCTCCATTTAACTTGGCTCTGTCCTAGCTTTATCTCCAGGCTGTGCTGATTTTTACTATCATCCGAGTTATTTTACTATCATCAGAGTTATTTACAGATTCATATTGAAAGAGAGGAGGGGCTGCTCCTCCTTACCCACAGAAGAGGAAGGAGGGGGAGGTCATATGACAGAACTCTATGCGTGTATCTCAGACAAGTAGTAGAGATAAGTGTATTCAGTGCTGTGGATGTAAAACTTTCCTATACAGCATATTAATGTACAAGATCTCTCCTGTTCCCTATCCCTCCATCACAGTTTGTGATTCTGCAGAACTTTTTCTTTCTCTGTTTGCTCCTCATGCTTTTTCATAGACACATCTGCACCCCTCCTACAACTTCTACTATTAACCCTTGTGCTCACACAGTATAGACTATACACTTCATGTAACTGTTTCACTGCTGGTTTCTACTATTTATTACATGCTGTCAGGATAGTCATCACATAGATCCTGAATGTACACTATGCAGTGCTCAGTAGATTACTGAGAACACAAGGTGTCATGGAAAGTTATGTCAGTCTTCACTGACTGGTAGAACATTTTAGACAAGCATTACACATAACAATTTTTGTAAAAATAATAACATCAGAGTTATTGAAAAAAGTAAGTGTTACTAATAGTTTAGAACTTTTTCCTGCCTGTATAGAAGAACACTTAAAATGTTTCATAGGTCATAAAATAGCAACCAAACATAGCCCATAAACATCAGAAAAAGAAGCTTAGCAGGGATATACAAAATAAGAGCTTTTGGGTGAAGAGAGTCTCTGAATAGTTTATTCCACATAGTACTGAATAGTTTATTCCACAGGATGAGAATGTTACCTATAAACCTAATCCATAATAGAATGGCCGAGGTCTACTCCAGATCTTCATGGAAGAGGAATTCTCTCTTCCACCAGCCCAGGTAGAGGTTTGCAAATGTGGCGGCATCCAGGTTCCCTTTGCGATCTTCTGAGTTGGTGAAAGAACCTACTCTCAAACAAAAATAGTTTCTTGTGAGGACAAAATCAAGGAGCTTCAACACAGAACCATTGTGGAAAGCAAATTGTACCCCTTTGGTTTTGAGGAAGTCCACCACAGTCTCACATCGCTTATTTTGAGGGCCACCACATCAAGACTAGCAAGGAGAGTTCCCTGCACAACACCCCACTCCTTAATGCATCCATAATGTCTCTCAAGACACAAAGGGAAGTGAGATGGTATCAAGACATAAGTTTACATTTTATGTCAGGGCATCAATGCCTTACACAATTGGCCTCCCTTTTAGGGGGAAAACCCCTTTTTGGATTTTAGAAAGGGAGTAGAAGATTGCTATGCTATGCTCAACATCAGAGTTATGCTTTAACATCATATCCATTATCAGCGGGATCAGCTTGGAAACAAATCTGATAGATATGTCTTGACTTTGTTATGGAGAAAATAGCAATGAGTAATGCCAAGTCATCTTCATAGTTCCCTCAACATGTGTACTCTCCCTACCTAGGCTTCCTGGGCTGAACCTGAATCGCTAAAGTAGTACTTTAGTATTTTTATGAAATCCATTATACTTTTTTTCCAATGATATTATCTGTTAGAGGAAAAGACTCAAAATTGTTGCCTCTTGCAAATGTTTTTTGGCACATTCGATAAATATCCAGTGAATGTTCTCTGTCTAACTTTCCATCTACATTCATTTGCTTCTTTGCTTTATTGATGATTTTCCACTGACAGCCTTGAGGTTTTTTTTACCTTGATATCTGCAGAATGCTGGTTTTTATTTTTCCCGACCCTGAGGTTTGTGCTTATAGTCTACTACAATCTCAGAATTCTCTGGTGCCTCCTCATGAATTATAGCTTGACCTCTAAGGACATTTGTTATATAGAATGAAACCACAGCAAAGCTATATATCTGTACCACCGTTATTCCTGTTACATGGATATAATTTTGTGAAATATAAAATGACAACAATTTTTGTTAATTCCTTATTATTTCTTTTTAACATCAAATTCATATATTTTTAACTTAATATTTAATAACCTCTTTTAAAGGTTTATTGCTGCTCCAATTTACCTATCTCTGAGTTAAGTGGAGTGGTTATATGGCATGCACAAAGGTAGTGTTTTATAACTGAAATGGCAATGTGTTGTTATGCTAGCCAGCGGCCTTCAGGTCTGTTAACTATGGAAGTCTAGAAGGATACCATAGGCTCTCTCTCAGAGTAAAACTGACCCAGATTGTAGTGCAGACGTATTAAGTGGTTTTTCTTTTGCTCAGTTACTATTTATTACACTTCTCAAACATGATAAAGACATACAAAAAAACCTTCCCCCACTCCTCATAATTTAGAAAAGATTTTTAGTAAAAGATTTTTTTTTTTTAAATCTTATTTTTCCCATTAATTATTTATTAAGTTGAAAGAAAAAAAACACAAAAGTATTGGTATCATCATACTGTATTTGTAACGTGCCATACTAAAATATCATTAATAACAGTATATAACAAATATCAATAATAACCTGAAAAGGAAAAGCTGAGAACATAAATTAAAATGTCAGGATTGCTATTTTGTTTATTATTTTTGGGAAGGTGAGATAAACACAGTTTATTTATTTATTGTAAATAGAACATATTATACATTACAACGAAAAAACATATACACTGCTTATAAGTGACAAAGTAAAAATGCTAAAATTTAATTTAGATTTTTTTTTTATTGTTAGAACTTTTTTTTTATTGTTAGAAATAGGATACGGTTTCAGGCTTCTGTGTTTGAAAACCACACCCAGAGCTGCCATTGATAGACATCTCTCTTTCAGGATCTTTCCTTAGGGAAAGCTGGGTGTGAGTTATAGCTTGTTTTGTCCGCAGCTGTGGCTAGAGTGATGGATGGCTGAACCAGTCAGTGCTTGAGGCAGTGTCCATTGCTCCATTGCTTATATTCTTCCCAGTTCCTTCAGAGAGTGCTGGTTATTCAGTCTGATCTCTGCGTTCTAGTGCCTTTGCCATTCTGTTGTTTGCTATTCTGTGTATTTGACCTTTGCTTCGCTTAACGACCATTCTATTCTGTACCTTTGCCGCCATATCGGTTTTGACCCGGTTCAGTCTGACTCTGCTTGTCTGTCTGTATCTGTTGTATGTCCATCAGTGGTATGTATCTCCTGGAGTTACCTCGCTTTCTCTGTCCCAGGTTTGTTTGGTTCTGGCTTGACACTTTTCTGTAGACTAGTATAAACACTAGTCTATCTCAGTATTCCCATTACCTGTCAACTCCACTATCCAGCAGCCTCCAGATGAAGTTAGTCTTCTCTGTCACCTTGTAGGGTCACTCATGGACTGTTAATTAGGTTCCTGATAGCATGTTTGCCTTGTCAGGGTGGTGTATCTGCTACAGACAGGGCCAGAGCCAGAGTTTGCAGGGTGAGCTAGCACCAAGTATGGTTGTGGTTGTGCTGTTGCACAATAGGATGGATTTGACTGTATAAGGACTTTTGCTTCACAGGAACAGGACCAAACCACTGTCAAGGAGTGACACATTTTTATCTAGGGGATACTAAGGAGAGGCATTGGATTAAGGTTGGTGGGGGCAGGGGCGCACCTACCATGAGGTGATTTTGAAAACTTCGCCTCTGGCGGCACGCCTCCTACTTGACAAGGGGGCGGCATCAGGCTGCAGCAGCTGTTGTGGGGCCGACAAGGCTATCCAGCCGAAGACACGGCCATCCGCCACCCGCTGGCTCTGCAATCTGACCGTCTGCCAGCACGGCCACTCAGCCGTACACTGTATCTATCTCATGCTACATGGTGGTACGTTGTATGCATTTTACCCTACATGGTGGTACGCTGTATGCATTTTATACTACATGGTGGTACGCTGTATCTATTTTATACAACATGGCGGCACACTGTATGCATTTTATATTATTACATGGCGGCACGCTGTATGCATTTTATACTACTACATGGCAGCATGCTGTGTGCATTTTATACTACATGGTGGCACGCTGTATGCATTTTATACTACATGGCAGCACGCTGTATGCATTTTACGTTGCTTTATTTTCACACCAAACCAATATGATGGATCTGGTCCTGACACATCTGGTCCCTGATATATTACATATATGGGGGGTGTCTCTCTATAGCTAGGCTCAGGCAGAAGAAAGGCTTGGTTCACCCCTGGGTGGGGGCTCCAGGGTGCAAAATCTGGTGGAGGCTCCCACAGAATGTAGCCTAGACATGCTACACATTTAGCATTCATGTAATAGGTAGGGTCCCCCCTTAGTCAGTAATAATTGTAATAAGCAAGTTTCCCCCTTAAGCCTGATGCATAAATCTAGCTGCACAATTTGGGGCTGGTTTACAGTCCACACAGACATCTATGGTGTCCCAGTCATGAATATACAGCCCCACAGTAATTAAAACATAAACATCCCTAAATATACGGCCCCTATAATAATAAATATACAGCCCTTTAGTAACAAATAAAATTATAGCCCCCCAGTAACTAATATACAGCCCCTAGTGATATATATATAGTTATATACCCCCAAGCAATCAATAAATATATAGTTACTAGGATACCGCCCTGTTCCTAACATACCGCCCCCAGTGTACAATATATCAGCTCCCAGTAACTATTATAAAGCCCACCTGTAATGCATTTTCAGCCCTCAGTGCACAATATACAGCCCCCCGTAATGCATATACAGCCCCCAGTGTAAAATATACAGCCACCGTAATGCATATACATCCCCAATGTACAATATCCAGCACCCAGTATACAATATGCAGCCCCCTGTAATGCATATCCAGCCCGTAGTGTTTAATATCCAGCCCCCCGTAATGCATATCCAGCCCCAAAACACAGCTCACTGTAATGCATATCCAGCCCCTAATGTACAATATACAGCCCCCTGTAATGCACATCCAGCCCCAGTGTTCAATATCCAGCCCCCCCATAATGTATATTCAGCCCCCAGTGACAGTGTACAATAACCAGCCCCCTGTAATGCATATCCAAACCCCCAGTGTACAATATCCAACCCCCAGTAAAATAATTAATCTGTACTCACCCACTCCCGGTACCCTGATATGCAGCAACCTCCTCCACCTCTGCTTTTGGGATGTCAGTATCCTTGCTCAAGTGGCACAGGGTGTGATGCCAGGGCACTGACATCCTGTGCACTCTGTGTACTATGGCAGCGGAGTGAACAAATTTTCTACAGTGCCTGGTTCTCTGGACCAAGTCGGGAGCTGGACCCGAATACATAGGGGGTGATTTGGGCGCCCCTGCAACCTCCTGATTTGCCCACATTTTTAAGGGCTCTGCTAAGCGGCTATTTGAGGGTAAGTCTTGTGAGGGTATCAATGGCATCCCAGATTGAGGATGATAACAGCATGCCTCTGGAAACCCACTGGAGCCCCTAAGTCCCATTATCAGAATTGTAAAAGTTTATTTTAGAAAGAATGAAGCTGTAGATAACAAATGTAAGAATATTACAACAGTCACAGTGCCTGGATCTATGAGTAAGTGTCCCTGGTTTATAATGCTTGATAGTAGATTAAATCAGGCAGGGATTGTCAATAGTCCTGTGCAATAAAAGAAAGGGGTCAGGCTGCAGTAGGGCAATGTACAATATGGAACTGTGGGGTATAGAAGTCCTTTGTAATTTATGAAAAGGGTTGCATCACATGGTCTCATACCATATGCAGAGTTGCCGCAGCAAGCTCTCTTATCTTTCTTTACACTGGATGTGAGCTTCTCTCTCCATGTCAAGCAGAAAGTGTGCCATACTTTACACAGGACTGTCAAAAGTGGCATTTAGCAACTCACAGGTGATGATTTGATCCATCAGGAATATAACTGGATAGTGTCTTCTCCAGCCTCCAAATTAATCGATGCAGAATTCACTCTCAGATGTTGTCAGCTCCTCGCATCACATTTCTACCTTTGTTTCAATGTTTTTGAAAGAAGGCTATTCCACTAAATAACCAGATAATGTGAGGGCACACATCATGAAGAAGATACAATGAAACAAAACATTGTATAAAGCAATGCCCACACAATTCCTACTCAGAATTTAAATCAAAATGTAAAAAAATCAATTTTCAATACAAATACACATAAACATGGAGGACAATAAGTGCAAATAAATCAGAGGTCCATATATATAGAAAGAATAATGCAATATCACCAGAGCAAGCAGAGGAAAGAGAACCCTGAGGAAGGCATACACTTGGATCCCTTTCCCCAGCCTGCTCAACACTAACACAGCTGCTAATATCATATCGATGTCTCATTGTCTCATACCACTACTGACCACACTGTGCCGCTAGTACATACACCATTACACCATTACTGACCACATATTTCATATATACCCTTCACACCCCAATTGACCACATTATGTCCCAAAATATATTCTTTATACCCAGGGCCGATTCTAGCATATTTGCTGCCTGAGGCGAATATTAAAATGCTGCCCCCCCCCCCGCTGCTCCCTGTTCAGTAAATACTGAAAACTTTACTAACAATTAACAACCCTACAGACAGCTTACTGACACTGTGTCACTGACTACAGGTTCTGGGAGTCATTAGTGGCATCTAGTACCTTATAGATGACAATCTCTTCCATCAGGAGGACTTTATTCCGGGTTCTCCAATCCATGACGTATCACTGCTGAATTCATGGCCAGATATCTTCAGCTCCATGCAGCATCTCCACCCGGCGTCCCTAAAAATACCACAGTCACTTACAGTATAAAGTCTCCTGGATAACAACACTGCGCTCCTAAATAATATATACCCCTCACAACACAATGGACGTCACTCTCCCCACATATAAAACATCCCTTCACTATAATATATATATTCTACTGGAATCATAGAATGCACTGCACCAATCAATATACAACACCCCCAATTTATTAATACAGACCCCCCCCCCCCCCCCGCCTGTGTCTCTGCTTAGAACGGAGCGACGCAGCTGCCGGAAAGGCGCTAATAAATCGCGCCTGTCTCTTAAAGAGACAGGCACGTTTTATTTAGTTGGTGGGCAATTTGGGCGGCAGCGGGCGCCCGAATCACCCACATTAGAGCGGCGACTATCGCCGCCCTTTACAGGGACCCGCAATCTGCTGCCTGAAGCGAGATTTTCATCTCGCCTCATGGCAGATGCGGCCCTGCCCTGGGCGACAGAGCTCTAGTGGGCCCCCCTCCAGTAGTCACACTGCCCCCCCCTCCACCGTGTGGGCAACCGGCCCCCTGTATACACACTGCCCCCCTCCCCCTGTATACACACTGACCCCCCTCCTCCTGTATACACACTGACCCCCTCCTCCTGTATACACACTGACCCCCCTCCTCATGTATATACACTGCCCCTCTCCTCCTGTATACACACTGCCCCCCTCCTCCTGTATACACACTGCCCCCCTCCTCCTGTATACACACTGACTCCCCTCCTCCTGTATACACACAGTATTCGTCCGAGCAACGAGCAGTTTCGAGTACGCTAATGCTCGACCGAGCATCAAGCTCGGACGAGCATGTTCGCTCATCTCTAGTCCCTATCATATCTTTAATCATGCATAAAACAACAAAACTTGACTTGAGTGAATCAAATTAGGACTTACTTCTAGCTTTACTGAAGTTCTTGTTGTCAGCAGAACCTGGGAGGAACCTGAGTTACATCTCTTCCTCACATGTCTGTTTATCGCCAACCAATTCCCAGGTTGATCTAGTGAGATCCTAAAAGATTATCTACAATGGAGGAGATAACTCAAAAATATACTTTAGTACAGTGTGTGTTTAAAGTTAAGTCTCCCATACTGCATTTGGAGCAACTGTAAATAATAATATCCTAATCTAGTAACTAAACAAAATAAAATCTCCTAGGGACTCAATCTTGTCTTTTTATTGTCTATCTTACTGGAAGGGCTAATGGTAGACTCTCAGTCCATGGTTTCCCGGTCTCCAGCATTGGCTTTTGGATCTTTTGCTTCAGAGTCCCAATCAACCTGTCAACTTTCCTGCTATGGAATGGGAACTGCCTAATCCATCTCTAAAGCTTAACTTATCTTGAGAAGTGGGTACCTTGAGCACTTCCAGTAACATTCTTCTAGTTTCTTTGTTCTGACTTTTGGCCAACCTGAAAATAAATGTATGTGCCTCAAAATATACTCATATGCTCCTACCTTCAACAACTAAACATGGTCAATGTATGTGGTCTTTCTCTCTGGGAAAGGTATATAAAGTCTTTGGATGTGGCAGGTGGCACCATCACAGTCTGCAGCACAGAGGCCATACTGGAACACCTGCGTGTTTTAAACTGGTGAGTATAACCACAAATAACCTGGGTCACAATAGTTTGCAAAGTTCTTGGTAAGCAATTCATTGTCCACAGATCACAAGGGCACCTTTTCCTTGCAGTATCTTCTCTTCTTCTTTTACCGCTTGTCTCTCCACAACCTGTAACATGTTAGGACTTACCGAGGTAGAGGTTTCCCCAGTTGGCAATATAGTGATGGTGGCAACTGAGGGTACAGGCGTCCTGACAGCTTCCTTGGCTGCTATATCTCCTAAGTCATTCCCTTGTGTTTCTGTTTACCTTTGTGTGTGCCTTACTCTCAACAACCGCTACTACTGCTAGGTCTAGTAGCCTCTCCATAAGTATCTTAACCAGGTCTGCTCTTTTCACCAGGCGCCTGCTGCTGGTGTGAAAATGCTTTTCACATTGGTCTTATCATAAACTGAGGCACATACTTTATCAATACTTTCAGTTCTGTTCCATTTCTTGTGCTAATATGTAATGGAAGTGCTTTTGTTTCTTATGCTTGGTACCTTTTGTATTGTAACAACACCTCTTAATCACATTCCCCTTCATAATAATACCTGGATCAATCTACAAAGAGTACAAGGTCAGGGTACTGAATATTCGATGTGAGAAAATCCCACTGTCACCTGGGCCATATGGGCCACACAATCATGGTCCTCCATGAGAGGAGGAAATTTAACTAAATACCTTTATCTTCTCACCCCTTATTCCATAGGCAGTAATTTAACTGGATATATATAGAAGTACACATCCTGCTCAGAAATAAAGAAAACACATTGTAAACATTAGTACCAGTTGTTGATAAGTGTTGGGTTGCACTTATGAGCACATAGCTAAGATATCATACGGTACATAAACTGTAATTTGCTGACAATCTAATAAAAAAAAAAATAATCATAACAATTAATGTGCTATCACTATCTGCGCAAATACTAGGGGGTCTCACCTTACTAAATAATGAGCTATGAGCCTTTATCTTTTTCCTTTGCTGTCCTTGGCTTAGAGCCAGTACTTCTCAATGACCTTGGCTCACTGACCTTTTTGGAATTATCTATTTCTGTGTATAGAAATTTCGAACAGTTTGTTCAATCATAAGACATTACTTTGAAACATAAACAGAATTCTGTTCTGTTCCACGGGCATCCATGGACTTCCGAGTTTCCTCAGACAGAAATTCCTCAATCTCAATGGGGCAATGGTGTTCAACTTCTGCAAATTCCTCAGGGACACAACTCCATAGGACTTAATAAGAGGAAACAATGAGCCACATCATTGACCTTGGGTCTAAAAACACAATATAACAATGTAGTGTGAGCTTTGGGCTGGAATGCTGCCATCCTTGTCTTATCACAGACCCCGCTGTCTACCGGACTACAAGCTTCAGAAGTAATACAAAGTACTAAACTCAACTACATAGGTTTCTATAATAATCAGAAACAAATAAGTTTTAACTGGACAAGCAAACTGGATAAGCAAAACAAACAGCACTGTCCACTTCCAGAATTCTCTCCGAACATCTGACCACTGGATGATCAGATACGACAAAAGCCAGTTCTTTCTATGCGTCTGCTTTTTCCATCATCATGCTACCCACCTTCATGTTCCATCATGCCAAGTTTGTACTTTTCCATCTCTTCTACATAACTCTCACCATCAATAACATCACTAACATTTCCTACTCTTGAATTTCAACAACATACTTTTATCAAAGTTTATAATCCTCAACCAGGTTTTATGGCTACCAACAGAGCAATGTCATAGGCAAATAACTTCAAGGATTTGAGACATCACAAATGCTAGATTGGCTGCCAGGGCTCAGGCATAGGTATGATGGCCGCCACTGAAGGATGGTAGGCCGTAGCTTCTGCCTTAATCACCAGATACAGGGGTATGACTGGTGACTCGGTGTGGGGATAATCTGGGGGAACCACAATTATAACAAGTTTCTCTTGACTCAATAAATCCACCCCTCTAGTGATATGGGATAAAGGGGTGGAGTCTAACAGGATGCTGCCTCTTTTCTACTTCATTTTGGCGAAAATAAAATCTGTTTTTCCTAAACTTCTCACTAACAACTTTAAAATGTCTCTTATCACCCATCTCTTTCTCTTGAGGCATCTTAGCTAAGCAGGCACTTGGAAGGATCCTTCATACAGATCCCATAATTTACAATCGACCTTATCTTTTTAAGATTCCTTCTTAAAAATTAATTATTCCAGCGTAAATAATTAATTTCTGCTTCTGGCTGGGGAAATAAGTTATACATCAGAATGTATGGGGGCAAGATAACTATGAGACCATAACCATTTGCTGAAATAGAGACAAATGATGGCTGATGATTTCACTACATAACACCCAGCTAACAGCAACAATCAATATTTATATATGTGCAGGTTCAATAACCAGAGCTTTCCTTTGGTTAAAACTGTACAGGTGAGGAGCCAACTAGACAGCTATCCTGACCGGTGACACAGGAGGCTTTATCACATAAATAATCCTACCTTTTGATGGGGCTGCAGTCCCTGCCTCCTGCATTATTCTGTCAGACTTAGTTATTTTCTGCGGCTGCACAATCTTGGACTCTTTGGGGGACATGTATCATAGTTTTGTCTCTCTTTGGTGAATTTTTGAGACATTTGGACACAAGCCACGTGAGGGGGTTATATCCAGGAGTGGACACTGCTATTAATTTGGGATTTGAAGCTGTGTCCTGCATTTTAAAGCCCTCTATTCAAACCCCAGGGAGATGACGACATATAAGGCTGCTGTCACACGTGGTGTTAAGTGAGCGTTTACACATTGCTTTTTTATTGCGTTTTGAAACCTATTACAGCTGAAGAGAGGGGATTTTTTACATTACTGTTAACATTTGCATTTACAAAACGCATAGTAAACACAATTTTAACACATGTGTTAACATTGCATTTAGATTGCATTTGTAAATGCAAATGTTAACAGTAATGTAATTAGGCAAATCACCTCTCCTCCTGTTGTAATAGTTTTCAAAACGCAAATAAAGCGCTGCATGTGACCACACCCTTAGGAGTACCAATACATTTTTTTTTTATTATTTAAATGCAAAAATTTCTGAATTTTCATAAAAAAACAGGATACTGTGCAAAATTTTAAACATCTAAAGCATGTGAAATAATTCCAATTGACATGTTAAAATAGGGTCCATGAAAAAAATCCTTCCTTTGCACCTGCCCTGGACCAGGTGCAGATTTACGCCTAAAAAGTCACAAAAATAAGCAACAAAAGTGATACATAAGTGAAAAGTCGAAAGGAACATCTGGGAAACTAAGATACATAAGGTACAAGGTGCAGACCAAGGCATACTTGAAAAATGACAAGTGAAAAGTCGCAAAAAGTTGCAGAAATAATGATACATGTCCCCCTTTGTTTTGGCAGCACATTACAGCACTAATTGTTTTAGATTTACACACTAAAACCTGTGTGCCACTCTGAATGTATTGATCTCTGCTCCAAATTGGACTTTAATATATATATATATATATATATATATATATATATATATATATATATATATGCGTATGCAAAGAATCACACAGCCATGGTCTCTAAGATTCTCTTTCTGTAAATCTCCTTGAATGTCTCCTTTATCTCTGCCCCAAGAAGACTTCTTAAACAAAGACTTCAACTGAGACATGCTTTAACTTCTTCTCTTCCACTTGTTGTGAAATCACAACCTCATGTAAACTTCCCACGACTTGTCAGGAGCCGTGTGCTTCCCCTGCTTGTAACATCAATACTATCCCTCTCTAACTTCCCTACCAAAAGAAACCAGTTCTATGGGCGCCACCACCTGAATACCAGCCATGAGCCCAGGCAAACTCTTCAAGGCTTAGGACTCCTCACTATTCACTAATTCATCCGCCCAAAACCATAATACAACCGCCAACATCCCAGGAACAACTGCATCTAAATATTCCACTGATATTCCACAATAACCACTGCAGCAGAAGTCTTAGAATAATAGAGTGGGCAGTAACACTAAAAACAACTTTTGAATCTTTGAGACCACAAAGTGGAGTCTGAGACTTGTCACTTGGGCGTGGCCTGTGAGTCTGCGCAGGAGTGCAAAAAAACACAGGTAAGACAAAGAATCAAAGAAATCAGTGAACTTGCCGTGTTTAATGGAGGTGATCAAGTTGTGAGACGGTCTCACAAATGGTTAAAAAGCACTTCGGAAATGCCGGCTTCCGTAATAATAATAATAATTCTTTATTTATATAGCGCCTATAGAGTGCACAAAGAGTGCCAAATTGGTCCCTGTCCCCACGGGACTCCCAATCTAATCAACCCACAAGTATGTTTCGGAGTGTGAGAGGAAACCAGAGGAAACCCACACAGGGAGAACATACAAACTCTTTGCAGATTTGGGGACTTGAACCCAGGACCCCAAGGAAGTAGTGCTACCCACTCCGCCTTCGTGCTGCCCCATTATACCTCAATTTCACTGGTCCCCGGCTCCTTGAGTGAGATATTGGAGGGTCACTGAGTATTTATGTATGTAGGAGCAGCACTTTAATTGTATGGAGTAAGTGTTATTGAGCAGCACAGTTTGGGACATTCTGTTATGCAGAAAACACTATTATTTTAGTAACTTTGATATATTTAGGGATGCAGCGTAGAGAGGTGCAGCAAGGAGCTGAAGACATCTGGCTGTGAAATCCTGTGGTTATGACCTGGGAAAGTTATTGTGAGGTTCTATAGGTGATGGAGAATTGTAACCTGTGAGGAGCCCACCAGGATACAGCCTAAGGCTGGACTGGGCCAGATAATCTTCTCAGGGTATCATCTGTCCCTAAAGCATTCGGTCATTTCCTGTAATCGTGTAGTCTGGACAACAAGGTCAGTGATCTCCTGGCAGATATCCATGGCGTATGCGAGGTTGGTTCGCCGGCCGGCCGCGTCATTCCTCTCTCTATGTCACTCTGTCCCACCCAGGGGATAATATGTAATCACTATATTTATAGCTCTCACCATTGCACACACTCTCTACGCATACAGAGTGTGCAACTGCACTATTCGGCTTGCATTCATATCGCTACCTCATTCCAGTTGGGAGTTGCTGTGTATTTACTTGCTACAGTCCTCCTATACAGTGTAACGAGATTAGGTCTGAGATTGCCGTTTCCTGGGAAAGATGAGCACTTTTTGGCACATCACAGTCCACTGCAGACAAATTAAGTGCAACTGGCCACAACCAGCTTTATTAGCTTCTTTGAAGCAGGAACAATGGCAAAACAAAACAATACAGAAATAAAATCCTAGGCCGTCTAGCCACTAACTGTACAATACAGTAGTTTCCTCACTACCAAGAAACTGTACCTACTGTATAGCTTCCCAACCACAGCATACAGCAATTTGCAAGTCACATAAGGTTTCCAAGGAGCAGAGAGAGACTCCTCTTTTGCACCTTCTGACTTTTTAAAGCAACACCTCAGAGCTGTTGGTGATTAGCCTCAATCACCTGGGGTGGCTGAGCAGAGTAGAGACCAAGCCCTACTCTCCAAACTGCAACAGCCAGGTCCTCCAGACCAGGTTTTGGCTTCCTAGAAAGTGTAGGACCGACACCTAGGAGAAACATACACACCATTTAATACTTTTTCCCTGGTCCTGTCTTAACAGGTACAATCAACGTGCAATAGCAATACAAGTCCTATGTCATACGTAACTAATGCATTTTATTATCCATGGAATTTGGGGGAAATCTCTTCTTACTATGATATGACCTAGTCATTATTATTACATGTGTATCTTGGGTTCCTGCTGTTAACCTATAACTATACATGGCCACAGATGCAATTTTCTATGAGGCATGTTGTACTCTCTTTATATCTATATACCCGTCCATTTGCCTTTGGGCATCATGATGTACTTTTATTTTCTTGGCCATCATATATTACTTACCATTGTATTTATGTCTCTTTTCTATTATATTTCTCTATAGTGTTTGACAAAGGCCCAAGGGGCCCATAAAGTCCACTGTACACTATTGTATTTACAATAAACTGAATTGATACTATGTTGTGCACAGCCTTTATTTTCCATATACTGTATTTATGTGTGCATTGCTTCAATTTCTGGTATATTTGCATTATACTCACTATAGGCACATATTTATATGTATGCGTGTGTAGCATTCGTATAGTACATATGTATTCTCAAGTATAATGTATGGAAAGAGGACATCGGCAAGGGTTTTGGTATATGGGGCCCCAACATAAATTTTGCAGCGGACCCACTACAGTCTTGTTATGCCACTGACATTTTGCATTGAGTTTTTTCCACAATTCACAGCAAAAACGAAGTAAAACCAGATGGGTAGGGGGGTTTTGCCCCCAAGATGCAGCCCCTTGTCATCTAGCAGGAGAATGGGTAAGTTCTCCTGCTGGATGACTCACCTGAGTATAACCTTATGGGTACATTTTCATCATTAAAAAATATGCCGAAAAAGTCAGCTGATACTCCAATATATAGGCAGTCCCCGGGTTACGTACAGGATTGGTTTGGCAGGTTTGTTCTTAAGTCGAATTTGTATGCGAGTCGGAACTGTATATTTTATAATTGCAACCTCAGCCCAAAATTTTTGGTCTCTGTGACAATTGGATTTTAAATCTTCTGAGTTGTCATAACCCGGATTAACAATGAAGCTTAGTTGCAGACACCTTTGATAACTATTATAGTTGTTTATTGTAGCCTGGGTCTAAAATACAGTAAATTACCAAAATCCAGAGGGCCGTTTGTAACTAGGGGTTGTCTGTAAGTCGGGTGTTCTTAAGTAGGGGAACGCCTGTATATGGTACTTTATTTGTGGATATCATATTGCTGTATTGCTGGCTGAATTATTTGTCATTTATTCTGTATGAACTCTATATTAACATATATTAAACTATTTCCCATTGCTGTATTGTAAAAAGCATATTTTATTGTAGTTATGTTTGGCTTTTATTGCTTAAATGCAATGCCCATTGTCAGCTACCTATCTCTAGCACAAATATAGTTTGCACATGGTTGAATGTTGCGGTAATTTAACAGCAGCAGGGTGCCATTATAGTCCAATATAGTAACAGTTATGTACTGTATAATTAAGTGACTTTTTGATAACTGCTTTTGCATACACGGCTGAAATGTTTCTTTTGTATATTCTTTGAGAAGTTCATTTTTTTTTATAATACTTGTAATTTCAAGAATGCTGTACTTAAGGCATAATTCATATATTTATTCTACATAAATATAACCAATTGCTCCCTCTTTGAAAGAAAATAACATGATACAGACATTTCTTGTGAACCTTAAAAATGATAGCCTTGTATCCACTTAAGAACCAGACCTATTTTAGCCTTAAAGATTCATTTTCATTTTTTACTTTTTCTTTGCAAAAGCAATATCTTCTTTTTTTTAGGGGTAGCAATAAGCAGGCTTTTTTTAATCAATTTTTTGGTATTTTTAATAGCAATTTGGAAAGTAAAAATTATTTAAATATTAGCTTTTTTACTAATTCTATCAATTTTTATATACTAAAATGAGCATTGTTAATACAGTAAAATTGCTAATTATATCTATTCTATTGGTCATTACCTCTATTGTGATACCACATACCAGCATATGGCAATTGTATTTGCTATGGCGTTTGTGTTGCATTATGAAACTTTTCATGTTGCTTCCTAACATGGTATCCAGGCAATCGCATGGGTTGACAAAGTGGTTGCGAGGTCCTGTCTTTGACAGGACCTTACAGGCATTCACTATGAACAGCCCTGGTTTTTTAGATCATACAGGCTCACTCTGACTGCAGGTGTTAACCACCATGTGTAACCAGAGAGGCACTTTGCTTTGAGAAAATGCATTGCATTGTTTTCCAGATTAACTTGTATTGTTGATATATGTTAAAAAGTCAGGCAACATTTAAACTGTTCTGCAAAAGTGTGGGAGAAAGGTTGATTCTGGGATTAGACATGTTGGGGCACATTTACTTACCGGCCGTTGGAGTTCACTGAAAGTGCATTATGATAATGCACTATGTGATTCACTAAGATATTGCATGTGTCGCTTGTGACACAATTGAAAGTTAAATCTCGCGCTCAGCCCAAATCAATCGGATTGTCCGATGGCACGCCCCCCTAAATTGTGTGGCACATGAAAGCCAGCGCAAGAGCACCAAAAATGGATCGTGTTCGCCAAAATTCCACTGCAGACACCTGCTAAATACCTGTGCATGCCGTGTAATCCCCAAAAAAGGTGCACAGTGCGATCTGCGACCCTTAGTAGAGTTTTCCCCCTTATATGGGATAATTGTTATTCACCCTAAACAGTCAGTTTTTTGCCTTTTTCTAGATTAATACTTTTCTTCTCCAGAAAATAGGATGGAATTTGCTTAGCTTATGTATTTATGAGCATTACCAACTATGTAACTACAGCACAAATGTTTAGGGAATTAGGTTTACATTTGTGACAAATGATATTGTATTCTAAAGGTGGTTGCTAAAGTTGCATTTTTAATACAAGTTAAATGTTATTTTAGTTATCCAATGGATTCTCTGTTTGTTAAATGATTTGATTTTTATGTTACTAATATTGTTAACATTTTGGAATGACATAGAACTTCACTTAAATATATTGTAAAAAGCTTTCAATTGGGCTTGTATATTAGCCCATTGACCATTTGAAAGGTAGATTTGGCTCTTTCTAGGAGCTATCAGCTTTTGCAGGAATGCAGGGCTGGTAGAAGAAGACACACTGTGGTTTCCATAACTTCGAAAAATTATCAACGTTAGGACTAAGAAATGTATTAGGAGCTAGAAATGTAGATGTAATGTACTATGTAAGTCATAAGACTAGAATGGTTAATTTGATAGCTTTCAGCTAACAAGTAATAACCATATTTGCTGAGATATGCTAAACATTATGTAGCCTTTTTTAATTAAATAAAACATTTCATGGTAATAAGCTTTCCTGTCTCATCTACAGTATTCCTAAGCAATCAATAGCTTAATACCGTATTGAATGGTTCTGATTGCATATAGAGATACTATACTGTACTTGAAATTTTATACCATTCTCCACTTATCCACATACTCTTACTGGATCCATCATTAAATGAAGGGATTCTACCAGATCTCAAATTTCAACTTTGTATAAGTGTTTATAAGCTTTTAGATAAATGTATGCTGGTACTCCCATTTTCTTCTTTCCATATCCCCAAACACTTCACCCTAAAGCATCAAGAGGCTTATTTGTATAATGATAAAAACTAGGTTTTCTAAAATAACATATTAGTGGTAAATAGGAAGGGTATATCTAGAAAGCTTATCATGCACAATACTGTTAATACTTGTGGCGGGATTTTTGAGCTGGCAGATTTTCTTTAAAAAGGTATTCCAGGAATCAGCATAATTCATATACAAGTGGGCACTCAAAATATAAGCTAATGTGTAATTAGTTGTTATTTAAAATTTTGCTCCCCTTAGCAGAAAATGCTGGTGACATACACTGTGATAGAGAATTAAAATGCTACTGGCCCTTTAATCAGTCCGTTAATTTCCTCCGTGCGGTCCGTTGCAGGACAGAAGATGGCCGCTGGTCACATGTCCACATCACATGTCCTGTACCTGCCTGGGCAGGTCATGTGATCACCACTAGGTTTGGCTGTAGTCGGTTGGTTGCAGTGCATCCAGTATGGCCAGTGTTGTGGTGATGGCAGTTACACATCATTACCTATGGTAACATAGCAAGAAAACCTGTTAGATCATCACTTGGAGCAGAGCATAAAAGGCAGGAGGAGTTACTGAGAACTAAAGGATCATGGAACTTGTAGTTTCCAGTGGCGGTCATCTTAGTGATAACTCCACCTACTTTAGAGAGGCCATAAATTATTTAAGCTCCGTTTTGTGACTAATGACATTGAGTATTGTTGTATTCATTTATTTATATCATCATGGGTTTTTGTGTCAGACGTTCATACTCCCGGAATACCCCTTTAAGTATTTAGCGATGGTATCACTGCATAGAATAACTTTTTAATATGGTGAAATGCTACTGGCATCACCATTACATGCTGGACTCCCATTTCATGCACTTAGCTTTGCATTGTTGTCATAAATAATACAAGATTTTTTTTTATGTAGCTGATCATATTATACGTATCTGATTCATGAATGTTTTCCGTACAAAGGGTTAAGAATAAGTATTGTAGCTAAACTAAACACTAAACACAGAATTCTTCATTAGAAAAGGAGACTAAGTACCGCAATATAGCAATAGGGTTCAAGCTGGGAAGAAATTAACTTTCAGACCTGATTGGAGAAATGTTATCTATGTCCAGAATCTGAAACAGCAATTACTTTTCTAAGACTGGAAAAAGCAAGGTTCTGTGTAGGAAAAGGAAATCCTAAAATCAATTTCAATTTATAGTGCACAAATTGCAAGATACTTCACATTTGCATCGAGGCCATCTGTTCTTCAGGGATAATTTTTAAATGATTTTCGATGCATCTGCTTATAGCTATTTAAAGACCGACACAAGCAGACTGCACACAGATATCTCTTAAAATCAGAAAGAGTGACAACATTTTTTCTGGCATAATTAAATTCATTTATGTGGAGTAGTTTATTCACTGAAGAGTATCAGAACTTTAATCTTTCAAATGCACATCAGTAAAAATGATATTGCTTTACTGTCTCAGATAACATTGTAATTAGACATTTTTAATTTAGTTCTGTTTTTATATAATGAAATATTTTATCACACAATATTTTCACAGATAATCTTGTAGCATTGTTTTCATAGTGGATATAAATTAAATGAACAATATGTCATTCATTAGTATTAAGTTGAATAAATTATTAACTTAGCAAGTCTTTTATTGTATTTATAGTTGTGGACTAAGACACCTATTTGGAAAGACGGTTTTAAATGGTTATTTCTTACATTTTAACAAATGATGATAATGTTATTCTGCTGTTAGGAAATATACAATAAGATGGAAATGTAGAACAGCCCCACAGCTGTCCATCCTATCCTAAATATTAGGTGACAACTGCTAGACATTCCCTTCTGGCACCAAAGTGAAAACACAGAGATAAAAACATGAACAAGCAAACACAGAATAGAATACAGAGACAAACAGAGAATACAGAGACAAACAGAGGGTCAAGGGTCAAGGGTCAAAAATCCAAAATATAGTCCAAAAAACACTAGCAAGCTCCATATCAAACTTAAGAAGCACTGGGAAGTGGGCAGACAATCTTCTTACGAGAGATATCAGAGACGTGGTCCAGAGAGTGTTTGGATTGGTCTCCTGACATCCGACAATCCAGAATAGCGGAGCAGGAATGTGACATGTGACAACTAGTTTAACCATTTGCATCAAAGAAAGTTAACAGTAGACAGACAGCTGTGGTAGAAATCAAATAAGAAAGCCAGGTATGAAATAAGGCAATGTATAGACTACTGCATTACACAGAATGCAAACTAAATACAAAATCATAGTCAGCAGCGCATTATTGTCATACTTTTTCCGCCCATATGTTACAATCTCCGGCCTCTATGGTCATTCTGAGTTATATGACCTTTCAAACAAAGATATATATTATACAGGCAGTCCCCGGGTTACATACAAGATAGGGTCCGGAAGTTTGTTCTTAAGTTGAATTTGTATGTAAGTCGAAACTGTATATTTTATAATTGAAGTTCTAGACAAATTTTTTCTTTTGCCCCTGTGACAATTGGAGTTTCAAAATTTTTGCTGTAATTAGACCAAGGTATATCAATAAAGCTTCATTACAGACACCTTACAGCTGATCATTGCAGCCTGGGACTATAGTAACGCATCCAGAGAGCTTCACCAGAGGTCACAGTTGCCAGAGGGGTCCGTCTGTAACTATGAGTCGTCTGTAAGTCGGGTGTCCTTAAGTAGGGGACCGCCTGTATTATAAAATTACTAGGCACAATATATTTGGCATGAATAGTCAACTTTTATTTACCTGCCTTGTCTGGTATTTTGTCAAATTACTTCTTTAAGAAATGAGATGGATGCATATCTCAGCCGGCCTGCAGAAGGACAGCAAACAAGGAACGCCCTAAGTGAAAGATAAACTGAGCTGAGGAAGAAATGGGAGCAGAATGAAGGGCAGCATTTCTGATAACTGTACATGACTGATGTATAGTTACATTTAAATTTCTGAACGGATTATCTTTTTAATCATGAGGACTCTATTGATCAGTTTTTGTGAAATTGTCACTATGAACATCTCTATCATTGGAGAAATTGACTTATCAATGTATCATACTAATATAATCCTTTTCAGTTTGTGTTTCCGTTTTACACTTCCAGTATTCCTAAAGCCCCTTCTTTTTCTCCACTTAAAGAGCCATCGGAGGGATTGTTACTGGACAAATTGTACATCCTAGTGACACCATTTAATATGCTAAAAAAATACTGGGAAGATGGAAAAGAAATCAAAATATAAAGGTACATTGCATTTCACAGTATATTGTAAACCATCAACTAACATAGGATCAAGATTTTAATCTTTTCTATTAAAAAAAATTATAAAACAATAACTACAAAGGACACAAATACTTAAGAAATATATTCGACTGTAGCAAATAAACTTTTGAGTTATAACTGTAAAAAAACCAAATGTTTTCTCCAGCATTGATAACTTTTACAGACAAAAACATTAATGTTCAGCAGACAGCATTTTTTAGATTGTTTTGCTAGACTATTTGACACCTTCACGTACTCAGACAGCAAGTGACCTGATCCCATTCTGCAATAAACAAGTGGATAGAATAAAATGCCATCAAAATGTCTGTATAAAACTTTCAACAGAGCAGAGAATATTCCTGAACACCCAGCGTACATTTATATAATGAAAATTGTCTGTCCTAATGCCCATTACATTTTTTTATTGTCTTCATCTTAAGTCCATAAGTTTTAAATTATTCTGTTGCCATCAATATGTGAGTGGTCTTGTAGGACCAGTTGCAGGATCTTTGAATGGCACCAAATACGAAGGAGGTCCATGGGAGAAGCGAGAGATGCTAAGCCTCAGTGCAGCACTCACCAATATCTTCTTAAAATGTGATTTTTCTTATTCAGTGCATAATACAGGACAGTAGGATGCCATCATACCGCTGCAGGGAGGGGTTGATTGATGCTTTGTTTTCTCTAGGCGCTAACGACCCCTTAGTGGAGCATGTACATATAAGTCCTTCTTCTAGAAAGAATACCATGGCAAATTACAATTATTGCACTACACTGAGCACATCAATATCTATTCTAAACAAACAAAAACATATGTGTGCATTTAAAATAAAACCTGAAAGGGGTAAGTATTGCAGATGAAGATACACAAGAGACACAGCTGCACAAATTGTTATGAAATGTTCAAAAAAATGCTTTTGTATTTCAGTTATTCAAACCAATGCATGATACGTTATGCTTCTCAACATCGGAGGTCCTTCAAGCAATCCTTGCCCCTGGGATTCCATCCTACCCTTTTGATGACAGAAGAGCAGAGAGTGGTAGGGTCACCAGAATGACACTTACTGACATGGTTAATTAATCTGGGGCAGCCTTTACCTGAGGAGATAGAATTGAAATGTTTACTCAAAGTGACTTCTAATCATTTAACCTACACATAACCTTTTACATGGACTAAAGTTGACATATACTACAAAGGAGGTTCTCCAACTAATGAAGTCTCTTACATCATGAGTCACCCCTCCTAGGAATAAAGTTTTTACTTGCAAATTGCATCTATAAAAATTCCACTGGCCACATTTGTGGTTCCCTTTTGGTACCAAGCCACATCTGTCTAGGGGTAGAAAATCTGCTTGTTACAAAGTGACTCCTTAAAGTGGGGCACCTTCTGAATGTTATCAAGGGTCTATGCCAAGTCATTTCTGAGAAGATCCTAACGTCTATGCATTGAACTATGTATTGCTACCTCATGCGGGCTATATCCAAATGAAAAGGCAAACTTCTGATATTTCTCTTCTTGAAACATTTTTAAAGGACAATAGCTTATGTCTTTCTTGAGGAGTGAATAGTGAACTATTTGTCTTGTACCTTTCCCTGCTTTTCTCCTCCTTCTGGCCAGAAAACAGAAAAACTTGTTCAGAATTCACCACTCAGCATTACCTGCATCTTACCTGGGTGTGCAAAACCTGAGCAGAGGGTGAGCTGGGTTATATAGCTGCACCTGATTAATGCCAGGTGATGCAGAGCTGAAGCCATGATATATGTGTTTGTATTGCTTATGATTTGGTTCCTTGTGTATATTGTAAGCTCCCCTTTATTTTAAAAAGGGAGACAGGGATGCTTTATACATTTATACATTGTTGTGAAAGGTGCAACCCAAACTTGTATTCACCACTCAACACTCTTTAAAACTCTTTAAACTTTTGTTAAGACTACGTCAAGGTAATCTAGATTACGTAAGCCTCAGGGCTACAATAGATTTTTGAGCATCATGGCTACCATCAATTATGTCATTATTGAGCCTCCTCAGGCACAAACATGGCTATAGGGAAGACCCTATGAAAACTATTGTAATATAGGAGGGAGTTTGTGGCCATAGGCTTTCTGAACTCCTCGGTACTCAAAAACCCTCCTTTTTCTCTGACCTTGAAATCCAAAAAAATCGAATTTCTTTCTTCCAAAGTTTCCAGTAAACTGCATATTCATGTATTTTGCGTAATTAAGAAATTTGATAAAACTTTTAAATTCCTCATGTGAGCATCCCAGACAATACAAATGTTGGTCACATAACACAAGAGTGTGCATTTATGCTTGATGAAGGGATTGCACAGAAAGTAGACAAAACATACCGATTTATAAGCTGCCATGAATATATTGGCAAGTGTTCCAACCACAGGTGTATCCATGATAATGCCCGCTCTCTTTTTATACCACTTTTCATCAAAAATAAATGCATTATGGGACAGTACAAACTTAAGGGCATCACAAACAAAAATAAAATATATAGCATCCTTTTGAGCAGTGATACTATTACATATAGACACTGTGTTAATATACTGATAGTATATTAACACAGTGGTTATATGTAATAGTATCACTGTAGATATAAAGTATTATAATGATACTGATAGTATATTACCACAGTGGTTATATGTAATAGTATCACTGTAGATATAAAGTATTACACACAATGTATTTGTTTCACTTTTGATTTAATGGTAAATATGTGAATTTGTGATTTAAAAAAAACTCTATTGGAAACTGCATGATGTGCAAGGTCTGACTGAACAACGGAAAGCCCCTTTCAGTGCAGAATTTTGATTTTGAGTCAGGTATAGTGTAACCTCAACACAAATGTGTAGCGGACACTTTGTAAATACATGTGCAACAAGTTTGCAATAATACGAATGTGCAAAATCAAGCAGGGGCTTTAATAAATGTGGGTCCATGTGTGAAAAACTTCATAGATCCTATGGGTCAGATTTATCAAGCTGCCTAAGAGTAAGAATGTGCTTAGTTGCCCATGGCAACCAATTATAGCTCCCCTTTAAAGTATTCATGAGCACTAGTAAAATGAAAGCTGAGCTGTAATAGGTTGCCATGGGCAACTAAGCACATTCTTACTCTTAGGCAGCTTGATAAATATGCCCCATAGAATAAATAGTCTTTAGAAACATTTTTACAGCAATAACTTAATTACTAAAGCAACCATTTATTATATGATTTTATCAGTGTCTCACTTTTCTGTAAGAGATATGGTCCACCCTTCTTTACAATTTTGGGTTTTGTGGGTATTTCTTTATGCATAGCCCTTACACTACAGCAGTGCTTTTGGGTTGAGGTTTGTACTACACCAGTGCAATACTTTCATTCTTATCTTTTTTTTAGTGATTTGCTGTGTATTTGTGTGTTTGGGATCATTGCAAGTCCCAGTTTAGGCCAAACTTTAGCTATAGGTGACCTCATGTTAGACTTTAGAATATATTGACATACAGAGATGTTAAAGATAACCTGCCCCTTGAATTAACCTACCAAAAACAAATACTTCATAAAAGGAAATTTACCATTTTCTTTTATGCATTATGAAGCAAACTTATCTTGAGAATGCTGTAGCTACACTAACGTAGAAACATATCTTGTTTAATCCCTGACCTGAGTGATTTGCTGAAAAAACAATTATAAAATTATGATAATGAGCCTCTGTTGCTCCTGTGGCCGCCCTCTTACTTTAATTATTCACTGCTCCAGCCTTGTCTTGCCGAGAACACTGTATTTACTGTGTTGTCCCTGAAAGGCAAAAGTAATCAATCACTGCACTATCCTCCAGCTGCTGTGTATGAGTCATCCAGCTCAGGTTGACTAGTCGTGTCTGGACAGTTAAGGCAGCTACCTGTAGGTAGGAGTAATGTGTTTATGTACTGTATATTTTTGAGGAAAATCCCTCAGTTTATGGATTAAACAAGATATGTGTCTGCATCAGTGTAGATACAGCTTTCTCAGGTCTGTTTGGTTCACAATGCATAAAAACAAATGGTAGATTTCCGTTAAAAACTATGATTAAAAAGCATTTCCCTTATCCCTATATGGTTCATTTCTCTGGCTGCAATGCTACAAAAATTAGTTTGTAAACCAATATGCAACTCATCTGATGTTGATGATGAGTCCATCATACTAAGTGAGTCCTCCATGTTCACTGTTCACATTTACTTGCACTGTCCTGCCTCCTTGTTTCTGATTGACAGGTCTCGCTGCTGAGACATGCTTATGTGCTGAACATTGAAAGAGAGCTCTTTTACATCATTTGGCACTGAGTGACAAGGTTGAAGTCATCTAAGGTCCTGTTACATTTGCTGTTACATACAGAATGCGTCCATGGAAGCATGGGGAGGGGTAGAAGTCCATGGAGGCACTGGGGCAGATTTATCAAGTGTCTTAAAGTCAGAATATTTCCAGTTGCCCATGGCAACCAATCACAGCTCTCCTTTAAAATATTCATGAGCACTGGTAAAATGAAAGCTGAGCTTTGATCGGTTGCCGTGGGCAACTGGAAATATTCTGACTTTCAGACACTTGATAAATCTGCCACATTGTCTGATTTTATTTGATCACATACATTTATGGGGCATATGTTGCAAACATAACTGGGTAAATGACCTTATATGACATGACCCTGGTCACATTTTTAGAGAAAAGAAAATTGTTAGTTACTACAAATAGGAACCTGTCACTAGCTGCAGCCAGGGAGTTGCTGTATATTACATAATTCAGTGGAGGACTCTGTTCATTCTAAGTAAGTTGGGCACTAAATAGAATATGTTGTCAAAACTCATCAAAAGAGGGCAAGGGATCATTGACAAAACAAAGACACCATTTTCAAGAGCATAGGGAAATAGATGTCTGATTTGACTGGATTGTGGGAAACAATGGCCCTCCACTGTACCCTTTTATAAGCCATCATCAAGGCTCTATCAATAATATTTATCTGTCAACTGGAATGTGATTTTTTGCTGGTGACAGCCATATACAAAGATACCGTGGAGTTAGTGCTCAACACAATCATTACTACTACTACCGCTCAATAAGACCATCACTACCATCACAGCCAAAATAGCAGGAGCGGCCACACATCCTCCAAAGAAAATCCATCCCATTACCTGGTCATCCTACAGCTAGAGACGTCCAGCAGCTGGAGCAATCAGACGGAGCGCAGCACACTGACGCACGCGCACATCCACGCCGGGGACGCCGAGACGGTGCCCATCTTCACAGCACTGCCGAGCCCGTCCGACGTGACATCTGAGTCTAAGGAGGACTCTTTAGCTTTTCGGGGAAACCGTGAGTTTGACACTGGTTTCAAGTGACCACAAATCTGGGCAGTTTTAATGTGCAAAAAATGGACATATTACCCTTGTTTACAGCATCCCTTAAGAACCATATAAGGCATACTTCTAGTGAATAGTACTGTTTACAGCATCTTTAAGCAAAATATATAAATTAGATCCCCAGTGAACATTATTGGGCATATCACAAGAACCAACTGTCATATTACTCTGAACTCCACTGAAAAATTGGAGGAGTTAAAAGGTTTATAACCTATCGGCGTTTGTATGAGCTTTTGACCTGTACGTAAAAACAAACTTATGCGATTGCAACTGTGTCAGTTGCGTATCTGCCCTAATTAGTGCGGCCCCCACACCAGTAGAAGAAAGTGAATAACCACACAAAACCTGCATAGATTCTGGTGTTATAGGGCCTAAGATAAAATACTATATATGGTATAAAATGAGTATTTTATTGATATGCGTTAAAAACAATTAAAAAACAACAAACACCCATCACAGAGATGGGAGCAACCAGACTCCTTCAATACAGGTTAGCTGGTATGCTCGCCCCCCCCCCCCCCCCCCCCACCCTAGAGTCCAGATAAAGACAACTAGGAAATAAGTCAAAAATGCATGGGTAACATTTAGTACAAAAATAAAGCCATGTAACTTTACCAAGTGTTGTCAGATCGGGGGGGGGGGGTGGAGGTCACCTCGCTGACGAAGCCACATTCAAAATGCTGACAGAGACATTTTTAAAATCAGCATAGCATAGGCTATTGGAACCTGTCACCAACCAAAAATGTTCCTGCTCACATGTTCACTTTAAATTCTCACTGAAAGTCTTAACAGATCCTTATTCACTAGAATATTTGATATTTATCATCAACAACTATGCCTTAAACGGTAGGAATTTAATAAGGAAAGGGTAAGGTATTTATCTGCAGAGTAATCTGTCATATAGGCCCACATTTATCAAGAATAGTACCCTATATTGTGTAGAGTGCACCAGATTCAAGGTTTCTAGCACATGTTCTTCATGAATCTGGTGCCCCCCTCTACTGCTCTGACAGAGTGCACCAACTTTTTTCGTGCACTTTTAACAAACACTGCATGATAAAAGTGGCACACCCTCCGCAAGAACCCTTTATTTGCAGAAACTTTGTGTTGCATCGGGTATAGTGCAGCCACAACACAAATGTGTTCTAAATACATGTTCAAGTAGTTCAGCAGAGATATCAATGAGTATACATCATTATAGTAGAGTCTTGAAAAAAATTGTTTTCAGCATGGCCACACTTTTCAGGACCAAATTAAAAGTAATATTGAACTGTTCTTTTGTATCCCAGAACTCATCATTGGTTTATTCTTTTCACAGCATTGACAAAATAACAACCTGCCAAAAAAGCACAAGGCAGCTGCTGACTTCTCTTTTTGAAAGTAAATATATGTGGAATATCTATATATAGAAATAATACCTGTATTTGTACCTTTAAAAAAGGCACTTGCTATATGTTTTCTATACTATATGATGTAAAACTTTTTCTTTAATAACAGCAAAAGCAAGCAGGATTTGATTCATGAAGTTATTATCCAAGTGTAGCCTATTAATGGCAAACTCTGTTAATTGCTCTCCAAGAATTATCAGAAATTGTAAGTTAATGTTTTTCTCAATCCCATACATAATGACAGCTTTGTAATTGTATGCATCGTAATTCTGTTCTAAAATACAATTCTTACAAAGATTAAAGTATCTTCTGTATTGAGAAGCATAAAAAAAGGTTTGAAAAAATGTCATATCCATAACAACTGAATCCAGGAAATATCAAATCTATTAAAATCTTGAGTATGTTTGCTGTCTTAATTCAGTTGCTTTAAATTAGAAAGCTTTAATTTACATGTTAATGAGAATATGCTAAATTAAGTACTGTATCTGCTACTTTTACCAGAACACCAACTATATGTGACATAATTGGTGTTGCTGCAGTGAATAACAATTAATTCCAGCAAAGCAAGAAATTCGGCATGATACTTATCGTGCAGACTTTTTCCTGCATGCTGTATCAAAGAGATATCACATTCAGGAGAAATATAAAGTTGTATAAAGTTTTACACAGTTTGTCTAATCTTTAATAAAAGAAACTTTCAGAAAGTATCAAAGGGTTGTCCAACCACTCTTTATATATTCTTTTACAATATATATTGACGTCATAAAAATAAACCCACTTCTTCAAAATGGAGAGCCAACAACTCTAAAATAGGTCTTATGACACGGCTTCCCATCAAATTAAAAAGCTTTGAGACAATGGGGCACATTTACTTACCCGGTCCCTGCGTGATCCCCGATCCTGACTATCCGACGAGTATGCACTGTGCCGCAATCCCCGTAGATCGTGCATCCGATATCCTTCTTCTTCCCGGTGTATGTAAGTGCATGATTTGCCACACAATTTTTAAGTCAAATCCTGCGGTCTGTCCGAATCTGTCGGATCGTTCGACGGCCCACCCCCGATCTGTGTCACATGAAAACCGGCGAGATTCCGCCAAAATCGCATGCGCCAAAAAAACCCTTTTAAATCCCTAACCCAGGGGCCAAAAATGGAAATTTTCGGGATGTCCGACGAAAGTGCGGTCCTCAAGGCCCTTAGTAAATGAGCCCCAATCTCTTTACCCCTTTGCTGACATGCACTGTAATAGTACCGTGCAGTGTCAATATGGGTTTATAAAAAGGGTTCACAAGCAGAGCCCCTCCAAAAAGGGCAGTTCTCTGCTGTATAAAGCCATATACATCTGCTGTTACCCCCCGCAAAACGATGGCACCAATTGTGGCGGTTTACTTGTTGTTTTGAGATAGTCGATAATACTAAAGGGGTTGTCTACTTTTAGATAATAATTAACATTGCTTGTGTAAAGAAAAAATATATACCGTATATACCGGCGTATAAGACGACTTTTTGAAGACAGAAAAATCTTCTGTCTTCTCTGGGGTCGTCTTAAACGCCGGTAATCGTCTTATACGCCGGTAATGACGGCGTATAAGACGATCGCGGTCGGATCGCGCTGCATGGAGAGGGCTCACGGGCTGAGCCCTCTCCATAGCCGGTAAGTCTTTGCTGCATATTGCTAGCACCGATCGCGGGTGTTTTCAAAGCGATGGCTGCCGGCAAAGCTGCCGGCAGCCTCAAAAAGATGCGCATGGGACATACTCACCGCGCCGTCTTCTTTCTTCTGCTAGGCGCCGCCATGTTTTTCCCCGGGGCGGCGCCTAGTATGACGTCATACTAGGCGCCTGCCGGGGAAGATCAATGGCGGCGCGGAACACTGAAGACGAGCCGCGCGAACATCGGGGCCACCGGAGGGTGAGTATATAAGTTTATTTATTTTTTAATGCTGTGCTGTATACTACTGGGGGCAGTGCTGTATACTACTGGGGGCAGTGCGTATCTAATACTGGGGCTGTGGCTGTCATACTTCTGGGGCTGTGCGTATAATACGGGGGGCAGTGCTTGTATACTACTGGGGTCCTGGATGTAGACTACTGGGTGGCTGTCTGTATTACTTACTACTGGGGGCAGTGCTTGTATACTAGCTGGGGGCGTGCTGTATACTACATGGGGGCTGTGCTGTACTACTGGGCTGCTTAAACATGGGGCTTGTGCTGATACTACTGGGGCATGCTGTATACTCTGGGGGCAGCGTGTATACTTACTGGTGGGGGCTGGCTGTATACTATGGGGGCAAGTGGTATACTACTGGGGGCAGTGCTGTATACTACTGGTGGCTGTGCTGTAATGGAATGGTTTGTGTTGTAGTGCCTTCGTGTTTATGAGCGGGCACAGTTTTCTTCTGCTAATAATAACTGCAGGTCATAAGAATTTAAATAAAAAAAAAGGACCATGTATTCAAATCAGTTTTTTTTAATTTTTAACCGTGGTTTGTATGGATGTGGAAAAGGGGTAGTCTTATACGGCGAATATATCTTAAATCATATTTTATAACAGGAAGTGGGGGGGGTCGTCTATACACCAGGTCGTCTTATACGCGCGATATACGGTAAGTGTCCATTATACTTCTGTCTCAACAGCTCTGTATTCAGCGATCTCTGCTTGCTGTTATGCTATAGAAAGGTTCTATGTTATCTTCCAGTGGATAGAAATGAATTCATGGTCACATGATGTCACACAGGTGCTCGTTAGTATCACAGGGAGTAATCAGAGGTGTGTGACATAACAATGCACCTGGGAGACCATGGACAGAAACGTTTTATAGAATGACATCAAAGAAAAGTCTAGAAAACCGTGAGGAAGTATGTTGAAAATGATATCACTTTTCATTACACAAATAATAGATTTGTTTTTACAAAAACAGAATAACTTCTTTAATGTTACTAAAGAAGAGGCATGGGCATCTTTGATTTACTCAGAATAACCCCCATTTTTTAACTCCTTCCCTCACAACCCTCCCCCACTTAACTGCAACTTTGTTTCCTTCACATCCTTTTCTGCTGGAATTAATCAATACCCCTTTTCTATCTCTTATGTACAACAAATGACATTTAATGTCTTCCCTATCCCATTTTACTGCAAGCTGCATTCAATCGCCTTTCTCTACTCGCATAACATCATTGTGGACCTTCAGTCCTCTCCACCACATAGAGCATATATTCCCTTAAACTAAGTCTCAATATGACAACAACTAATAAACATAAAGCTTCAATTATTAAAAAACAACTAGTAAGCAGGAGAGTGTGCCCCGTCTTCTATATAGTATATTAATATATATATATTATATATTATATATATATATATAATATTACAATGTAAAAAGACTAATAAGTGGGTTGAAAATAGATAACAAGGGGTTTGTGTTTCGGTTGACTAAGTAAAATAGTGCTGCAAAAAGAACACTAAAAAATTAGACGTATTAGATATTCATAAAATACGGCCACTCGTAAGCCAATAATTAGTCAATATCAGGCTTCCAGTGTGTAATGGGATGATGAGACCGTTAGGGATCCCACTAAATCACGGTATACCAACAAAAAGCGGGGGGTGACAACAAACTACACAAAACAAACCTTGACGTAAGTGCGATGTGCAAATGTTCTGTATCATAGTGTTGCAACGATCGGCTATTTTTAGTTATCAGCATTCAACAGGTTCTCGCCCTAATAACTTTATCGGCACTACACCTCTAGGATTGAGAACAAAACATAACCAGGTATGGTTTAATCCATAATGTGGACCAATAACCTGTCTATTCTGCCCTAATATACCCTATGCCTGAACGCGTTTCTACAGCCCCTCTATATGGAGCTGTTTCAATCAGAGGCATATGGATGCATAGAAGTGTATTAATTCAGTGCGGGCGCACATCACAAATTTTTTGTGTGCACCCCCGGCAAAGTCGTCGGCACTGAAGATTCCATCGCGCGCGAGTGCACGCGCGGGTATAAGCAAAAACCGCCCCGCCCACCCGAGGCATGGCAGCCATCACCACCTAAGACACGGCCGGCCAACTGATGAGTGGGCGTTTCGAAGAAGAGGCTCGTACCTGGTCAGCCAATAGCGCTGTCCCAGGCTCAAGAATGGCAGCATCTGGTGAATGAATTGTCATCACCAGTCTGTCAAAGCGAGGGCCATTATCGTAAAAGACAGTGTCGCTTAGGTTACAAACCTGTGTTAATTATGTTTAAATAGACACCAGTCTGTATACTGTCCTAAATTCCTCATTAGGATTCTAGTTAACCCAGGGATCGTATCGCGGCTAAGCCTGTCCTATAGAACCCGCGTCCTAAGGTATACCCATCCTAGGTATAAGCAAAGCCCCCGCCACCAGAGGCACCGGCAGCCAATCACCACCTAAGACGGCCGCCAATAGGAATTGAGGGGTTCTGAAGAAGAGGGGCTCGTACCTGGGCAGCAATAGGCTGATCCCCAGGCTATAGAATGCAGCATGCTGGTGAATAATTGTCATCACCAGTCTGTCAAGCGGGGCCAGTAGATTAAAACCGTGTCGCTTAGGTTACAACTGTTATATAGTATAATAGACACCAGTCTTATACTGCCCTAATTCCCTCATTGGATTACTGTTACCCTGGGATCGTATCGCGGCTAAGCCTGTCCTATAGAACCCGATCCGGTTTAGCACAAGGCCAAAGTAAAGGCAGTATTCCGCCATGGCTAGTGACAGAAAGCCACTGTGACAGGATTGAAAATAAAATTAAAATGTAATGCTAGTGATGGTATAAAGCAACGGGATGTGCTAGCTCGAATGGAATGATGCAAGATATGATGTGATTCATTAAAGGAAACATGCATAGCTGATAGCGTCGTTCAGACCTTGCGGTTTTTCCGTGGAAAGGGTGCAAATCCATCTCGCCTCGCGTTGAAGCAACATGCGATCAAAGTCCCCTCCGCGTATAGGGGGTGTCACCCGTTCCACTCCTTTAAATTTGATACTCAGGGAGTTTCCATCATGGTGTTCACAGACATGCCGAGCGATGGTAGTGTCCTTACCATTAAGAACATCCCTCACATGTTCTCGGATGCGTACACGGAATTCTCTATATGTCTTACCCACATATTGGGCTCCACATATGCATGTCATGAGATACACAACTCCGGTACTTCTGCAATTAATGAATTGGCGATTTGGAAAAGTCCGCTGAGTTACCAAGCTGGTCACAGAATTACCTGGTGAGATAAATTTGCATGCCTTACAAGAACCGCATCCGTGTGTACCTAGAGGGGGCTGTGGGAGCCACGTTTGTTGTATAACTGGGGTAAGGTGACTATGAACCAGTTTATCCCGTATGTTTTTGCCCCTCCTGTATGTGATCTGTGGAAAATCGCCGATTTCCTCACCAATATCCGGATCCAGTTTAAGGATTTTCCAATAGGCTGCCAGCACATCCCTCACTTGCTTGTGATGGGAATCATAAGTCCCTATGATGCGTGTTGGAGCATCCGACTCCCTTCTAATTTTCGGTGTTAGGAGGGTATCCCTGTTACTCTTAATTGCACAGTGATGGGCTTCCTTCAAGACCTCATCCGGATAACCCCTCTCATGAAATCTGCATCTCAAGTCTGCTGCTGCTGACAAGTATTCTGCCATCTCCGAGCAGTTCCGCCTGACACATAAGTACTGCCCTTTGGGTATTCCTTTTTTCAAAGGCTTTGGATGCCAGCTGTTCCAGACAAGAAGGGAGTTGGTGGCGGTGGTTTTTCTGAAGACCTTCGTAGATAATTTACCTGATGTAGTTTTGCTAATGGAGAGGTCCAGGAAGGAAATTGTTTCCTGCCGGATCTCGGATGTAAGAAAAAGACCAATCTGATTGGAATTGAGAATGGTTACAAATTCCTCAAAGCGGTCCTTTGGTCCTTTCCATAGAAGTAGGACGTCGTCTATGAATCTTATCCATAGTAGAATATGTGATGTTAAAGATTCAAGGTCCTCATTAAACACAAGCTCCTTCTCCCATCAGCCCAGGAAGAGATTAGCATATGTGGGAGCACAAGGGCTCCCCATAGCCACTCCCCTGAGCTGGTGGTAGAACCTGCCATCAAATGTAAAGAAGTTGTGCTCAAGCACAAATTTTAGGAGTCGCAGAGTGAATTCATTATGATCATTATATTGGGTACCCCTGGATCTTAAGAAGGTACCAACCGCATGATAACCAATCTCATGCGGTATGGAATTATATAGGGCCTCGACGTCTAGACTTGCCAAGTATGTATCGTCATCCACGTACAGACCCTCTATACGCTTCAGCACGTCCATAGTATCCCTAACATAAGATGGTAGTGTTAGTACATATGGTCTCAAGATTTGATCTACATACAGGCTTACATTTTGTGTCAAACTGTCCATCCCTGAAACTATGGGACGACCCTTCAGGGGATTACATCCCTTATGTAAAACAGACTGCAGCATGAACTAACCTACCATAGTAACCAGACTTTTCTTACCCAGGCTCCTGGACTATTGTATCCAATGCTAAGCATAGTCCAAGTAATGTAGGATGCCATGTGCTGGTTTACCTTCAGGATGTGGGATCATAGATATGAGCTGCTATTTAGAAGCGGAATCTGCTATATGATTGTAAAGAAGACATATGCTTTTTTGTAGTATTGAAAACTGGTTTTCTGTAACTCTGCTTGTGGTACATTAGTTTCCTGGTTTGGTAAACGTCTGTGTGAATGAGTGTGAATGACATCTTATTTTCTACTTCTCTCATTAGGCCTAATGCTCTGTTCTCCGCAGTCTGGTATTACCACCTGGGAATGTGCTGTTACAATGTAATATATGTTCTGTTCTACTTACCAGCAGCTTGGTGCTGGTCTGCTCTGACCTTATATAACTGGTCTGGTGTTATTTATGGACTTTCTATTGTGAAAGATGAACTTTTCAAAATAAACTCCATTGGATTATTTTTATCAAGCAAAGTCTGGTTGTCCAGTGAAAAGGCTATAGCTCACAATGATCGATTCAGAATAATTACTATTTGAACAATCTTGTACTATAATTACATTTGTATTTACTTAAAGTACACTGTAGACAACTATATTCCAAAATTCATCATATAGTAACTGTCTCAACAAATTTAGCTTAACAACATAAAATCAATAGTTGCTACATAAATTTCCATAACATGGCTAGGTCTAGATGAAGATCCATACAGTTATTCTTGCAAAGACAGTACAACACAAAGTGTCCTTGACTTTCATTGTACAGAAGCTGAGGTAAATTGGTTTAGACGTTCAAAGCCACTGACCAAAGAAACTACAACTTTTTTGAATCATTTGCACAAAAGTTTGCTCATCATGCTATTGTAGTTCGTCATAAAAGGACAAGGAGGAAGAAAGGGTTTTTAATTGTAAATGAAGGAAACTTAACTATAAACTTAATGAGAGAATACGACTCAACGAAAGTCGAGATTCATTTTCATGTTCTTGCCAAGAAAGTAGCTTTAAATAATTTAGATTTTGTCACAAACTTTATTATAAAGGAATCTTCTAGAAGGAAAAAATGTACATGGCAAAACGTTCAGATACTCTGTTGAACAATAGTTCAACTATGAAATTTTTACCCTTTTAAGTCTTTGAGTAATGAACAAAACATTAAAATGAAACCACAGTGGTTGGCCAATAAAACTGTTCAAGCCTACCGGCACACAACATGTGTTTTTCTTGGGCCGCAAAAAAGTTTTCCGATTATTGTGGACAGCATAAACGTGTTGGCACCATAGCCACAAACCCCGGCAGAGATAGGACATGCTCCTTATTTTGCATCTCAGGCAGTCCGTTTAGGCATGGGTCCATGGAATAGGAAAGAGATAAACTGTTGCTCACCTCTAGACCCTTTTCAACTATTTGGAGTGGTATAGCAGAAACATAGATGATATTGTGATCAATGTATCTGCCATAACACTCCTCATACAATGCAATACAATAAAGCTTTATTGATCCCTGAGGAAGTTGTGGTGTATATAGATTTTGACATAGCTCAATGACAATTCCTGCAATCTTAGGTTCACATTTTTACTCAACCTACAAATATTTTTTTTCTCGATCTTACATTAACAGGAAATCCAGGTCATACCATCATTACAGCTACTTGCTGTAAAACTACAGCAGGGAATACCATCCTACATGCTAAGTCACCCTGCACACACTGTACAGTCCTGTGGGATAATTTGCAAGAATTTGATACAATTGCAGTGATATAATTACTTAACAGTCAGCAGCCACTAAAGTGTGTACAAGAAACAGAGGTTACCCCAATTGGGTCCTCTCATGAGCAGAAAACAATAGTCTCAAAAAAGGATAGGAAATCATCTATTGATTCCACATTGTCCAATCTAGATGGAACCAGAAATAATACTTCTTCAAAACTCATAGTTTTTGCACACACTTTAGCCACCAATTCAAGGAAATCGGAAATTATCATGAAACATCTACCTCTCCTTAAGCCCTTAATGACCTGTCTCTTTTTTTTCATTTCCATTTTTAACTCCCCACCTTCAAAAATCTGTAACTTTTTTATTTTTACATTTTTATTTTTAGGCATGTAATTTGGGGCGCACAATGAAAGCTGTAAAATCCAAGCCCACAAGACAAAGGAGCAAATGTGTTTTTTCACCATTTTCACTGCATTTAGAATTTTTTTCCTGCTTCCCACTAAACGGCAGGGAATATTAAATACGTTCGATATGAAGTGCAATTTGTTACGCAGAAAACAGAGCTCTTTACGTGTAAAAATAAAAAAATTATAGATTTTTGAAGGTGGGAAGTGAAAAATAGAAATGAAAAAACAAAAAAAGGCCAGGTCGTTAAGGCGTTAATGCTTTACAGATATATTCCTCTCCATTATTGTTACTGCAATCTCTGTATATTATATATGTCTCTTTATGGTGGAACTTGTTTGCACTATGTTATATGAATCACATAACCTTTGTTTTTATCTAATGTTGTTTTTATTTAGATATTTACCATCCTTTGAACATCGTCTCTACCTTGGAGACCTGGGATTCAGCCTTCATACTGAGCGCCATTAGTTTATTGTATTCAAACAAACCATTTTTCATGAACTATAGCTCAGGTTTGTGTCCTGGTACCAATGATGTCATTGCACTGTATCATCTGTATCACATGACCATCTCGCTGTAATCTCCACCAATCAGTATGTGGAAATATACCTTAACTTGTTGCACCTATATTTTGATATCTGGGCTATATATACAGGCAGTCCCCAGGTTATGTAAAAGATAGGTTCTGTAAGTTTATTCTTTGGTTGCATTTGCATGTAAGTCAGAACACATATTTAGAAAGACAAAGTTTTTTTTGGTCCCTGTGACAATTTTATTTAGAATTTGATTTTTTGGGTTGACAACGGAACAGGGGTTAACCATAAAGCTCCAATGCAGACACCATACAGTATATCACTATAGCCTGGGGCTTAAGTTCAGTACATTGAAGCCATCCAGAGTAGTCACAGTGGGCACAGAGGTCCGTTTGTAATTAGGGGTTGTCAGAAAGTCGGGGACTGTCAGTATTGTGCCTCTGTTTAATTTTTAGGATGCCTCTATCTTTGTGACTTTTTATTATAAATCTACTTATTGCACCTCTCAACAGTCATGCTATATATGTTGCATATATATATTGTCTTGGTTTTTGCTGTATTAAGGGTTGTTTGTTACTGTAGCATGGATATGTTTTAGCTGGTATTATCTATGCTATTAACATTATCATATAGTTGGACATTGTTAGGAATAATGCTGAGGTGTTTCTCTCACCTCTTCCAAGTGCCTGTTAAATTCGGTATTCAATTTTAGCCAGACTCTCAATTATATTGTGTTGTATTTTTTTGCTAATGATTTAGGCTACATTTATTTAAAAAAAAAAAAGAAATTTGTCTAGAATATTAGAATTTTGTGTTTTGTCAGATTTTATACTCTTTTCATTAGAAAATATTGAACAAACACTGACTGTGGCCTTAAGTGACCTTACTTTGATTTTTACCCTTCTTTACCATTTTTCCCAAGGTGCATTGTAACTTTAGTGGATGTTTTTTGTGTGAGTTTTATTCCCCTTTCTGAGCTGTAACATTTTGTATTACCCACAATAAAACTCTCCTATTGACAAAGAGTGTGTTGTGTGTACAGGAAGTCACTTTCCAAATCCTGCAAGATTACATCAAGGATATCAGTTAAAAAATAAAGAAAAAAATAAATTGTGTATTGTTATGTTGTGTAACAAAGCTGAAGCCCAGAAGTAAATAGCTCATAAATATAGCAAACTACAAACAATTTTTAATATGGTTACTGCTGTCATGATTCACTTCATTTGCTCTATACTGTCTGACTCACACAAACTTAAAGTTGAAAAAAAAGTAATAAAATTTTGTCTGGTGAGGTAATGGAGAAGGTGAGAAATGAAGAGAGTCAGAATGTTGCAGTCTTTCAATTGATGATGCTTCAGCTTTAGATACAGAAGATGCAATAAATGGTACAACATACCTGATGGGAAAGATCCATAGCACAGATTTACAGTTTATGACATTAGTGGAAAAGAAAAATTATTACGAAAGCCTATTTATCTGCTAAAAACTATTTTGTGAGATCATCCAAGGTGAACCTTCAGTCTATGTTCTACCTGCAGTTATTTAAGCTGTAGTTTACGATAATTTACAGGACTTTTGTCATGAGAGAAAATACTACATAAAAAGGCATAAAAATGGTTACCAAAGAAATAAAACAACAACACTCTGTCCTATTTTGTTGCTAAACAGGTCTCCACAGGTACATATACATTAGTCCATCTAAAACTAATGGCCATTGGCCAGTCACTTCAAGACTAGTAAACAAAAAGAAGCTGGGCAACCATGAAACTTCTGTGTATAAAGTTTATGTGGCTCATAAAGAACTTATGAATTAAAGTTTGTTCCTTATAGGAAATGTCTTGAGGAAATTTTTCCTTTCATTAATTAGATGTCTTCATGAAATAAAGAATAGTGAAGGCCTACTTTTTATACTGTATTGTCTATATAGATAGTTCAGTAGAAAGTATGTGCTTTATAGTACCTAAAGTGAATGGGTCAATGTTAAATTGACAAAATTGAGACCACAATTTGATGAGGTAGATGCATACAGAATTGTACCTCTGTATTAAATATAGTGTTACTTTACTATGTTATATACACCTCCAGAAATAGAGATGTCATTATATTGCCACCCACTAATAATAACTTGACTCCTACATGCCCCATTCCATACAGTAAAGTAGATAAGTGAACTTATTGAGACTTAAACCCTTGTCTCTAATGCATTAATACTGCAGTTTTGACCCCCTACGTCAGAGAAGTGTTCTTGCTTGGCCTTGTTTGGTGGTTCTTGCTTCGAATGACTAATTATTGATTGTGCCAACTTTGTGGCCAATCACACCAACTGCAATCTTTTATGTGCCCTCAAATTTCTTTATCCCTTGCCTGATTATCCTGGCCTGTCTGCATCTTTCTGTCATGTGCTTTTGTTCCAGAACTTCTGCTTATGTGTACTAACTTCTACTAACCTCTCACCATGGCTGATCTTTTTTTTCTGTGTTTTACTCTTGCCAACCTCTGACCTTGGCAAATCTTCTGCTTCTGCCTACAAACTACTGCTAACAACTGACCACAGTTGTGTACTCCTGTATTCCTGTGTACCAAACACTGGTAAAGTATGACCATTGCTAACCCCTCTATCTGGCCTCCAACCACTTATGAGGTATCACTTCTGTTATAACCATTTTATATAAAACACTCCTTCTGCTATACTGTTCCATTTGCCCCATCCATTAGACCCCTGATCTGAGAGCCAACAATGTTACAGAACTGCCATAACTAGAAAAAAATCTGTTGTTTTTTTAGCTGTAAAGGCCACTATTAGAACTTGAAGAGTTCTTAAATATGACAAGCCACATTTAAAAATGTGTCTATTTAAAGTGTAACTGAACTTTTAACAAAATTGCATAAATTTATACTGCTTAAAGGAGTATTCCCATTTCCCATATTCCCAAATTAATATTATTGTTTGTATAATGAAAAGTTCTGTATCAATTCACTGTGGTTTTCTAGACCTCTGCTTGCTGCCATTCTATAGAAAGCTTCTATGTTTACTTCCAGTGGACAGAAATCTGACCATGGTCACAGATTCTGGTGCCCAGAATGTTAGTATCATAAAGAGTAATCAGAGCTGTGTTATAACAAGCCGTGCACCTGTGTGACCATGTATAACCAAGAGGTCCTTTGTCTCTGGACCATATTCTTTTCATATGCATAGCAGTTATGCCTTGCTAGTAGACACTTCTTAGTGTCTGGTATATGACCTTTTTCAGAAGTGGTTAATGGTAACAATCATTTGTTAATTTTATGTAATTCAAAGTAAAAGTTAAGTTTTAAGTTCACAAATTGCTGCTACAATCTTCTGACAGAGCTGGACTATTCACTAGGTATTAAAAAAAGGAAATAGTCACTGCCTCCTTTTCTTACTTGTATGTTGTGTAAGATACTTCAAATATACTGCTCACTGCAGGAAAAAAACTACATGCTCAAGTTATCGCTAGACATTGATTTTCATTTTTTAAAAAACAGCCACTATTTTATATTGATAGCTTGTACCTGTACTAAACGTACAGCATATAAATGAAGAGAAATAGAATAAAAGTAGAGCATGTAAGATGACATGTTTGAGGCATTAATCAATCAGTTTACAATATAAGTTTGACGGTATGAAAAATAGAGGAGCTAATACAGTCTGTTTTGAGTATTAATATTTAACTGTTAATAGGAAAACATACATGTGTGACTTTAGTGCATACCCTTGGTCAACTATGTTATGTTAGGTGTACTTCCACAAGCACAAGTTTATGAAATGTATTTAAGATAACAAAATAACACACTCTCTAATTCAATGTCATTAACAAAAATACAGTATTTCACAGAAATAAGTCCAGCATGTCTCTATCAGTCTTGGTCTTCAGAATTTTGGTTGCCCCTAGACCCAACCCTGTATCTTCTGAGGTAAGAGTCGGCACACATCTTGTTCTCCTGTCTGATGCTGAGATGAGCTCCTCTCTGCTCCACCGTTGCATTCCAGGACAAGCTCACACAGACACTCACTTCCCTGCCCTTTGGTGCACCATGATACATTCTCGGTGTACCATGCGTGCGTGTGCCTGAATAGGAAGTGCCGGAGAGCCGGTGATGTCACTGTGCTCTCGGGCACACACGCGCCTGCGCAACTTCAAATTTTTATCTTGGGCGGCTTTGCACGCGAAGTTGCGCAGGTGCGAGTGTGCCTGAGACCTTGGTGACGTCTCCGGCTCTCCAGCACTTCCTATTCAGGCGCATGCACGGTCGTGCGCATGGTTTGCCGAAGGGGAGTTGAAATCTAATAAATAAACGAGTTTTTCAAGCAATATAGCGGTTTCTGAAAATCATGAAGATATACTCTTGCACCAGCTCCCCCTGAGCTGTTGCAAGGTATTCCAGGGTTATAACTACCATTTTAAAGTGGTAGGTTTCCTTTAATCTAGGGGAGGCACAGCAGATCAGCAGTATGTATTAAAGGTGAGATATAGCAGGCTGGGTATGCTTTGCCTGTAATAGTAGACACATGCAATATGCATCTGATGGATCTCATCATCTCTCATCTCTGCCATGTCTTATCTCACTTTCCAAGTGTCTGATACTAATAGAATGTTCAGAAGCTAAGTGAAAATGTATATAAACTTGCACCCTGATAATCTAACATACATTGTCAGCTCACAGAACTAGAGGAATTATGGAGTGTCTGGTTAGAGAGTCCAGGGAGTAATAGGAGCTAAAACAAATAAAACAGAGTAAAATAGTAAAGTAAGGGGTTAAATGATTTTTATTGTGTAAACATCACTAGGGTATTACAATTTTAGAATTTTCTTTCATGGGCAAACCACTTTAACATCCAGAATAATATCAAAACTGTCCTTAACTTGGCATCCATTAATGAGAATTAACTTTCTGCTCATATTCTCTCAGACTATGCAGCAAATTGCTGCACATTTCATTTATTTTTAAAAGTATAAAAGTATATTAACTATTACAGAATAAAATCACATACCTCAGTAAAGGCACATCTTAATAAAGTAGTGCATGTACGATAACATGTTTGATACATTAGTCAATAAATTGAATATAGTAGTTTGAAGGGATTAAAGATACAGAAGGCAGAGGAAACAAATGGGGAAATAATACAATCTGTTCTCGAGAAATAATGTTTAAATGATGATATGCAAAGTAAATTTTCCACAACAGAAACCAAAGATAGGCAGCAGAAATATATGTAAATGTGATCATTCATATAGGAGATGGCTCCCACAGGTCTAATTCTTTCTGTCATAATACTAAAACCCGGTGGAAACGTTTTTCTTTGTTTGTATGAGAAAATCTCAAAGGAGTACTGTCCTTTCACAAGAAAGCATTACTCCACAATAAACAGTCACAATATATCATCCTTCTTTGTAGATTTAACTGTGATAATTCTATACAGCAGGAAAATAATATATATAAATACACATCTAAAAATCTATATCAAAGCTCGCCTTTGCTAAGTCCGACAAAGGGATCCTAAATACCACATCCATACAAATGGCTTAATATAATAACACATCAGACAAAGCAATGTTATCATGGTTAAATAAAACTGAATATGTAGTTCGATTTACAATTTCAAGAAACATTTTTTTTTAAAAAAAAGAGCTAAAACTATTATGGAAAAATGTACTATATTGATTTGGAATGTTTTTATTTTCATAACAATGTTATTTTAACCTGTGCACGCTTCAAAGTTAACAATTGGTAGTGTTATGGCCCTTAAAAATCATTTGTAATACTTTATCTTTTTGGAAATGGGAAAGGACTCAGATAAATGTAGATTTAATATAAGAGTTTTACTTATAAGGGGCAAAAAACTCCACGGTTACAACCCCTTAACGCCAAAGCCACTTTTCACCTTCCTGACACTGCCCATTTTTTGAAATCTGTCCTGTGTCACTATAAATGGTTATAACTTTGAAACGCTATCCAAGTCATTTTAAAATTGTTTTCTCGGGACACATTGTATTTCATGGTAGTTGAAAAATTTTGGTGGTATGGTTTGCATTTATTTATGAGAAAATCAGATATTTGGTGAAAATTTAGCAAAATTCTCGATTTGACTACTTTTTCCACACGTAGTCACAACAGCAAAAAAACTTAATAACTAACATTGACCGAATGTCTACTTTATATGGACATGTTTTTTTATGCATACTCTTATATTTGTAGGATGCTATGGGGCTTTGAACTTTAGGTGCAATTTTTCACATTTTCATAAAAAACGCAAAATCCTGCTATTGAGGGACCTGCTCAGGTTTCAAGTCACTTTGAGAGGCCTAAATAAAAGTAAAACCCCATAAATTACCCCATTATAGAAACTACTCCCCTCAATGTATGTAAAACAACCTTAATGACGTTGTTTAACCGTTTAATTGTTTTACAGGGGTTAAAACAAAATCGTATACAATTTTGAAAGTACATTTTTTTGGCTAAATTAATGTGTTTTGCAAAAAATTTACAAATTCGCAGTGGATAAAATACCAAAATGCTCCACAAAATTTGATACCCAATCCCTCCCGCATATAACAATACCCCATATGTGGTGGTAACCTGCTGTATGGGCACACACCAGGGCATTGAAGGGAAGATGCGCCATTCAGAGCAGATTATGCATTGTCACTTTTTATTGACTATACAATCTTTATTTTTTTGGCAATTTGGACATATAAGGGCTTATTTTTTGTGATATGAGATGCACTTTACAAATATTTCATTTTAGTGGATCATTAGCTTATTGATGCGATTTTATTAACTCTTGAATGTGTGGGGTAAAAAAAATTTGTCAATTTTGGTTTCCTTTCTTTTTGTATTTTTTGGGGGGGTCATACACTGTACTCTAAAAATACTATACTACAATTACGGTGATACCTCATTTATATAGTTTTTCATTTATTTTTACAATTTTACTGGAAAAAAACTAATATAGAGGAAATCTCATTTGTTTTTGCATCGTCATCTTTTTGGAGACGTAACTTTAATATTTTTTGGTTGACAGAGCTAGTTTAGGGCTTATTTTTTACGTGTTGAGTTGTCCTTTCAATTGGTGCCATTTTGGCACACATAACTTTTTTTGATCACTTTTTAGAACATTTTTGTGAAGAGATTTTATGAAAAATGTACATTTTTGGTGAGTTTTTCGTGTTTTGTTTTTACGGCGTTCACCGAGCGGGTCCAATAATGTTTCTGAGTTATTGTACGGATTGTTACGGATGCGCAATACCAAATATGTGGGGGGTTTTGGCGATTTTGTGGGGTTTTTTTTTAACTTTATTACATGTGTAAAGGGAATGTTTGTGTTTAGGGGACTTTAACTTTATTTAATTAATTCCTTTTATTAAAAAATGTTTTTATCTAATGTTTTTAACTGTTTTTATTCACTTTTACAGGTTAGCTTGAACAAGCGATCCACTGATTGCTTGTTGAAGCTATTCTTCACCTTACACAGTGTAATACAGATGTATTACCACGGACCCCCCCGGTAAGCGCATCGGGGGGTCCGATTCTTGTGAAATGCCCCTAACACGCCGTGATCAGTGTGACCGCGCCGTGTTAGGGGTTGACACACGCGATCACGGGTGTTAGAGGCGGGGTATAGCTGACACCCACAGCTTCTGGCCCTGGCTCCGTTCATTTTGCGGGAATGCACCTCCCGCGTTGCAGTACTATTACGTCAAATGTCATACATTGCTGGTATTTGCACTTTATCCAGTCACAGATCGTCTTTCATAGACATACATTTTAGTAGTAATGCAACTGACTCAATGGTCGGGTTACACCTCATCCTCATTATGTTTCTGACCCAAACGCCTTCTTTTCTGGTCAAAAGCCTTTCCCTACGCTGTACTGAAGAGACACAACTACATCGTAACAGCGCTGTCTACACTTGGGAATCTGTTCCTTCTGGATTAGATATACTGGTTTGGTTTTAATCTCACATCATGTTATTAGTCTTCCTGGAAGCTATAGGCAGCATGGTGGCTCAGTGGTTAGCACTACAGCTTTGTAGCACAAGTCCCATGTGCAAAAAGTTTTTATGTTCTCTCCATGTTTGTGTGGCTTTTTTCCAAAACATACTGGTAGGTTGATTATATTGTGAGCCCCATTGGGCACAGGGACTGATCTGGCACGCACTGTACAGCACTGCAGAATCTATTAGTGCTATATAAATAAAGGAATTATGTAAAAAAAGGTCATGCTTGATGGTAAGTGGACTGCCTTAGAAGGTAGCAAAAGATGTGTGGTTTTCCTTGTCCCATTCTGGAAAACTAATTTGATTACTTTTCAGAATCACTAGCATAACCAATGAGTGAATATACTTGCTGCATGATACATCCCCTACATCCCATCCTCACACTGAGCTAGGATTTTTTCATGTGCAGTACTTGTGGAGAAAGAAAGGCTATGTATAAAGAGAACAAGGCAATACCTGACTAGTATAGATCATTTTGGAAAGATGACAAAGCATCATACTTAAAAAAAACATAGTAAAAAAAGTCAATGATTTGTGCATTGATGAAGTTTTTGTTATTTTTGTTATAGTTAGAGCTTTCTGTTTGATCTGTCACATCTCATTGCTATTTTTGAAAATAAAACAACAGATGACCGAGCCACGTTGACTGTGCACAAATATATTTTTATAGTTGCATCTATTTATAGAAGAGTGGAATCTTTCTGCTGTCTATTTTATGAATACAGTCATGCAGCTTTAGTCACATGCTGCTGTGTTTGCATATATCTGATTTTGTTTAGGCAGACTATTTAGACAGGCCGGTTGTATTCAAAGAAGAGATAATACTTGAACACTTGGTCATGACTTGTTAATGTGAAGTAGATGACAAATATACTGCGTGCAAGCATATTTTATAACGTGATTAAAATGCAATTGTGGACTAAATAACTTTTATCTGCTTGTATAAATAGTAAAGGTGATAAAATAACTGGAGCATCAAAAAGAACCGTGACATGGATTCAGCGTTTTATACACTCTGACAATTATCTATTAGTGACCACAATGGCAGAACATGCTAGCCAATCAATTCAGTCCTATAGTCCAAGTAATTTAGGAGACCATTCCATATGATAGACAAAAACTCCTCTAAGGGCAGAAGTTAATGTAGAAAATAAGACTCCCTTGTGGTGGTACCTCTTTTACTTTCATTTCTCATGATTCCTTGCCCAGGTCAGATTAGATCTATCAATTAAAGTTTATAGTCCATCTCGTATTGTAAGCAGAGTATTATGAACACTCTTGCTATATAATGGTTAATTGAATATATGGAAAGATCCAAGCATTCTAAAAATGCCTGTTTCCAAATATTGTCATAGTAATGATTCCACATTTTAGTAAATGTGTCAAAACTATATTATTAGTACTTTGCTTTTGTCGAAATAGTGTGACATCCTATGACAGTGGTGGAAAAGCTGTGACAACCAGAGCCTTCTCTGTGGGCACCCAGAATGTCATCCTAGCACAGAGTTGGCCAGAAAGGTCTCAGGGCCTCCTCCTGCAGTCCATGGAAATCCAGACGTGCTTGGGTCAGTTTCATTTTAAAACTTATCCCAGTCTTCAATGGACTACTGGAAGAGCGAGAAGGTGTGGTCAGTGCTGGATTACCATTGGGACTTTTTTTCCGGGCCCTTTGGGGACAGGGACTGATCTGTGCAGTGCAATGGAATCTGTAGGCACTACATAAATAAAAAATTATTATTATTACAGTCTATTACATCATCACTGTTAGTAGAGCATAAAGAGGGAGAGAGGTACTGACAACTGATGGGTCTTGAAAACTGTAGTTGTAGATGGCGGCCATCTTGGATATAACTCTGTCTACTTTAGAAACCCATAAAATGTTGTGAATTATAAAAGCAAACTATTTAAGCTCCATTTTGTGATGAATGACATTGTTTTGTGGGATTTATGTACTTGCAACATTATGGGTTTTTGTATCAGATGTTCCAATTCCCAGAATACCCATTTAAATTGCTATGTTGGCACTTTCTGATAAATATGTCGGTTTTTGTTAACAATAATAATTCTTTATTTCATATAGCGCCTACAGATTACACAGCACTGCACAAAGCATGCCAAATTGGTCGTTGTAGCCTTTAAGGTCACCAAGCTCTTTAGAATAACCCATACTACTGCCATATGTCATCGACGTAGATTTCATGGCTATGCACTGCATATTAAATAAGTTTATACTATGGATCATTTATGGTTACTACAAGCCAAAGTTGAAACCACAATACAGAGAGGGAGAAGCATTATATTCTTATTCCTGGTGTAGCAGCTACTTCACAGTGAATATCCCATGCAGGGTTTATATGATGCTGATGGGGACAAGCATAGGTTTCCAAAGATATGGGCAAAGCTCCTACTTCTTTTTTACCCAGGTCTGCAACAACACCTCAACAAAAGCTATGAGATTAGGGTAAAAGCTTTTCAGTACATCAATTGCGCAGCTTGCATGTTTCTCTGTTGCTAGTAAAAACAGATTTGGCTCTTGAATAGTGGTCATTCTCCAATGGGATCAAATTTATACTGAATATACTCCTTTAAAAAAACACAGAAGACTTAACACACCAACATTTTCAGGGAAACTGTAATGAATGATGCATGTGGCGTCCATAATCTGAGCAATGTAATGGGAGCATAGTCAACTTTAACAACCACTGAGCAACCAATGTCAGATGGGAACCAGCAAAGTGGCCCTCCATTAATCATCACTAGGGGCTATTGGAAAAACCTGTCCCTTCCTCTCATTACCAAAAAAAAAGCAAAGGGAAAAATCAGGCTCTTTTTTCACTGACTTAAAAGACGCAATGAGATAAACTGGGCCCTTTCTCTCAATGCCACAAAAGACACAATGGGAAACACCTGGCCCTTCCTCTCAAAGTTTTGTGCTTTCAAAAAAATTTGTGTATTTTGTTTTACATTTCTTTTCAAAGAGTTTCAGTTCATCCAAGCGGTCACTATATGGTTGAGAGGAATTTTTCCCTACTTTGGGTGGTGTGTGGTCTTTGACAGATGCGTTTCAGCAAGTCCTGCTGAGTTTCCCCATGGCTGTGCTGAAACTGGTGGTGCTTCTTGACGCTAATTGGATGAGGAGGCAGGAAATGAGGAATCAGGAGTTGAAGGAGGCAAATAGAGGCAAAGAATGATGTCCTGCAATCCTCAGTGGTGGAAGTATATGCGCCACAGTGATTCCTGCTTCAGACCTAGCCACCACTATATGAAACCAGTGGGCAGTTAAAGAGATGCAATGTCCTTGCCCATGCACTTGCCCACATATCAGTTGCAATGTGCACCTTGTGACTAATAGCATTGCATAGTGCACAACTTATTTTCTCCACAAACTGTTGGTGCTGGGCAGGGATGGCCTGCCCAGAAAAGTATTAATGGCTGGGAATGACGAATTGTGGGTCAGCCACCACCATACAATTTTTAAAGCTGTCCAGAATGTTAACTTTATCAAAGGCCAACAGGACCAAGACTCAAAGGTGAGATGGGTCAAATTTCTGCTTTCTCTCTATTGTTTGGGGGAAAGAAATCTTTACCATTCCCTGGGATGGTCTGTACATGCTTGGTTGTGGTGGTCACATCCCCCTTTTGCAGGTGGCTTTGTCATAATGTAGTGGTAAAGAGGGCTCAGGTGTTTCCATGTTTTGTTTGCAGTTGCCGGGTCATACACTAGGTGCTCAGTCTGTTGCTCGCTTCAAAGACTGGTGCCACAGCATGTAAATGACACATTTTGTCTTCTGCACATTATTTAATAAAATGCCACACCAGGGAGATCTTCTGGGCTGGCTTTTGTGTGGTCAGCCTTTGGCAAGGTGGGTGCTAGCAGGCTGCATCATGGCTATGGGCTGCCTAATGCACCTTTCCACCCTTCCACACCTTCTGCTTGCTACCTAAGGATTTGTGACCACCTCCTCTTCCTACAAATTATTATTGTCTTTGAGCCATGTTGTGTCTAGGACATCGTCATCACCCCACAGATCTTGTTCCATCAATCCCTCACTGCTGCTCTCCTTGTTAGTCTCCACATTGCAGAAAGCCAGAACTTTGTTATCAACATCATGGTAGATGTCATGTGATGGTCTGCTGTCCACATACTGATCAACCAAAACAAGTTGATGAACATCTGAGAATTCAATATCTGCAACTGTGGCAGGTAGATGGCCCACGAAATCCCATCCACGAGAGTTATCATCGAGCATTAGTGACTACTCCATGACCTGTGGCTCAGACGTCCTTGATGTTTTGAACAACACTCTGATGGAATCTAAAGCACTCTTTGCTATATAATTGACCAATTCCTTAAAAGACTCCTGTCATCAGGTCTCCATCACCAATTCTGTCATCACTAACGGCTAGAGTAGCTCACAAGGATTCCATCACAGCCTTTATCTAGTTAATTCATAAATGAATCATTCTAAAATCATACTTTGTTTATTGTGTAAATGAGGCTGGACACATGGAGAGAGAAACTGCCCTGCTGATATCTGTGTGTAATGTAAAGTAAAGCATTACTAGTGTCTGTGCTTCATCTGCTGAGATACTTTGTTCTCCTATACACATGTCTCAGACACAGACATCAGCTACACGTGTATCTGACATGTTCTGCTATAACATGGCTGCATCCTTGAGCAGCTGAATCTCTCACACACAGGCTGCAGGAAGGGGCGTGGCTGCCAGCACCAGAAAGCATATAGAGGCAGATAGCACCAGGAATGACACGCCATTATACAGGCTGTCAGTCATGTGTATAGGAGTATCTCATACACACAGGCTGCAGGGGATGTTGGCACCAGAACCAGGAAGCACATGGAGGAGCCAGCACCAGGAGTGTCACATCATTATACAGGCTGCCAGTCATATGTATAGGAGCATCTCATACACACAGGCTGCAGGGGGCATGGCCATCAGAACCAGGAAGCACATAGAGGCAGCACCAGTAGTGTCACATCATTTTACAGGCTGTCAGTCAAGTACTGGGGGGTGTGGCTGTGCCTCCCACTCTTGAATAAGCTGGACAGCTGAATATGATAATGATTCATTGGACCTCTCTCAGGTCATTTGCATCCATCTTTAGGACCTGATTGTTCACAGTCATGTAGAGGGACAATGAAGGGATAGGGGCAATGCTGTCTAATGACAATTTATGAAAATATATTTAGTTTGGAGGTTAATTTGCCTGAAGGATTCTCTTTAACTTCATCTGACCCCTTCATTTTGGGACTCCACATGAAGTATTTCCCACTGCCTTGAAAACTGCCTCTGACTGTCATTCTAACTCCGTGATCTCCCATGAGCAGTGTTGGTTGTGTCTATTCATTATCTCTTTAATATGACACTAGAATTGTGTATCAGGTGCCACAGAACCAGATATATTTACTGTTGACGATACAGTTGTGAGTGTGATATTTTTATTTACAGCTTTCATTCCCGACTGTAACTTTAACTGTGGTTTTGTGACACACAACCCTGGCGCAGTATTATTCTCCTCCTTAATATGATACCTGTGTGGTTCAGAAGGTATAGCCATTGAAAATTGCTCCCCCTCCAGCCTGTCAGCTCAAGGAAGAATGGAGAAGGAGCTGCAGGAAGACAGACCTTCCAGTTTGCAGAAATACATGCACTCTGCTGTACACATTTTTATTCAAGGTTATTAAAAGTGTTCTGCTAATAAAAAAGATGTCATGGTTACTTGTATGCTAAAAATGCTAATGTTATATCATCGTTTAAAGAAAAGCATAACTCAATTGCACAAATTAACTTGGACATTCAGGTACCAATGGCCCCGTGATCATGAAAGGGTTTAAAGACTTCTTGGTTTAAAAAAGAAAACACAATAATGCTTTTTTCAAGTATAGCTTATATGTAGTGTTTAGCATGCAAAAATCACTAATTACAAGGTTGGGGCTTACATCTCTGACTATACACTATACCAACATGTATTCTATTATAATTTTAAAAAATACCATCTGAAGTATAAATGGAGTAAAAAATTAGAACACAAGAAAATTATGGTTTCTTGTTTGTGAAGTAGATTATTCATATTGTGGCAGGATAAGCTGCCACTAAAGCAGATTTTGGGTATAGAATAAATATGTTGCTGGATGGATGTGGGAAAGCTGGGTGTTTTGCCATTAATGAGGATTAATTTGCATCCAGCTGGAAGTCCTGCATAAATGGTGCAATCTGGTGCAGACTTCCCAGATTGGCTCCACCCTCGGGAAGAGACAGGCTACGTCAAAGGCCCATGAAGCTATGGTAGTCAACTGATACTGTGAGTTTTTGGGGTGCCTGGCAGTAGGCCAGCACCTGGTGAGGTAGGGCACCTCTGTGTATAGTTAGTGCCGGAGAGGCTTAGGCTGTATTTTTGCTGTTTTGTTTATTTTGTTTTACCTCTGAATAAAACTGGCTGAGGTACAAATCGCACTGTGTGGACAGGGCACTTTCAATATATAAAATGTACAGGTGTCCACATTTTTATAAAGCAAAAAGGCAAATAACTTTTCTATAGTCCTATTGATGGAAAAAATGGAAATACTAACAGTTTTTATTTTATGGGATCAATATTTTTTCACTTATGTTCAAAAAGACTGACAAAATAACAAATATATACAATACTAAAGTATCAGAATTACATGAAGAATGTTTAGATCGATAATAAGTTTGTAATATTAGACTTTTTCTTATGTTCCCAAATTATGTGCGCATCAGATGTTCTAGTTCTAGATTTTGTAGTAAATCTCCAAGAGATGCAGTTAGTATTGATCTTTTTTCTTTACTTGTATTGCCTCTGTCTGACTGATTCTGTTAATCTGTATATGTCTGTATCCTTTACCTTCCAGGTCAAAGAACATACAATGTTCTAAGATTCTTTGGATATGTGGAATTGCCTTCTTTGTACAGCAGAGGTGGAAAGTAGAGTTTTGAAGTCAATTTGGCGCATATACTTTTATACAAGTATCACATCAATATCAAGGGAATTCATTTTTGTGTGACAGTTTCAAGGTTGATTGATTGGAGTACAAGTAAACAGTATTCTGAGTTTATTTGTTACTGACTAGAGATGAGCGAACACTAAAATGCTCGGGTACTCGTTATTCGAGACTCTGTCTCTAACGATCTAAGAAGAGGAGCGTAGTTGAGGTCAAATAGACGTCCAATATCTGATGGGATCCGGAGTCCTAAGTATTTTATATGACCATTAGCCCAAGAAAAGGGAAGGGAAGAGCGTAGTGAAGGGATCATCGATTCAGGTAGAGAGATGTTAAGGATGTCAGATTTTTGAATATTAACCTTAAAGTTACTGACTAGAGATGAGCGAACACTAAAATGCTCGGGTACTCGTTATTCGAGACGAACTTTTCCCGATAACGAGCAGTTTCGAGTACCCTAATGCTCGACCGAGCATCAAGCTCGGACGAGCATGTTCGCTCATCTCTATTACTGACTAAAAGCCTTTACAATTACTCTTTTGTAAGTGAAAGCATTGCTGATAAATTGTAGCATTGATCATGAAAAATTACATTTTAAACAACTGCACAATCTTCTAGTTTTTGCACCCTTGTAATTTGGATGGAATTTTTCTATAACCCACATTATTCCAGAGCAATCATTACCATTTGTTAGGTTGGAACAAACAACCCAGGACTGCCCACATGACTGCAGAAAAACAGTTCAAAACTAAAAGCACTTGACAGTCCAAGGAGCCAGAGAGAATATTCCAACTGAATTAAAGGAAATCTACCTTTTGTTTTCATGCAAACCAAACATATCTTGAGAATGCTGTAGCTACACTGATGCAGAAACATGTCTTGTTTAATCCCTGATCCAAGTGGTTTTGCTAAAAAAAATAATAATAAAATTCAGGACCTTGGGAAAGCTGGGTGCAGGCTGGCTTCCATACATAAACACATTACAGAAGCTGCCTGAACTGTCCAGACAGAACTAATCACCCTGATGACTTATACACAGCAGCTGGGGGATGGTTCAGAGATTGATTACTTCTGCCTCTCAGGGGCAACACAGTGATGCCATATTCTCAGCTTATGCTCAGCAGGACAAGGCTGGAGCAGTGCATAATTGGGGTGAGGAGAGCACTAGGGCAGCCACAGGAGCAACAGAGCCTCATTTTGGTTTGGTTCATAATGCATAAAAGCAAATAGGAGCTTTCCTTTAACATCGGTGGTGCAGCACCTGCTAAAGGTTAAAAGTCACTTTATTGGCATTTGATATTTTATTGCAGCAAACACCAAATGGTAACACCCGCAGTCGGCGCTGGCCCTGATCACGGGTGTTAAACTTGTAAATGCCTCTGGGATTACAATGTATGATTCAGACATTGTAATGAATTATGAGGAAAATCCCCATATACTGCCATACTGTAGTATGGCAGTAAATTGTAGAATCAATCAGACAACCTAGGGTTATAGTACCCTAGGGCAGTGGTGGCGAACCTTTGGCATGGGTGCCAGAGGTGGCACTCGGAGCCCTCTCTGTGGGCACCCAGACCATCACCCATCACAAAGGTCACCAATCCGGACTCAAAACCTCCTGCTGCAGTCACAGGCAGGATCTGCCACGTTCAGCACTATTTTAAAGTGACTTGAAGTGCATGACGTGTGAACAGAGTTGGATTATCATTGTAGCCCCTTCTCCGGACCTGTGATTCATCCTGTTAAGGGGACCTTAGAGAGAAACTACAATAATAGTCTGAATTTATCCTTCTTTCTTCTGTATTAGTATCCTCAAGATGCCAATATGTTTGAAACCTGTGAGTTACTTTAAATTGGCATTTGGAACTTTGTAAAAAATATGTAGCTTTTGCTTGTAGTTTCGGCACTCGGTCCCTAAAAGGTTTGCCATCACTGCCCTAGGGGATCTGAAAAATAGTTTTAAAAAAATTCATTTTTTCACTGCATTTGGAATTTTCTTCCTGCTTCCCAGTACATGGCATGGGATATTAAATAAAATTGCTATGAAGTGCAATTTGTTATGCAGAAAACAAGCTCTTATACAGTTCTTTACATGGAAAAATAAAAAAGTTAAAAAAATGGAAACCCAAAAACAAAAAAGAGTCTCGGCGATAAGGGCTTAAAGGGGTTGTACCCTTTAAGCAAATAATTAATATGGTAATATGGTTTGTGTAAGAAAAAGTTAAACAATATTCCAATATTTTTTTTGTATCAATTCCTCACAGTTTTCAAGATCTTTTCTGGCTGTTAGTCTATAGGAAGCTTCTATATTTACTTCCACTGGATAGAAATCCGTCCATTGTCATTTAATGAACATATAGGTGCACGAGTCATTGATAGCACAGAGAGTAATCAGAGCTAGGTGATAATAACGGCTCATACACCTGCATGTCCATCACATGACCGTGGGCAGATCGCTAACCACTGGAAATAAACATAGAAGCTTTCTATAGAATCACAGCAAGCAATGAGGAATTGCTACAGAAAGTATATTGAAAAATTGTATAACAGGTAAAGTGGGGTAATCGTTAGGCAAATTTGGTTAAATCCAAGATGGTGGCAAGGCAGAGAAATGTATAGGGAGAGAATGGTTGAATAAATGTAGCTGAGGATAGATATACAGAATAACAAAGATATGCACAAGCAAAGGGAAAGAGTAGAACTGTAGCATGTTTGCCCTGTAGTTAACATATCTTATGCAATACTGGTTTTGCCAGGTTCCTCATATAACAATCCCAAAGCTGGAATAAAAAGATCTACTGAGGACATCTTTGGAGCATCAGGGCCTGGAGAAAATGCCCATTCCTGTGGGCTTTCAAGCAGGAGATACATGATGATGCCTACCCTCAGTGCATCATTCCCAGAAAACTGGGGCCTAAGTTGAAAATGAAGCTTGCAACTTTCCCTGAAGGGAAAAAAAAAAGGTTTTTTTTTATCTCCAGAGAAGAGAATGTTTAGCTTATCCATAGGTTCATAAACAGACTAACCTGTAATCAAATGGGGGTGATGTTCCTGCTGTGTGCACATTTACCCCGATTCTGAATTAAACCAGACTCTGTACCTGACTAACTGCAGCTTTGACAGCACAAGTACACATATACTAATCCCCCCAAGACACCTGAGGAGCAGACTTATATGTAGCCCAAAGATTCTACAGCAGCTGATTGGTCAGGACCTGCATCTCTCAACCCCTGCACTTACAGCCCTTTGCTCAATTATGAACCACCCAGCTTTCCAGAGAGACTGTTACATCTAGTTAATTTCCTCTTTCTTATGGAAAAACTGTGGCCTACTTGCCAATACTATATGAAACCACTAATATATATTGTACTGGCACATGGCAGTCTATCATAAAAAGCAAAGCCATGAAAATATATTAGTCTGTTTAAAAATATATTCAGCACTATTCTGGTCAATCACAGCTGACAGAATTTTGATTCATAACAGAGGTGACTAAAATATTACCCTATAATGCAGAATGCTATTATCTCAACAGACTAAGAGTCCAGACGGAATTACAAAACAAATCTAACTATCAAACATGGCCGTCAGTGCAAAGGATTTATCATGCATAAGTGCTGCTATTTCATTTCTTTCTGCTTTAATCCTTCATTTCAATGAGTTTTTCACCATTTCCCTGTTGTTCTTGCCTTGGATAAAATTTATAGAAAACATAATCAGGCATGCAACAGCCAGAGCCGGGGAAATATTTTTTTCACATGTTTTTACTAGAGTTTCTGTTGCGGATCATTATAGCGTACAAAGCACTCAGTGTTTAAGTAGCTATAAATGACAAAATTCATTATCCAAACAATTTAAATGAAAATATAGCTTTGGTATTCAGGGTCAATATCAAATCACAGCCATGCTTTAAATTTAATGTGTTAACTTGAGTAGATAGAACACTTTTACATTCCCCTAGATTGAAAGAATAAAGCTAAATTCCCTCAGAGTATTGTATCTTCATTCAAGTTATTTGGTGAAACAAATAAGGTATTATAAACACCACTGATGAGAAAATAGAATGACCCAGTGGCCAAACTAACTTACATGACAATTTGCATTCAAATAGGTGTGCAAGTATTTGCATTCAGCTTTGTTGGCTTCCCTGTATTCTGTAAGAAAGGTATATGATACATAAAATATACCATTAGAACTAACAAAGGTGCATCAACACAGCAAACAATAACAATAGATGCTCACTGGCAGTTCAATTCACAGAAGCGGGTTTATTTGTCAAGGCTAACAATATGGCAAATATGAAAAATTCAAGTCTACAGTTTGTGCTAAGATTCAAAGTATGTCAGGGCCATTGCATTGATGGTTATTGCTAATGCATGAAATACAGATTCCAAGATAATGTAACAATAAAAAAGTGGTTGCTTTTATCATGTAACGCTAAACTGTAAGCTTTCATAGTAGAGATCCATGAAGTGTTAATAGTCACACATGTTTATTCATGAATAAAGAATGTGTAGTGATGTAAAATGCTCAATAGAATAACAAAACTAAAAAGAAATATATTTTACTGTAAAGATATTCATTTCCCATGATTTATTACACTGTTGGGCTTATTTACTAAGGGTCCCCGGCATTTTAGTCAGATTTTCCAGCGTTTTTGGGGAGTGCGCAGATTTTGGTGCAGCTGCGCCTGCTTTCATAAGACAGAAATCGGGAGGGGCGGGCCATGGGGCGATCCGACTGATTCGGACTTCGCGCGGAATTTAACAGTCAAATTGTGTTGCATTCCAATGCACTTGCATACACCAGGAAGAAGTAGGTGAACTCCGGTGGACCTGAGCGGGGAAGTGACACATGCAGGATATAGGGCGCACAATCTTATTGAATCGCGGCAGAGTTCAATCTGGTCGGACAATGCACTTTAGGTGAACTCTTCCGGATGGGTAAGTAAATGTGCCTCTGTATGGTTTTATTTGATAGAAATGTCTTATCTCAAATAGCTCATGTTGGGTTGACTTGTATATAGGTAATCTGGTACCAAACACTGTCCTAATAAATATTATTGCTTGTGTAAATGAAAAATTATACAAATTTACAATATATTTTCTGTATGAATTCCTCATGGTTTGTAAGATCTCTGCTTACTGTTATTCATTGTTTACTTCCTGTGGATAGAAACCATCTGTGGTCTTGTGATATTACACAGTGCTTGTTATAACACACAGCTATGATAACTCGTGCACCTGACATCACATGACCATGGAGCGGTTTTTATGCACAGAAAGTAAACAATGAATCTTGCTTTAGAATGACAGCAAGCAGAGATCTAGAAAACCATGAAGAATTGTTACAGAAAATACTGACATATTGTATACCTTTTCTTTATACAAAAATGTACATTTATTTGTGGAAACATTGGGCCTAGAGATGAGTGGACCCAACATTTGCTTTTGGGTTCGGCCCAGACATATTGCTGGCCAATCATAGCTATGACCAGTTGCAAGGGGTTTCAATTTGGTAGACTGGCTGTTAAGCCGCCAATCTTGATAGATGGTCCATTTTGTTGAAAGCAGCTTAAAGTTTTTTCAGAATAGAAGACCACAGGCCTTATTAACACCTATGGAGCCCAGAGCCCACCTTTAAAAAAAAAAAAAACAGGGCATAGGATGCCAAAAGAAGAGCAGATCCTGCCGGAGGGGGCTCACACCAGTATCAGTGTGCTTGGTTTACAATCCTTTATCCAGTTGGTAGATGTACTTTAAGTGGGTTGTCCAGGTGTATAAAAAACATATATATAGCAAAGGGGCTTTAAAAAATAATAAAGAGCATATACTTACCTCTCTCCCGACTCCTGTTCAGCCTACCATCACTGCAGGGTCTCAGTTTACAGAGACCTGCACTTCCATCCCAACTGCAGCCACATGCCTGCTATAGACTCAAAGTAGCACATTTTAGTCTAAAAGGAAATCTCCTCCTTTTCTTATAACCAAAGTAATTCGGGCAAGATAACAACCCTTGTACTGCACATTTCAGGTGTCGAAAGTTGTGTTTTTTTTCTATTGTTACACCACACAATTCACTTCTAAAAAGAAGTCAGTAAAATGGGCATTGTTAACCTCTTTACACCTAATTTACCAATGTGACTCTAAAATTGCAGCAAACTCACTCCAATTAGGATACTGCCTAGAAAGTAATTAAAAAGGTAAATTTCAAATCAGTTTTCAGCCTTCTAGAGGTGCTACATATATTAAAAATTCATGTAAAAGTTGATCAATTTGGTGAACATTAACACCGGCTAACACTGACTGTAAAATCTCCCTTATTATATACAGGCGGTCCCCTACTTAAAGATACCCCACTTATAAACAACCCCTAGTTAAAGACGGACCCCTCTGCCCACTGTGATCTCTGGTGAAGCTTTCTGAATGCTTTTCTATGGTCCCAAACTGCAATAATCAGCTGTAAGGTGTCTGTAATGAAGCTTTATGGATAATTCTTGGTCCCATTACAGCAATAAATTGTGAAACTCCGATTGTCAGTGAAACAAAAAAAATTGTTGCCTGAATCTACAATTATAAAATATACAGTTTTGACTTACATACAAATTCAACTTAAGAACAAACCTATGAAACCTATCTTGTCCGTAACCTGGGGACTGCCTGTACTGGTCTCAAGATTCCTATGAACACATACAGCAGCGCACTAAGGTTTACACACAAATAGAATGTTCCCCTCAGTACATTTCATGAGTATCACACTAAAGTAGATTTCTTCTTGAAACATATCCTCTAAGAGGAAAAATTAGCTTTCTTTATTATCCTATTTGAAACACTGTGATCCTGTTGGATGTACACTCCCAAAAGCTGCAGGCAAACCTTTCGCTGAACATCTTGTAGCTTCATTACTTGTTTTAGTTAGGTAATCATAATGTTCCCTCCTAACAAAATGTACATACCTCAAGCGAAAATAATACTTCTAAATAAACCTACTTATCTTCATCCAGGTAAGATAAACTGACATGTAAGTTATGAAATTGACATTATTAAACATTATTTATACTTATCAATGTTGTGTACTTTTATTTATTACAACCCCAGGACAATGCTTTAAACTGTTACCTTATTGTTCCGTTCTAGTTTTCTAGTTGTTTAAGTATTATCTAAGATTCTATAAATTAAGGTTTACACAAAATTTTATTTACTATTTGCCTTTGTTGATGTCCTTGGTACAGTACAAAATCCTTTTAATATCCGCATAATGAAGGACAGATTTGCTGCAAAAACATACAAGGTCACCTAGTTAATAAAAGAATTAAACCCCCTGGAAATATGATAAAACTAAAAAATTTGAACAGAGGGTATGGATGGTAGTGGTGAATTAGGGCTACCATGGATTTTTATATATATATTCATCCCCTTGATTCCCCACTATAAAATGACCAAACAAATTTTAAAAAAGCACTTGCCCCTTATCAATAAATACTGACAACATGAATAGCATATAATTATGCCTCAGCTTATGTTACTGGCCTGCCTTCAGGAGGCAAAATTGGCCAATTACCATAAATGACACTACACATGATGAAAGTTGTCTCACACACTACAAGGTTACTTAGTGGCTTTAGAACTAAGACACAGGGTCAAGTGGTATCTAGCAACTTACCAGTGACAGTTTGCTCACTGGGAAATTAAGCACCCACTATATAATTAAAACTGTTGCCTGGGACAGTATATAACTAGAGATATAACTAGTGAATCGATTCTAACGAAGGGAAAATTATTTTTAATTTTAGGAAAACTTTGGTTAGACGCAGCACAGTAAGGGGACATCGCAGAAGGGGTGTTATTTACCAGTGTTATCTAGCGACAGTGCGTTGATGAACAACTCAAAGGTTCTCGATTGGTTGACTAGGTCATCCACTTCTTTCCAAATGGCATCTGCAACCTCAGCCAAGAGTCAGTGGGTTCGTCAGATACAACCTTTAGTTGGCATGGCAGGTCAGCGGCCCTCACCTGTCTTCAACCAGCCTCTGTCCTGTTCATTTCTACCCGCCTGATGCCACACATCTGCTGTCATTTTCTCGATCTGCCTCCCACCATCTTTATCAGGGACTGGAATTGTCACCCACCTCCACACTCTATCATTGTGCAACTTTCTCACCTCCTGCTGCCGGCACCTCCACATTCTGTCATTGTGCCACACTGTGGCCTACCATGTTGCTGCCACCACCCGAGTTTGTCATTGTGCCACTCTCTGGCCTCATGCTTCCGCTATTGCTGCCGTCCAACAACATAAAATGTGATTTTGCCACTCTCTGACCTCCGGCTGCTGCTGCTGCTGTCACCTCCGGACTTTGTCATTGTGCCACTCTGTGGCCTACCATGTTGCTGCCACCTAAATAATTTGGCATTATGCCTCTCTACGGCCTACTCATGCTGCTTCCAATTGACCGCTGTCTCCTTGGAACACCCTGTGATATCCATAATGCTGTTTTCAGCCTCCACCACTCTATGATGTTGCCACTATGTTTGGTTTTCCCCTTCATTTCATCTGTCAGAAGGAATGAAAAGCTTCAGGATTGATAGTTAAAAGCAGGAGTGGATACAGAACACAGAAGACATGCAAATATCCCATTTACTGGTCATCTCTATTCTGGATCAACTCCTGTTTGTTTTTGACTTTAGCAATACTGATGGATTATTGACCGATTGAAAGAGGACACTGACGGGTGAAAAGAAGGGCAAAATGATCAGTGACGTCAATATAAAATTACTGCCGACACCCTCTCCACTCTTTTTGGGAGTTTCTACATGTATCAGTGTTTAACAGGATAGGTTCTGTCGTAATCTTTGGAATCTACATATACTTAGGTGAGGGCATTTATAACATAACTTTTCATCAATAATTTAAGAGTATAAAAAGGAAAGCAAAAGACCCCCATGTCATAACCACATTATACTGACCACCACTTCATGGTCAGTCTCTCAATAGGACACCGTGACAGTCAGAGTCCTGTACAAAGTGTATGCAAACACAAACAGCATAAATTGTATGAACCCAAAATAATGTGAACCACCGTGTAAATAAACACGTCACAATAACCACCACACCATGGTCAGTCTCTCCATAAAACACAGTGATTGTCCGAGTCCAAGCATCAATTTTATGAACTCAATGAAGTCTTAGGTCGTGTCACTATGAAAAAATGTTCAGATTCACCCATCCTGCAAGTTACGATGAAGAGGGCTGTTGTCGACAGACTCAAGGCACTTCCAGGTCAGGAGAAAGGTGGAAGCACTGCCCCTAGTATGCCCTGATCTCAGCTCACCTTCATACCCCAAACATAGGTCCATTCTAACAAAGACGGTCCCAGGTTGTCCCGGATATAAGGAAAACCCTAGCAACCCCTACCAACAGTGGTCAGTATTGTGGATAAACAGGGGCATAGTCCAAATTGGACCAAATTGGAACTGAGGTGATGGATTGGTGCACATCTGAGGGATCTTACCCATAATCGTGACACTCCAGTTGCACAACACATCAATCAATGCCATGCTGGTAACATCAATAGCATTTAATTTATGGGCATTAATGTGGTCAATCACAACGCAAGGGGTGGTGACTGGGTTCGCCTGATCCTACAGAGAGAAACCAAATGGATTTTCAGGTCTGATACAGTATCCCCCAAGGGTCTGAACGACAAAAATATCCTTTGCATCATTCATCTAACTGTGGTAGTCTTCTCATGGCATATTTGTTAGGAACAGCAATGTATGTACCTACAAACAGGCAGATGTGTATTGATAATGTTGGTCCAGGACTATTGCACTTTTCCTGTGATTATATTTTTCAAGAAGAAGGGGGTTATTGCCCTTCAATTTTCTGCACAGTCCATTGTAGACTTAGGATTGAATATATGTTGTATTTAATCTATATGGTTCTCTGTCTTAATATGTCTTAACTCATATCAGCTAAAAAACAATGCTTTTTTTTGTGTCTTTCTCTTTGAAGGAAGGTCCCGCTGGTCATTGAGTAATTTGTGTCTTAGGGTGATCAGTGGTGAACATTGACAATCTGGCAAATGACGGATATCCCGATCTGATTCAAACTGGGTAACCTTCTGAATCTAGGGACTCCTCCATGTAACGAACAATGCTACAGAACAATTAGGTTCTGTCCCTTAATTCTTTCTTTTTTCCATTGAACTCTATTGGGCTGTGGTCCTTGGCTGTGATGGCACATGTGTCCAGCAAAACCAGGCCTTGACTCCACCCTTGCGTCTCCATGGTGACTGTAAATCGAGTACATGGCACTCCGTGATACCGAAAGTGATGTGTCTAAATACCAGAAGTGACAAAACCGGAAGTGCCGTGTCGAAATGATAGTCCGACTGGAAGTAGAGTGCCGGCATCTCAACACATGTGGTGACACTTGTGTGATGGCAGTTCCGTAGTTGAGTAAGTAAACCTTTGCATTCTGTTAGAGGTAACCGCCTTCTTTGTACCATCATGGCCATTGGCAGATGCAAATTAAAGGCGGCCAACATATTGTGATGGTTGCGATATGATAGTTCTAAATGTCAAGGTATATACTGACCAATGGGGAAGTAGAGATGGGTGCTGGACAGTGTCCTGTTCTAGCAACCCATACCCTTCAAATACTCTCACTTTAGGACAAATTGGCTGCTACAGGAGTGCACTATGTCACTGTTTATACACAATACTGACCACTGTCGGTCTCGCTGCAGCACTGATTTACATCAATTTATATGATTGCCCTGATGAAAGTTCCACTTTTTGTGTCACTGGAAACGCCTAGGAAACGCTATCAGAACTGGACCCATAGGGCTTACTAGGGTTTTCCTAATATCAGGGACAACCTGGGACCGTCCTTGTTAAGACAGGAGCTTTGTTCGGGGTATGAGGGTGAGCTGAGTTCATGGAATACTAGGGGCAGTGCTTCCACCTTTCTCCTGACCTGGAAGTGCCTTGAGTCTGTCAACAACAACCCTCTTCATCGCAACTTGCAGGATGGGTGAGATCTGAACATTTTTTCATAGTGACATGACCTAAGACTACATTGAGTTCATAAAATTGAAGCTGTTTGTGTTTGCATATACTCTGCATAAGGACTAGGACAATCACCGTGTTTTATAGAGAGACTGACCATGGAGTGGTGGTCAGTGTGATGTGTTTATGTACATGGTGGTTCACATTACTTTGGGTTCATACAATTTATGCTGTTTGTGTTTGCATACACTTTGCACAGGACTCTGACTGTCACCGTTTCCTACTGAGAGACTGACCATGAAGCGGTGGTCAGTATGATGTGGTTATTACGTACATGGTGGTCTTTTGCTTTCCTTTTTATACTTAAATTATTGATTAAAAGTTATGTTTTAAATGTCCTCACCTAAGTATATGTATATTGAATTGGGTTGGTGATACTAATCAGCTGTCTATAAGTGCCTTTGGCAATATATGATTTCAGGCTACTCTATGGAATAAGAGTACACTCTATGGAGTGTAAAAAGAGTGCACTCTTTGATGTTATAGTGTCCTCAGCACAGTTCTTTTGAGCTGGCACAGACGTTCCCTGCGTCAGGCTGCGTTCCCGCTTCACCTATTTGGTCAAGTAATCCCCTGTAAGTGCCCATGTGAAGAGTGAAGCGATTCAAAGAGCAGTGGCAGTCATGTGCATGTCATACTTAAACACAGCATTGTTTGAAGACCAAACCACGCTCCCTATGCATATTTGAGCTTGACACAACGTTCTACAACACCCTACAGGCTGTCTGCAGCCAGGAAATACCTGTTTTTAACGGGATTCGCCATGATTCGATTCAGGTTGAATCGAATTTTGTCAGAAAATTTTAAAAAATTCACCCATATCTATAAATAACTGCTCTTAGATTTAACTAAATAGAATGGTTTAACAAAACTGAAATGTTATTATGAAAATGCAGTAACTAAAGTAATAAAAGCATTTCACTTGACATAATCTCCACCACAGATGTGTAACACAGATTAACTAGATGGTTACAGAAATGATTGGAAGGAGTTTATCTGCAACTCATTCCATAGCCTTTTGATACCTGTGATTCTTCAGTTTTCCTTTCAGTGAAAAGGCAAACAGATTTTCGCAGTTCCAACTCTTGAACAGGCCAGCGTAAAGCTGACCATGAGAAAATCATGGAGATTACAAATCAATTCATGCTGCTTTCAAGGACTGTCCCTGAACCTTGTTGATTGAAATTGGTAATGCCAGATGAACTGGAAACTGGAGACGTTGAAACCCTAAACGCCACTGCCCTTTTTAGGTTTTCTATTTCCATTTTTTTTATTCCCCAACCCCAAAAATCCATAACTTTTTCTTTATTTTTCTGTGTACAGAGCTGTAAGAAGGCTTGTTTTTTCACACAACAAATTGTCCTTCCTAGTTACAGTATTTAATATTCCATTTCATGTACTGGGAAGCTGGAAAAAAATTCCAAATGTGGTGAAATTGGTAAAAAAAAAAAACACACGTTGACATTTTCTGCTGAGCTCTGTTTTTACAACTTTCACTGTGTGCTTCAAATAACACATCAAATGTATTCTTTAGCTAGGTATTTAGGTTTATTATGTTTTAGTAGATTTTAAAAAATAAAACCATTTGTATAAAAAAAACTTGATTTTGCAATATTCTGATGTTTCTTTGGTGTACAGACCTGTAGAAGATTTCATTTTTTTGCAGGACAAGATGATATTTTCATTGCTACAATTTTGGGGAATGTAAAGGAAAGATGGTTCTTGTGATGGCTGATACTGTGCACATGTTCACAAGGAGTCTGGATACCTTTCTTGAGAGCAAAAAGATGAAATTATAGGAATTACATTTTGATGAATGGATCCAGAACTGGAGAATTGAGATTCACTGCCGGGATTCACTAAGGTTGTGTGCCCAATATCCAGCAGGTGGAGTGCTTGATCTTGATCTTAAAAATCACGAATCGTTTTTTAAATTCTGCGGTTTTTCAGAATCCATTGGGTTGTCCGACGGCCACGGTCCCCGATTTCTGTCGCATGACAGCTGGCGCCGATGCGCCACAATCCGATCGTGTGTGCCAAAATCCCGGGGCAAATCACCACAAAATGAAAATATTCAGGAAACCCAGCGAAAATGCGCCATTCGGACCCTTAATAAATGAGCCCCACAGTGTGCTACACAATTCTTTAAATGTGTTGCAAACTCCCACTAAGCACTAGCACTATGCCCCTTTAGGAGGACATTTTTCTGTCTTGTCCAGGGCAGCCGTGACAAAAAACTGCTGCAGACACTTCTTAAATAACTGTGCAAGCTCCAAAGATGTTCTTTTCAGTGCAAAGTTCTGGGCCAATGTGACCACATTAAGAAACATGTTCATGTTCTTTTTCTTCTATTCAAAATAGATTAGAAATTAAAAACATTTATTCAGCAAGTGGAGTAATTTTTAAATTAAGTTAGAAAAAGGTTTCTGTATGCGGTTCATTCTCCTGTGAAATCTCAAGATTTTGAAATCTTTATTGCAAAGTTTGTAACTTTTGTGATAAATGGGGACATAAAATGTGTGTCCTGAATGTACGATTATAAAGACATTTCTGGACAGTGGGAATCAATAGAGTAGCCAGGAACAAGAAACATGGAAACTACAGAACTGCTATAGACGAGGGAAAAAAAATCAAGGCTATAATTTGTATCTGATGCTGCTGAATCCAATTATGACACTCACTAGTGTACGGATAAAGTGCAGTCCTACTGTGATCTTAAAATTCCCATGTCAAGCTAGGAAAAAGTTTTTGATCTATAATATTGGTATAAGGAATCTACAATGTAAACTTGTATATTTGTTTTTTCTTACCTATCAGCACATGTAGATGTAATACAGTTGATACTCATTCACATTCATTCTCTCAGGGATATAATCAGTGATCATGGGGCCCATATCAAAATAATAAGTTCCCCTCACATCTGTATTTCAGGGGAAAGAAATGGCCATGAGGTTCAAAGTGACAAGGATTGGAAAGTATCCAAGTTGAGATGCAATATCATTGAGGCTCGGGGGTAATGAAGGCAAACGAAAAAGAGTGCAAGTGTTCCATGGAACTTTAGTTATACAACAAACTGAGGTTGCTACATGCACAAAGCAGTCACTTTAAAAGATTTAGTCTCTAACATGGCACACTGCCATGGCATGTCTGGACAATTGCTCAGCCTAGACACTCAACCATAAATTAGTTCACACCACCAACAGATCCATAATTAAATGTACAGACAATCATTTACCCTAAAAGGTTAGTAGACCCCAAAAATTAATCACACCTGAAAATATAACTCAAATTCAAATTATATATTAACTCTACAACATAATTATATCTACAATATAATTAAAATACCCAGTCCAACTACCTTTTTAATTCAATCACAGACACTAACTTCATGTCATATATTTGCTCATCAAAAATGAGCATGAGTTACACCTGAAAAGCATGCTACAACCACTAGCTATTGAATTCAGGGCCAAAAGCATCTACCCCTCCCATACACACACTCTCCTGCTTTTTCAACAGTCATACAGTTAGACAAAATTTACAAAGCTAATGGATTTTATCCAGGGACCAACATTAAAGTTAATGCCTTAATAAGAAGGGTCGAGTACCTAAAAAAGGGACAAAATCTTACAAACTGTAATTGATTCTTTTCCTTCGGTGGTCAGAAGAATATGGGGAGGAGACTCATTTGGCTGCACCCCATTTGTTGCAAATCTCTGTCCAGAACGGTTGTGATAAAATTAGATTGTATAGGAAAAACTCTAATACTGATTACCTTTAATATTATACCCATTACAAATCTAGAATGCATCTAGAAGTCATCAATAAGGGAAGTAATGGAAAGTTTGGCAGCTGTAGGCATTCAAACAGATTGGAGGGAAGATATGAGGGTAAATTTACTGCTGTGTAATTTAATGTTACCTAAAAAACAGGTTTTAAGTAGAGTCTGGGTTATAATTTGATATATACATTTGCAAATCTGAAGTACAGTTTCAATATTTGCAATCTTTATACTTAACTCAATCTGTCAGACTATGTCAAAATCCGTCAGTCATGCTGTTTACATAGCCATGGGCTTTCAATCTTCAAGGTAATGACAGACTAGATTTTTTTCTAGTTGGAGCAGAATAAAATTCCAACTACCACTTATTCTATTACTTTTAAAATATCTATCACACCATATTGTGTATGGTTTCAATATGTATTGTACTAAAGCTAGATGACAACCAAATATTAAAATACTAAATTGATTGAAATGTTGAAATGTTGGCTGAAATGTTGGCTACAATAAAGTATGAAAAAGTTAATAGCCTCAAAATAAGGCTAAAGGAAATCTGTTTTCGTGAAAAAAGGCCCAAATAAATCAATAGTGGTGCAAACCGCAGTTTGTCTTACTAATGTGCAATTTGTGCCAGATAATGCAATATTGTTGCACGATCTTACCAAATCTGGTCAGTTTTCAGGATGTGACACAGTTGCACCTTTTTAGGTGCACTTTGCTTTATGCTTTTGCGACAGGATTGTGATGCACCTCAGTTATAAATTCATCACAAACTTAAACTAAGCACTACTAATGTACTATTATAATACCTAATTTGGTATCATCGTGATCACATCGACCGTAAGAATGCGGTGAAACTTGAAATAACCAAGCCCACAATAAAATGGTGCAAATGCATTTTTTTGTCACCAAATTTAGATTTTTTTCCAAGATTCCAGTGGATATAAAAGGCCACCCCCAGGAAGTACAATTTGTTACACAGAAAATAAACACATATAAAGCTCTGTACATGCATAATCAAAAAGAAACAGAAAAAGTCCAATGGCAAAAAGTGGTTAATTTGACATCAAAAGCATGTTAGTATACAGTATAACCAAAGAAAGGTGGTCCAAAAGCTAATCTTATACTAAATAATATCTCTTCTTTGCCCATTTTCACATTACTTTGGAGAAAAAGTTTTATAGGTTATCGGACCTTCACATAAAAGAGGGAATTCTAGTGTCAGAGCAATCAAATAATCAGGCAGAGAGTAATTAATTAAATAAATATATTGGTCAATGTTGTATCTACAGAGATCTGATCTAGACCTTTATGTCTTTCAATATAGAAGGGTTTATAGTTTATGCGTAAATAGGTTTGGATGGCCCATTACATTAAAAAAAGATGTTATATCTCCTGCCCGAGAGTACTAGTAGATCGATTTGTTGTCAGAGTCCCTTTAAAATGTTATAAGTTCTGGTAGGCGACAATTTAAAAATGTAAAAAAATGCTTGCTCCTAAAGATAAAAAATAAGCTGAGGATGAAGGGGTTATATTCTGCCCTGAGTAATACTTCAGTTTAATAGCTTTAAAAATAAAAAGTCAGCAAAGATATAAAAATAAATCAGAGTTTTGATTACATCATAAAGTTCTAAGTAAAATAAAAAAAAATCTGTGTTTACTTTTTAGAGAACTGTATGTAAGAAACTAATGAGGAAATGTCGCCTCTTCCTACAAACAATTCACATTTTAGAGCTTATCAAAATTCATGGACCAGCAGATGCCTGTGTAAACTTTTACACTGTTTCATACTCACAATCAAAATTTACATATCACATTTTAGAAAGTTAAAGATCAAAAAACAGAAAACAAACAAACTGCATGAAGTGTTTAATGAATATAGCAAGATTTGTATGCAAGGCATAATGCCATCTGGCAGTTAGCACTGTTCATGAACCTAAAGCTGTTTATACCACTTTTGCTTCCTTAATTTATGTATAGGATTACAAAACGCAGACTGGTGTAAATCTGCAAAACAGATAGAACTCATTAAAATAGTTTGACACGCTCTTTCAGTTTCAATGATTTCTATATTTACATGGTAAGAACTGGGACATTTTTATCCCACTATTTGTATTTTTCATGATACTTTAAGAATCAATGAGTGAAAGCTTAGAGAACTTGATTAGGAGTATAATAAAAGGGAGATTTTTTTTTTCACAAGGATCCCCACTCTTGTATCCACTACATTGGATATATCTAGCATTGCAGAAAAAATACCCCCTTGGGAAGTAGAGTTTGTGGGATAAAAAAAGACTATATGTATTTAGTTAATAAATTCAAGAAATAACGGATAAAAAATGTAAATAAATAATTGTAAGCAATTAAAAAAAAAACAATCCTAAAACATAAAAATAAATATAAATATAAATAATAATAATAATAATAATAATAATAATAAAAGTTTGGGTCCAGGTCTAGGTTTGACTCAACCACCTGCAGTTAACTCCCATGATCAATGATGGGACAATCACAATGTTAACTATTTAAATGTCATTGGCAAAATCGCTAGTGGCATTGGAATGGCTGGCAGCAGTAAACACCTGTGATCGGTGCCAGCATCCGAACAGGGTATTTATATTCACGTTTGAAACATATTCACGTTGCTCTGAACTTTGGCCACAAGTTCCATAGGGTCTCAGGACTTATTAAAAAAATATGGTGGGTTGGCAAATTATTTTATAAGCCCGCTCAACCCTAACATCCCTGGATACTACACATATATACCGTAGTATGCGGTGCACAACTGTATGCAATAAATATTTATCCAAATGTTCCCGTAGACTTCTATGGGGCATATTAAATGGAAATACTGGAGAAAACAGCACATGTTCTAGATTTGTTAATATATCGCTCACAGTATGGTATGGTGGCCATGTAAATGATAGTGAATGTGGCTTTGTGCTACCCATATGAAAACAGTACACTACGTGTAGCACACGTCTGTTTTAAAACATTTGTGTGAAAGAGGTCTAAGATAGATTCCATCCAATGGAGATTTGTACAGCAATTTTAGTTGAAAGATGTAAAATCTATACCAAAACGTCTCATAATTTTATAGACTAAATTGTCTAGAACCCACACTTAACTGGTTCACAGAGTTCTGCACTGGACTTTCCATTTTGGATAGATAGATAGATAGATAGATAGATAGATAGATAGATAGATAGATAGATAGATAGATATAATCAAGAATTGTGATTCCCTCCTTATTTCCCTGACCGCTGGTGGAGTAGGCCAGTGTGTGGCGCTTCTTCCTTGCACCTTTCACTAGCTATAGCTGTGGTGCATTCAGGTTGGTTCATTCCAGGTCAAAACGTGATTCTACTTCAGCTTTATTTGGTCTACCGTAAAGAATATACATGCATATATATAGTCATGGTTACAGTAGTGTCAGTATTAATACAAAGCATTGAATTCTTATGTTTTTGACCATTGTTCTTATTCACAGTTAGATCTCAACTTTGTAACATAAACAAGGCGCAACTAGCGCCCTTACGGCTATTCATCTGTCTTGTTCCTTGCACAATAGCGTTTCCCTTGAACGATTAAAATCAGACATAATAGGAAATCCATAAGTAGTATAACTATTTATACCGTGGGAGACATAGTGATCCAGTGTGTAGCATAAAGTAACCTCGTTTGTCTAAGGGCAGGATAGATGTTTTCACGTAGGTAGCCCTTTCCCCCTTGCTGACACTAGAAATTAGTTGTGTCTATCTGTAAACGTCCTAGGGTCCCTTTCAAGTTCTCGGCATGGTACCAAGTTGTACGACATAGCTTTGCCATAAGATGCCTGATCTCTTCTGTCGTGAGGTAGGTGGTGATAAATTTCCTCCATTTGCGGAAGAACGATTTCGTACATTTATTACCCAGTCTCTCTGTTTCTAGTCTGTCTACTTCGAGGTATGTCTTTATCTGTACTAGCACTTCTGCCCATGTGGGTAATGTGTGTTCCAACCAATGATTTAGTAGACATCTCTTGGCTACCAACAGCGTGATATGTATGATTGGCGGTAGGGGGTCCCCTGCCTCCTCCTCTGCCCCTTCAGGTATTGTGGAGTGAAATAGTAATCCTAGAGCTGTGATGGGGAGCGTCACTGAGTAGGCTCTAGCAATTTGGTCTTGGATTTCGGTCCAGTAGGATTGCAAGTTGGGGCACGCCCAAATAGTGTGATAAAGACCTACTAGTGGCTCCTCACACTTTGGGCATTTAGTTATCCTGTCCGGTCGCAACTCCGTTGCTGGGATGTTGAATGCATAGATGGCGGCATGCATAAGTTTGTAATAGGTCTCACGCCAACGCTCACTTAAGATGTGCCTACACACCCCAGCCCACCCCTGTAAGATACGTGTGGAGACATGGTTGGCCCGTAACCTTTTTTCCCAGTACGGGAAGTTAAGCGGTTGTTCCACTGATTCTCCTTTCCGCCCTAATATGGAATATAATATTGATATGGACCTTCTCCATCCCACTTCCCCCAGCAATTCATCAAATTTGTTTGTGGTCATTTCACCTGCCGAATTTTGTGTTTTTGACTTGCAAAACGTCAACAACTGAATGTAGGGAAAGTCTTGTCTGTCTGGCAAGGCATATTCTGTTGTCAGTTCCGTCAGTGTCTTAAGTCTTGGTTCTGTGTCATGTATCTACTGTCGCATCCGATTAATGCCGTTTGCTTTCAGCGGTCCATATAGTCTACTAGCCCCTCCCGCCGGGAACTCCGGGTTGTACCATAACGTTAGATGTTTGGACATCTGATACGGCATTCCAAATTGTTTCCACAACACCTTCCATGTTGCTATGGTGTCCCTTAACAATGTCGACTGTTTTGCCATTCTTGGCAGTTTAGCGTAAGGTAAGTGCAAGGCTGCTACCAAACCACACCCCTGAAGAAGTCCCTTTTCCAGTTGTATGTTTGAAACTTTGTTGGTGCCGTGCACCCAATCAATTAGGTGCCGTAGTATAGAAGCATGATTATAGCGTCTTACATCTGGGAAGTTCAACCCTCCCGATGGTTTGGTATAGGTCAGGTGTTTTAGTGATATCCTTTGCTTCTTGCCCTGCTATATAAATCGTGTGAACGCTTTGTTCAGATCTCTTATGTCTGTTGTTTTTAGCAGCAGAGGCAAGGTTTGTAGGGGATAAAGTAAGCGCGCAAAACTAATCATTTTTATGAGTTGTACACTTCCTGAGATGTTTAGTAGAAGAGATTCCCAGCACAAAAGCTTTGCTTTTATTTTCTGTAAGAGTGGTGGGTAATTCAGGGTATATAGGGAGGAGGACGTTTTTCCTATATGGATTCCTAAGTATTTTATGCTCTTTGTGGCAAGGCCTATGCCTAGCGCTTTTATGGCGTGTTGTTCCGTAAATGAAAGTGGGTCTAGCGGTAATAGGTCACTTTTGGCCAAATTTATCTTAAACCCTGCTATTTCTCCAATGTCTTCGATGTGCGCCAGTATCCGTGGTACCATATGCACCGGGTCTGTTAGGAAGATCAGTATGTCATCCGCGAATAAAGCGGATTTTACACAACTGTTGCCCACTTTGATTCCCCCATTAATGATCGGTGAGCGAAGGGCTTTTGCTAGCGGCTCAAGTGCCAGGTCAAAAAGTAGGGGTGACAGGGGGCATCTCTGCCTCGTCCCTCTACTCAGGTTTATTACTCTGGATTTACAGCCTGCCAGTAGTATCTCCGCTCTAGGGTTAGTGTGTAAACCTGAGACAAAAGTTCGAAAGTGGCCTGTAAAGCCGTACTTGTCCAATGTCAAGTCCAACCACCGCCAGCTGATTCTATCAAACGCTTTTTCTGCGTCTAGAGCCAATAATGCTCTTTTCCCCGCTGACGGTGGCTGATGTGGCATGCTGTCCAGTACTGCCAGTACTTGCCGGATGTTCGTGACGGCCGCTCTCCCCTTCACAAATCCAACTTGGGAAGGGTGTATCAGTTTGGGAAGTAGTTCTGCTAGTCGGTTAGCTATTATTTTGGCCGCTAGTTTTAAGTCCTGATTGATTAGCGATATGGGTCGGTACGAACTGGGTAGTAGTGGGTCCCTACCTTCCTTGGGTAATACTTTAATATAAGCCGTGTTTGCCGATGAGGGGATTGGGGCTCCCTCCATAATTTTGGTAAAATAGCTTGCTAGTATGGGTGCTGCTTGGTCTTTAATCTCTTTGTAAAATTCCGCCGGGAATCCGTCTGGCCCCGGTGCTTTCCCATTTCCCAAATCCTTAACCGCCCCCTTTACTTCTTCTGGAGTTATTTCTTTATTTAGTAGAGACATATCTGCGTCAGATACCGTGGGTAGTGATATCCGAGACAAATATGCCTCCGCCCTGGCGCTGTCAAATGGAGTAGCATCTTCATATAGTTTGGTATAAAAGTCGTGAAAGATTGACAATATTCCTCTGGGGTCCTCATGTATTGTTCCTTCTGTGTTCCTAAGTCTAGTGATGTTAGTGTGTGGTCTTTGTCCCTTTGCCAAATTGGCCAATATTTTCCCTGACTTGTTCCCAAATCTGAATAAAGTCACCTCAAATTGGCTGCGGTTTTGTGCTTCTTGCAACTCTATTAGCGACTCATGATGTGCCCTCGCTGTTTTCCAATGCCCTAGGTTCTCTGTGTTAGGGTGCGAGAGATATTTTGTATAAGCCTCTCTAAGTGTGGCGCTGCTGGTGGCATAACGTTCCCTATTGCGTCTCTTGAGTGCGCCTACATGGTTCATGATTTTCCCCCTGATTTCCATCTTTGCTGCCTCCCAATACAAGGCAGGTTCTATTTGCCGTCCTGCTTGCGATGCTGCATATTCTGTCCACCATCCTCTCAGGAGCTGGTTAAATGAGTCATCCTTCGCTAGGTGGGTTGGGAATCTCCAACAAAAGTCAGTCCCTGGTTTGTGGGTATGCGCTAAAGACAAGGAAATAGGAGCGTGATCTGATATCAATATTTGTTCTATAGTCGCGTCTATTGTGCGACTCAATAGTGCCCCTTTCATAAACATGTAGTCCAGCTGGGCCAGTTGTGATGTACCTCTGAATAAAAGGTATATTCCCTATCATCAGGGTGGTAATATCGCCACACGTCCGTCAGTCCTAGATCGTTTGTCAGGATTTTCACGTCTGAGTCTGTTTGTGATGTCGTCTGCGGTGTCAGTATCTGACTTTTCCGGTCTTCTGCATTGTTCATGACCTGATTAAAGTCTCCGGTCAAAAGTATGTGAGGAGATATATCTTGGGCTACTATCCCTGTCAGAGACGCATAAAATGTGTGCTGGTCATGGTTGGGTGCATATATATTGTATACGCTGAGTCTACCTGCAGGGGTGTCTAGAATGGCATGCAAGACCCTATTGTCTTCTAGCATAACATGGGAATGTACCGTAATAGATGAACGTCTATTCACCAAAAGGAGGACCCCTCCTCTCCTTCTAGATCCCCCTATTGCTGTTGAGACCCAGAACCTTTTCATTAAAGAAGATTCAATACTAAGCAGGTGGGATTCCTGAAGCACTGCTACATCCACCTTCATTTTATGTAGATGCCGCAGCACTAGGGATCTTTTCTGCGGGGACCTCAGTCCCGTAACGTTCCATGACACTATTTTAGTAGACATGAGTGTCCATTTCGATCGATCTGCATAGCTATGTCCTTTCCTACACTTTTGCTGTATGGCCTATGACTCCCACTAAACATGACAAATAACATTGAAACAATCATCAACAATACAATAACTCGAAAACAAACAAAAAAAAAAGGTGTATAGTCACCCGTGCCCAAGTTACTGGGCTTGACGAATAGTCTCTCAGTGACCTCCACATTTTCCGGCATGGACGGAGATCTCCACACCCAGTTCGTTTGAAGATGCATCTTCCCGCCTACATCGGACAAATGATAGCTGTTCCATAGTCTCTTATCTTTGTCTCCCGGACCTCCATCTCTTCTACCGTTGATCAGACACCTCGTGGGGTCTTGGGTGGACGCTGTGATCCCGATGGCCTCTGTTCCGGGGACATTGGTGGTCATCTTGGGGAGGAATATGACGATGGTGAGCTTTGTCGCTGTCGTGGATGTTCGCGCCAGGCTTGTAGTGCTTGGATTGTGTTTTCTGCGAGCAAAGGGTCCGTAAAGCTGCAGGAGGTGCCATCTGGGGGAGTGACCTTTAGCGTCGCTGGGTATAGCAGTTGGAATTTCCAGCGTCTCTGAAAAAGTTCGGTGCACAGGGAGCCTTCTATTTGTTAACTCTGCAGAGTAGTCCGCAAAAAGTAGCACTGATGCATTATCAATTTTCAATTGCTCTCGTCTTTTCCTGTAGGCCCGCAGAATGGCCTCCTTTTCTGCATAGTCCAGATATTTTGTTATAACCTGGCGCGGTCGATCCTCCCTCCCTGATGGTTGCATAGAGGGGGACTTTGGTGCTTTTTGGGGGCTTATTCTGTGTGCCCACTCCACTTTATATGGTCCTGTCAGGCCAAGCTGTTGCGGCAGAATATCTGAGAAGACGTGTGAGAGCTGGGTGCTGGAACTGACTCCGGAAGCCCTACCAATCGTAAATTGCTTCTGCGAGACCTATTTTCTAAATCGTCGAGTTTCTCTGCGATACGTGTAGATTCGTTTGTGACTGCCGTTAACTTGTTCAGAGCTACTGTCAGGTCATCTTCTAGAGTAGATATTCTATGCTCTCCTTCAGATAATTGGGCCGTATGCTGGTCCACCTCAGCTTGTATACTCTGCAACGTCTCCTCTATGGCATTGGAGACTGCTTCCTGTATGCCTGGGGTAATCTTTTTTGCCACCTCTTTGGCCAGCTTTTTGTAATTAATGGGCTGCCTTACCCCCTGTTGTGAACCAGCATCTGATTCATCCTCTGATGCTTCTCCCTTCCCACTGTGTGGTGCAGGCGGCGCCATGTTGCCAGCACGTGGTCCAGGGGAGTCTGTGGCGGTTTTGAGCTCCCGCTCCGTTTAGCGCCTGGCGATTTTCCCAGGTGAGGTCTCCCGGTTCCGGGTAGCCGGGAGGCACTGTTTGAGATGTCCGGTGCAGCGGTGTTATGCGCGCTTGCCGCGCTTTCGTGCGGTCGGGTGGCAGAGCTCCACTGCGTGTCTCCTTACATGCCGGGGCCGGAACCGGAAGTAGAACCAAATTTTTAATGACCTAGCGATAAATTACAGTTAAATGTGATTGCAAAACTAGAAAAAACACATGTCCATTTTCACAAAGAAAAAGAGCCACATCTCAGTTCCATTGCATGTTCAATACGTCCTCGTGTATGGTTTATAAAATTTTAGTAAACCTGACCTTATAAACCTTGACATTGGCTATATCCATTTTATAACATGAACAATGTTCTTATTCAGTTTATGTGTAATCATTCCCTACTGCTTTGTGGGTATATATATAAAAAACAACTGAAAAACAATTGTGGGATTACAGATTGAAAATCGTTTCGGTGATGACTCTTTCCAGACATCTAAGATTAATATCTCTAGTTTGAAAGAAATAGCAAATGTAATAACTAAATCCTTTCTTTAAACTGTCAACAGAGAATTCACCTAAAATAGAATCATCACGAGTAACAAAATAAAATGAATATTGACATCATGAGAAACGTGAATGAGCCAGACTCCATAACATAAATCTAACATGATACTTCCTGAAATAATAATATATCATTGGATGATATTAATCACTGCAATATAGAATTGTCAACATTCACTTTTTTCAGATAGTAAAAAAGAAAATAAAGTTTCTTTTGCTTAAATTAAAATTATACACTGTATAAAATTCCTGTGACATTGCATATAATACTGTTTGGTATGCATTTCTTTTTTCTTTTTTTTTTAAGTTTTTGGCAGGTATAGTACAAAGAGTTTGATCAAAAATTAACCTCTTAACAAAACGGTCCTTTTTATAATTTTGCATTTCCATTTTTCACTCCCAACCTGAAAAAAAACCATATTTTTCTAATTTTCTGTGTACAGAGCTGTGTAAAGACCTATTTTCTGCTTTACTAATTGTACTTCCAATGCCAGTATTTAAAATTCCCTGCCGTGTAGTCGGAAGTGGGGAAAAAATCCAAATGCGGTAAAATTGGGAAGAAATGCATTTGTACCATATTCCTTTGGGCTTTTCACATCTTTCAATGTATGCTCCAAATGTCACCTTCCCTTTATTCTTTGGTTCAGTTGATGTGCAGGGATAAAAATGTATATAGGTTTATTTATGTTTTAATAAATTTTAAAAAAGGAAAATCTTTTATATCAATAAAAATGTCTTAGTTTCGCCATATTCTAACGCTAATAACATTTTCATACTTTGGTGTTAAGACCTGTGTAAGGTGTCATTTTTCGCAGGAAAAGATTATGTTTTCACTGCTACTACTTTGTTTGACTTTTTTGTCAAAAAGGAAAAGGAAATAGTGGCGATTTGGCCATTTGGGCACTATTTTCTGTTATGAGTTCCATTGGGAATAATTATTTTATGACAATGTATATGACAAAATATAAGGCATCATTCAGATGGGCGTGTCTGCAGGGAATCTGCAAAAAATGATGCGATGTCTTTGTTCAGTATATATTGTATCCGTTTTTTGTATTACATTTTTTTGCAAAAAAAACTGGTGGGTTTCTAATCTACTTCTTGCCCTGCCCAGTTGGCTGCCAATAAACAGTTTGCGAAAAAAAAGTCTGCATACTGTCATGCACGTGCCGTCCATTTTTTTGCTTATCTAGTAACTTATATGGATCTATGCAATCCGCATGGTTGACAAAAATAATACATGCTGCAATTTTTTCTCACTGTCTGCACATCCATGAAAAAAAGCAGACACATGAACATACCTATAGGAATCAATGGGTTCGTTTGCCATCTGCAAAGAAATAGGATAGCATATGGACAACAAAAATGCCCGTCTAAATGAGCCCTAAATTATAATATTTAGTAGACTATTTTATATTAACATTACCAGGAAAAACTTTACAATACATATAATAAACTGTCATAAAATAGTAAAGCTTTCAAGGCAAAACACTAGTTGACTGTTACTGATGTGTTTCATGTGTTTCAATAGAAATGCATATGCGATTGGGTTAACCCCTGCCCCCAGACATTTGCATTGCATTTGTACGAAATGCCCCATGTAATGTAAATGCCCTGTGACCGCAAGATAATGATTTTTTTCTTTTCTTGAACATATCATATCAGTATCGAGTATCATGATACTTTTCTGGGTATTTTATTGCACCCAAAATTCAGGTATCGCTGCAGCGGCGCACACAGAAAGACCTTGGCAAGTGGCTGACATCATAGTTTTTGTGCCGGTAGCATGTGGGGACCCAAAGACAGAGCGAGGAGGTAGAAAATGACCTGTGGATGGCATCGGAAAGGTGAGTACAAAGTTTATTTTAGCAGGCTGGGTATAATAGAGGCCTCTGGGAGAGCCGGAGACTCTGGTGTAGATACTGGGAAAACCAGAGACTCTGGAGCGGCTTCTGGGAGAGCCGGAAACTCTGGAGCGGCCTCTGGGAGAGCTGGAGACTCAGGCACGGCTTCTGGGAGAGCCAGAAACTCTGGAGCGGCTTCTGGGAGAGCCGGAGATTCTGGAGCGGCTTCTGGGAGAGCCGGGGACTCTGGAGCGGCTTCTGGGAGAGCCGGGACTCTGGAGCGGCTTCTGGGAGAGTCGGGGCTCTGGGGAGCGGGATTTGGGAGAGTTTAGGAGAGCCGGGACTCTGGAGCGGCTTCTGGGAGAGCCGGGGACTTGGAGCGGTTCTGGGAGAGCAGGGGATCTGGATGGGCTTATGGGAGAGCCGGGGACTCTGGAGCGGCTTCTGGAGAGCCAGGGACTCTGGAGCGGCTATGGGGAGAGCCGGGGACTCTGGAGCGCTTCTGGGAGAGCCGGGGACGCTGAACCGGCTCTGGGGAGAGCGGGGACTCTGGAGCGGCTTCTGGGAGAGCCGGGGACTCTGGAGCGGCTTCTGGGAGAGCCGGGGACTCTGGAGCGGCTTCTGGGAGAGCCGGGGACTCTGGAGCGGCTTCTGGGAGAGCAGGAGACTCTGGAGCGGCTTCTGGGAGAGCCGGAGACTCTGCAGCGGCTTCTTGGAGAGCCGGAGACTTTGGAAATACCGGAGCCAAGCAGGGCAGGCATGGAAGCTGGGCTTGAGGTGGTTCAAACCTGGACAGGATTTTTTCCAGAAACGTGGTATGGGTAGCCATACCCGGATCACCACTATCCCACAGAGGAGCAGCCCACTCCAGAGAGCAGGGAGAAGACAAACGCCTGCTTGGAGCATTTGGTGGTGGTCTGGGAGGACATCAGTTTGATGTACAGCGAGCACTGGGAAAAAAGCTCCAGTAAAAATTTGTTAGGCATCAAAAATTCGGGTCCAGAGTCTACTGCCAGACAACACGATAGGGTGACTGGAGCACCAGAAGGAGGAGTCGCGGAAGCCTGTTGCTGGGAGGCAATCATCCATCCAAGGGTGGCAGTGAGTTTGTCCAGGAGTTCTTTTTGGGCAGCAATCTCTTGAGACTGCTGGGCGATAGTGCTTGGAAGGTGAGCCAGCAAGTGGATCCTTAGCACAGTCCATGGCTTTAACAGAATTCACGACCTTGGCGGAGACCATGGCCCGATCTTGCTGTCACAGTTCGTGAGGGTAGAACGGTCAAGTCTCTTTGGGAAGAGTCTGTGGACCCTCTGGGCTACCGCTAGGATTGGTATGAGACCTGTCGTGGCAGCCAAGGGAACTAATGCAGGAAACAACCTGAGATGACAGCAGGAATGCAGAAGAGCACTGGTAACGCTGGTACAGAGTGAAGACACAGCTGGGCTGGAACCCTGGATGGCACAGCAGGAGCACAGTCGTACGGGAACGGACCACATTATACGGACCACAGGAGACAGACCACAGGATATGGACCACAGGAGACAGACCACAGGGTACGGGCCACAGGACACAGACCACAGGATACGCACAGGAAAACGGGACCTCAGGAAACACACAGGAACGGGACCTCGGGAACACACGGGAGGCTTTCACGTCAGTGAAAAGACTTGAAGATTTGGCAGGGAGTGAAGGGAGCCGCCGGGTAATATAGGAAACCCAGAAGTGACCAGCGTCAATGGGAAGGACGCTGGCCCTTTAAGTACAGAGAAGTCAGTGTGCGGCCTGGAAGACAGGAGGTGTGCGACCTGCACGCCGGGACCCAGAGCACAGCCAGGAGAGGTAAGTGCGGGCAGGAGGACGGGAACTGGAAGCCAGTGAAGCATGGGTGTACGCGGGATCCGCGACATGGATGGCGGGAGCACCCGTGACAGGGAAATAGTGCCCAAATGTCTGAATTGACGCTTTTCCCCCATTTTTACATCCATGAAATTAAAAATCATCAAAATCATCAAACAGCCATATAGGTACCAAGTTGATAAAAATTGACACCCCAGCACACCACAGAATTTGCCAAAAACGGAAAATATTTTTTTATGTACAAAAGATTTTAATTTTTTAAATTAATGTAATGTACACACGGCTCCCCATCTTGACAGAAAAAAAAAATGAAATGTGCTCTGGACATAAGACTGAGTCATAGGTTCACCTTCCAACAAGACACTAGGGAAGATTTACTTACCCGGTCCTGTCGCGATCCAGCGGCGCGTTCTCCGTCGAGGATTCGGGTCTTCCGGCGATCCACTAAGGTAGTGCACCCAATGTTCACTAGGTGTCACTGCTGCGCCTAGGTCCGCCGGAGTTCACCATCCTATCCTCGGTGCATGTAAGCGCATGTCAAGCAAAACATTTTTTTTTAAATACCGCAGTTTTTCCAAATCCGTCGGGTTTTCCGACAGCCACGCCCCCCAATTTCCGTTGCATGCATGCCGGCGCCGATGCGCCACAATCCGATCGCGTGCGCCAAAAACCCGGGGCAATTCAGGGAAAAATGGCGCAAATAGGTAATATTCGGGAAGCCCCACAAAAAATAGAAATTCGGGCCCTTAGTAAATGACCCCCACTGTCCCTAAGCACAGAACTAAAATAGCAAAGCAGTGGCTTCAGAAAAACCCTGTGACTATTGTTGACTGGCCCACACAGAGCCCAGACCTTAACCCAATTGAGCATCTCTGGAGAAACCAATGGTCACCATCCAACCTAGAGGATCTGGAAAAGTTCTGCAAAGAAGAATTGCAAAAGATCCAGATCCAGGTGTGAAAAACTTTGTTGCATAATTCCCAAAAAGACTCATAGCTGTACTAGCTCAATACTGAGCGAATGGCCTGAATACTTATGATCATGTTATATTTCAGTTTTACTCTTTTAATAAATTAGCAAAAATATTTACATTTCTGATTTTTCCTGTCAAGATGGTGTACAGACTCCTCAATAATGAGCAAAAAAGAACTTTTTTGATCTTACCAATTGGCTGCAATGAAACAAAGAGAAAAATATAAAGAGGTCTGATTACTTTACATACCCCCTGTATTAATGTCCTAATTATAAGTGCATCATTCAGTTAAGACTGGTATATATGTCCCCTACTTGAAAATTCCACTATATAGTACTTTGCTTACAAGATATTGGGCTAACACTTAATGACACACCCAGTTGGGCCACAAGTGTTGGGACCCACTGTAGCCAATCTGAGCCCTCATTGTGCACCGTTGACAGCATTGGGTCCTGCTGAGCTGTGACCATCAGCACCACAATGTTGGGCCAGGAGCGGGATAAGTATCTTTTTTAATTCTTTTCACCACTTTGGCTCTTTGTGAGGGTAGGGGGGGGGTGTCCAAAATTTATTGAAAACCTATTTAACTGACTTGTATAATGAAGTATGCCTCATTATACTTAATTTACTATTTTAAACAATTTAGTGGGCAATTCACCAATGTTACACCTTACCTTTTTGTGGCAATAAATATATGCTACCTACCATCTGAGAAAAGTAAAGTTCTTTGTCCATTTCTATTGTTGCATTTTTCTTTAATAACCAATGATTTGACAAATCAATGTGATATTATATTCTCAGAATAAAATAGAGTACCTGGAAATAAAGCCAGGGTTCAATGCTATTTTCTGTATAATTTATGAGGTTTAACTATATCTAACTTTAGTTATTACTAAAAGATTAAACTTCTATAACAATAACTATTATCTATCATCTGTACCTTCGGATTGTTTAGATTTATTATCATTGCATATGATCAATAGAAACATAGGGCTGGACAGTTTTGTTTCCAAGGACAGTATTTCTATGTGTCTCTTGATACCATATTATTTTTGTTCAACTGTAGTATAAATACAGTAGCAAAATACCAAGTTCCACATCCAGAAATGTCATTAGACATTGATGCCTGAAACCTGAGGGAATGACTGAATGTAACTGCAAATTCAATCTGTATCACACAATAGAGTGCATTTTCCGTGCCTCATGTTTCCCAAATAACACAGTTAATTGATTGTCAAGGACAGTTCTTTCAAAAGAGATAGACAATCTAATAAGCACCCCCAATAAAGGAAAAATACACACACAAATAAAAGGTTCTCACTTCAATTCAGTGAAGTCTTAGAAAATGGATTAGGTGTTTCTTACATTCTTACCGCTACTGGTGTTTTTTATTTTATTTTTGATGTTAATACATCTTGTTGTACTTTAGCATACACAAAAAGCAAGCAATTAAATACAATTAAATATCTACATTTGAAGATTTATACTTTAGCATTACATTAAAAATGATCTGTCAAGCTGTTACATCAAAACTAACACCAACTACTTCATTGTATTTAACTAATACATAAACAACAGCACATTTAAACAACATATATCACTTTGTACCAATGCAGATGGAATTACCTCATATGCTGCTGGGTTTATGATCAAGTGGATTTTTATTTTATCTAGCCACTCACTGAAAATAAAAGGTACAGTCTATGGTGTTGTGTAATAACCCAGATATGGTGAGTATCCCTCTAAGATTTACTGTGATATGTTAATTCTCCACAAATAACTATCCCTGTCCTTCAAACTGAATTCACTGCCCTCGGCACACACTAAGTAACTTTAAAACAAATACCCATTAAATACTGAATTAATAACCATCTCTATGAACCCTAGGTTGTGGAACACTGTAAGCAACAACTTTTTTATCAGAGATGGGGGTAGTTCCATCAGATACCTGGGTGCTGGAAAAGGCAAAATCCCTGTATAAGCTCCAACTTGTCAACTTGCCTCAAGCTAAAAGGCGGAGCTGGAGTCCCTGACTTATAGCTTTACCATAAAATGATCATTGGAACTTTTTTTTTGGATGTGCACCACAATGCTAGCTCTGAACTTTGGGTCTAGCTGATCTCAGCTATGTCTGTCATCCCTCCCTGCACTCATCTCTGGTTGTCATGGAGGGGTTGACCATGGTTGTGTCAGGAGGCTTTCTTCCCTAGACAATGGATTGTTTTGTGGGATCGGTTTCTAACCCAATAAACTTTGTCTGCACACCCAGGCCCCCTAATACCTTTCTCTTACCAGCCATAGTTATTTTGCAAAGTGGGCATTTTGAGCTTCCTTCAGCTCCACTAGGGATGTTATGCCTGACCAAGTCACTACTTGACTATGTTTTTATCTGGATCACTTTACGAGGACCAAGGAGTGAAAATATCAAAAAAGATCTTATCATAGTCACCCTGAGTCACTTCTCCAATGACAATCAGCAAATATGCTAGGAAACTCAAAGCCTGAATGGAAAAACGAGAGAACCACAGACCAAAAAGGGGACGCCATCTTGCAATCTCATGCACAATGGAGAAATGTTCCCACTGCAGCCTGACATTGGAAACTGAGATATGACACAGACACCTCAATCCCACATAATCAAAATTACACCACAGTTGGATAATGAAGTCTATAGCACTATAGTCGGAGAAAGAGAGTATCACCTCCTTCTAGTCATCCTCCCCTGATCTAAATATTTAAATGAAGAGTTATATCAAAAAGTAGTCAGACTGAGGTCATTAAAGGGGTTGTCTGGGATCAGCAAAAGTTTATATTGGTCTGGGGATTGTGTTAAAACATTAAACATCCTATAATCTCTCCATACTCCTGTTCTCCCGCGGAGATGGCAATCACTGCTGTCCTCTCTTTGCCCTTTTTTGTAAACTCACTTTCCTTGGTGTTAATTGAGGTTAATCTAAATCTATTACACAATTATTATTATTATTATTATTATTATTATTATATGTTTTGCTTTAAAGCCTTTGACATCTTTTTTCTCAGTTTTATCGGTCAAAGTCTATTCTTTTTATGTTTTATTTATATTATTATGGTGTGACCTTTATCGTTGTCATATTTTGAAATGATATTTGATCTATTTTATTATTTAACTATGAGCATTTTAAAACTATTAAAATCATTTTGTAAAGGTATTTTCTTAGTCAAACACTCTACCATTTGTGCATGGAAGAAATGATTAGAAAATGATTGAAATGGCTTGATATGTTCTCAATATATTATAAATACTTATGTATATTTTATAGTATAAGGTCGTCATTATGGTTTTTATAGTTGTATTATTATTGAGTGCAATACATCAATGAAATATCCCAAAGAATGTTAATTTTTATCACCATAGGCAGGATAATATTGCTATTGCCTCAGAATTAAGATGCCGTAGCAAACTTCTACCAAAGTGCCATAAAATATTTTCACTTTATAAATTTAAACACTGCAGCAAGTTTAAGCTTGTCATAATACAAGTCATTTACTGGCTGAGACAATATTGAACAGCAAAATTGTTACATTTGCAAGATTATATTGTTTAAAACCAATTGTACAACATACTAATCTCCGCTTGAAAGGGTGATTTTATGGCTTCATAAGATCCAAACAATGTAAATGTAATATTTAAACCACTAATGCATAGTGTGAAGTATTGTTAGTACTTGAGATTTGGCAGTTTGCACATTTTACCTCTAGAAGGTTATCTAGGGAAAGCTTAAAAGCCTTATACAGTTCTATAAAGGTGGTAAAATTAATGTATTGTTTGCCAGAGGGATGAACAGCAGTAAATCAAGTATTCAACTTTTAATATATATTATTTATAGACTTTTATTCCAGTTTGTGGCCTTTCTCATTTACAGCTTAGTATAATACAGCCTGGATATTTATAATGAAGTATCTTATTGGTCTATCATCATTATAATAATAGCACAAAAACAATATATATTTATACTAAGAAAGGGGTTACATATCATTTTTTTAACTCTTATCGTCATAAAATTTCTAGGTTCTTTTGAAGTTATAGTTCAACAGATATAAACACTGAAACATGATTAGTATATTAATTTCTACATCCACTTTCCAAGTGTCTTTGCAAACAATGGAGCAACAACTGTGATATAATTGATAAGAAAGAGGACTGAGGACCAGCAGACCACAGAATTGATTTAACTTAACCCCTTATCACCCTTAATGACCAGTCGCAAATTTTTTAATCTGACGTGTCACGATAATTGGTTGAAACTTCGGAAAGCTTTAATTTATCCAGGATTTTGAGATAGTTTTCTCATGACACATTATACTTCATGTTAGTTGAACAATTTAAGTGATAAGTTTTGCGTTTCATTCTAAAAAAAATGAAAATTTAGAAAAATCTGAAAATGTTTTCAATGTTTTAAATTTTCTGCTGTCTACGTATTTAGATAGACCACCCAAATAGCTTAATAACTAACATTTCTGGAATGTCTGCTTTATGATGACATGTTTTTTTTATGTTTCCTCTCATTTTTCTAAGATGGTATGAGGCTTAGAAAAGTATGTGCGCTGTAAAATTTTTATTTTTTTGGTAATGCAAATATATGAGGGCTTATTATTTGCGGGATGAGATAAACTGTATAGATATTCAATTTAATATTTACCTTCCTAATGACATTTTATTAACTATTTCAAGGTAGACAAAAAAAAAATAATCAATTTTTGTTTTGTTTTTTAGAACTTTTTTCAGCTGCTCACTATAACATAAAAATAATATTTTATCTTTATTCTCTGGTTCATTGAATAAAGTGATACCTCATTTACATAGGTTTTCTCATTTTTGCTAAATTTTACTGAGCAAAACCAACATTGGAGAAAATTGCATTTCTTTTAGTATCAACAACTTTTCAGAGGCAAAACTTCTGTATTTTCTTGTTGACAGATCTGGTTAAGGGCCTATTTTTTGCAAAATGGGTTGTTCTTTTCAGTGGTACCATTTTTGGGCACATAACTTCTTTTGCTCTCTTTTTAGGACGTATTTTGTGAGAGTATTTTGTGAAGTTTTTTGTGGTTTTCTTACGCTGCCCATCGTGCGGGTTCAATATTGCTTTAGATTTATTGTACAGATTGCTACAGACACAGTGATAACAAATATGTATGTTTTTTGTGATTTTGTGTTTTATATACCTTTTTGGTTTTATATGTAACTGGTGTAATTAGCGGACTTTATTATTTATTTTTTATTCTAAAATGATTTTTCCTTTTTTTTTTTTTTTTACTTTTTAACTTATTTCACATTTTGGCTTGAACAAGCATTCATCCGATCTCTTGTTCAAGCCCCTACACTTCAATACACTTTTATTGCAGTGAAATGTAAGTAACTGAGCATGCTGGGCTTGCTCAGTTAGTTACAGAAGGGTCCTGCCAGGAGGCATAACCTGGCGTGCAGACAAGCCAGCATCCTCAGCGCACATGCCGGACCCGGAGCTGCTGCAGCATGGATCGGATCCCCTGGGGGGTTATGATCCATGTGGGATACACTAACATGCTTGACTGTGGTGTGCAAACACTTGGGATCAGGGTTTTTCCAATCCTGGATGTTAGTGCTGGGTCTGGGCTTTTATAACACAGCCCGATATCGGCACTTACATGAGACGGCGGTCATTAAGGGGCTATACTAATGATCCTACCAATAAACCCATTGAGTACTCTTTGACACCCCAAAATTTTTGTTCATAAAGGAAGACTAATTTTAACAGGACAAAACTTTTATTTATTTTCTTAAGTTAACATTATAATTTAATGTCATTAATGTCATGATGCGGGATGCATACAAATGTAGCCATCCTAAGTGACGGAGTCTAAGTGCCACCTGGTCTTCATTAGAGCCCGCCGCAAAGCTGGATGGTTTTGCTGCGGAGGGGTGCCACCAGGTCGTTCCACAGGTGCGACTATCCCATGGTGGCAGCCAAGGTAATAATGCAGAACACACTCCAAGCCCGGGATGACATCGGGAGTACAGCGTAGGAAGGAACACTGGAACTCCTGGCAGGAACACGGGAGCAGGCACACAGAACAGGAACACAGGAATGCACCGGAATACAGTAATGGTAACACAGGAGTAGGAACACAGGAGCAGGAACTGGAAACACAGAGGGGCTTTCACTTCACAGGATATGGCTTGAAGATCCGGCAGGGAATGAAGGGAGCCGCCGGATTACATAGCAGACACCTGCGCGCTGGCCCTCTAAATCTCCAAGTGCCAGCACGCGCACGCATTAGGGAGCGGGGACGCACACGGGGCCTAGGCTGGACGGGAGCAGGAGTGTGGAGAGGTAAGTTCGGAGAGGCCACGGGCCGGGGGGAACGGGCGTGCCCTGCGATCCGTGGCAACACTGGTTTGAAAGAAGTTTGAAAAAGCATTCAATTTCTTTTTGACCCTTTCATGACTGGCCAACTTTCAGCCGGTCAAGAGGACTCACCTACCAAGGACTCCCAATATGCAGCGGGTGTCAGCTGCATTACAGATATGTCACGTCATTGGGGCAAATCGGTGCCATGACAGCTAGGCGTCTGTTAAGGGCTCACACAGCTGTCATTCAGCAATATCTATTATACTCTATCACAGGCAGACTGTAATACAGGAGCAGTATGTTTACAATATACTGCAATACAGTTGCAGCTGATATCCTAATGTAACACCTGTGGATGGAGTGAGCTCCAATCGCAGGTGTTTAACCTGTTGAATGCAGCATTCAGTGCAACCGCAGCATTTAAAGGCCTCCTGTGTGATTCTCACCCCCACGATCAACCCCTGCCCAGTGTGCCGCTTTCAGTGGGTGCTGATTGTTGCTTTGGCAGCCCTAAGGTCCCCCAGGGCTATCCATAGTCAGAGCCTGTGATATTCTGTCACAAAGACATATTGGGGCAGATTTATCAAGCTGTCTGAAAGTCAGAATATTTCTAGTTGCCCATGGTAACCAATCACAGCTTCCCTTTGAAATATTCATGAGCTCTGGTAAAATGTAAGCTGAGCTGTGATTGGTTGCCATGGGCATCTAGAAATATTCTGACTTTCAGACAGCTTGATAAATCTGCCCCATAGTCTCTTTGTCAGCATATGAATTGGCATTGGCAATACATTAGTATTGCAGGGAATTATAATGAACAAGCATTTGGATGATTGCTTGTTCATGTCACAAACATACATATAATGTGAAAGTCAAAGTGAAGAAAAATAATCCCTACACATATGGTATAACCACATCTGTAACAACCCGAAAAATAAAACTATCATTACTACCACACGATGAACACCATAAAAAACACAAACAATTGATTATTTTTACCTATTTTGGCCAACAAACAACAAGATGTTCCACAAAATAAATGCTCTTAATCATTTTAATAAACAAAAAAAATTAAGTTATACTTCTTGGAAGAAGGCAATGCAAAACTATAGATTTTCCCCAACATGGTTTTATTCTACAAAATTTGTAAAATGTAAGAAACAAAACAGAAATGTGGTATTGCTGTAATTTACCGACCCATGAAATAATGGTAACGTGTTTATTAAGCCATAAGGTGAACACCAAAAAAAAGGCTAAAATCAATTACAGAATTTAATTTTTTTCCTACCACTCCCCCCTACAAAAAAGTTAAGATTTTCATCAATAGGCCATAGTCCCCCCAAAAAAGTATTGCTGAAAAATGCATCTCATTCTGCAAAAAAAAGACCTCATATGGCCAAATGACTGGAAAAGCAAATATTTTATAGCTTACTAAAAACTTTACATCTTATAGGGCAAAAGTGGTTACTGCATTACCCTGCTTCCCTTCTGTGCCTTACTGTGTGCCCATAAAAAACAAGCAATGTCCAGATGTGGGGTATTTTAGCACTCTGTACTTTAGAGCTAAATGAATGAATGCACTGTGCTCTCAGGCTGACACCTCCCCTTTATTCTTTGGGTTGGTACATCAGTGGGATACCAAATTTACCTAGGTTTTAGTATATTTTAACCCCTTAATGACCTGGCCCTTTTTATTTTTGCCTTTCATTTTTCAATCCCCACCTTCAAAAATCTATAAATTTTTTTCCATTTTTTTATGTGTGATGGCTTTTTTTCTGTGTAACAAATGGCACTTCATAGTGACAGAATTTGGTATGCCATGCCCTGCACTGGGAAGCAAGAAAAACATTCCAAATGCAGTAAAATTGGTGAGGCTTGGTTTTTAGACTTTTACTGTGTACCCCAAATGACATGTCACCTTTATTCTTTGGGTTGCTATGATCAAAGGCATACCAAAGGTTTTATTTTGTTTCAATACATGTATAAAAATAACATTTTTAGGGGGGGACCCACATCACTTTTTTAAAAAAAATGTGGCCAAAAATTGAAAAAATGTGGGGTTCCCCATTTATTTTTTATTTATTTGCCGAAAAATGAAAAAAAAAAATTGATGTGACTTCCCACCTATTGTCCAAATCAGCCAGATACAAAAAAAAAACGTTAGGGGACTATTCCAGCTCAACAATAGAAGCCTGCAGCCGCCTCAGTACCTTGCCCATCTATAGATGGTCAGGTACCCTTTTTTTAATCTTCCCGGCACCCCTGGTGGCGGTGGGTACCGGGGTAATGGTATCAGCATTACAGTAAATTTGGCAAAAAAAGGGATACATGCTCATTGTCTAAGTGGGGACATGCTCGTTGCCATGGGGGACATGCTCGTTGTCTAGGGGGATGGAGGACATGCCGTTGTCTAGGGGGATGGGGAACATGCTCAGAACCAAGGTGGAGGGGGACTTGCATATTGTCTAAGGGAGAGGGGGGGCATGCTCATAGCCTTAGGTGTGAGTCTGACATGCAAGTTATCTTGGGGGGATGGGAACATGCCCATTGTCAAGTGGGAGAGGAACACAGTTCTACTACTCCTATCCAATATATATGGGGACACAGTGCTACTACTCCAATCCTGTATATATGGGAACATGGAACTACTACTCCAGTCCTGTATATATGGGAACACAGTACTACTATGCCAATCCTGTATAAATGGAGACACAGTACTTCTACTCCAATCCTGTATGTATGGGAACACAGTACTACTACTCCTATGCTATAAATATGCATGCATAAATGATACAAGCATGTGCATGTATATATCCAGTGATATATACAGCAATGAAATCAGTAAAAGAAAATGGAGTCTGGTGACCAAATTTGGGGTTGGCCAAGTCACAAAATTTTACAGAATACTGTGAAAATATGTGCTACATACAGTTGTCATACAGCCTGTATTTGCAGCCAGAATACAGCTGTAAATACAGGACGTGATTTATAATGTTTTATGGAGATGGAATACTGGATGCAAGTGCAATTTTAGCAAGCCATAAATTTGAGGTTGTTGTAAAGATCTTGGCCATTCATTAGCGATTAACAAGATAATTAAATAAAAATAAATAAGTAGTTAATGCTTTCCAGTGTATAAGCCAGTGGTTTTTTATTCAGTATGGACAATGCACCTTATAAAGGAACAGGTGGAGCAAGATGATGCTGGTTCTATGGCAACTACAAAATACATTTTAAATTGGATTGCTATCCAGCTTAACATGTCTCGTCTCGGCTCAATATGTTATTCTAGTACAGAAAACAAAGAGTAAAGGAGACACGCAGCATCTTGGTAAAGTGGAAGGTGGCATTTTATACCCTGTGGCAGTGGTATACACTATGCCACATAGGGTGGTTGCCCCTCTTGTAACCATGCATTGGCTGGGTTACAGAAATAAACTTTCTTGTTCTTTGTCTATGCTCTTCATGTCTTCATGTCAGTAAACAGGACATATATTGAAGTATGACTAGTGGTTCTCCAGATACTAGGTACAGTATTTCTTGTTGTTTTAGAATAAGGGCAATGCATGTTATGCAATAAAATACATAGGAATGCATGCATAAACAGAAAGGTTACTGGAGATACAGTAAGAGGGTAGTGTGAAGGGAGTTGTAAATGTACGCTTTTGGTGTCTAGTACTTATTCTTTTCAGAATATATTTAGCTCCCCAGGAATTTATTTTATATCATGGTTGTACTGTATCCTGCTTTACTATATTGTCTGACACTTTTAGTAGAGTATTTCTGTACAAGTTTGGAGTCTCACAATGCCACTAGTTTGTGCAAGTGGGTTGTGTTGGTAGTTTTCTCCACATTTTCTTTGTTAACCCATTGCATTCCTATTGATAGGATTTTGAGGTTTTGGTGGTGGTGGAGTCCATTAAAGGTGTTAAATGGCCTCCTTTGTGGCGGTGGAGGAGTTAGGTGGAAGATGCAGGCAAGTTATTGGTGCAAGCCTCAAGCCACAGCCTTGGGCCAGCCTCAAGGGTCTGTTAATGGTAAAAGCAGACAGGGACGGGCACGTTGGTGAAGGACACAAGGGACAATCTTCACTAGGGTCATTGGTGCCCTTTATGTGTACATTAAGTTGTGTGGTTGTGTAAGTTTTATAGACACTGTGTTTTTCTCTTGTCTAAGTTGTTTTAAAATAAAGTGAGGGTCCATCCCATATCCACGCATCATGTATTACTGACAAAATTAGACCATTGTAAAATTTCAGCTCCTTTTTGTTTCAGTTACAATGAAGCTCTCAAAAAGCTCTAAAAATACAGAAAACTAATGTTTGATTTGTAAGTTGTCTGATGTTGTAATAAAATATAAAGACATTTTAAAAATTTTGAAAACATAAAGCAGGCACATGGAAAAGTTATTTGGTAAATAAATGTTTTAAATTTTAAAACATTTTTGCCAAATTTTTATTTTTTTATGAATAAATTCAAAACATATCAACCAAAATGTACCACAGACTTGAAATACAACGTGTCACTAAAAACAGTCTAAAAAAATTACTTTGTTCAAAAGTTATATCCATACGCATACCTACAAGGTGGCCTTAATTGGCAAAGTCTCCATAAGGAGAACTTTTACTTCTATACCCTAGTCCAATGCCTCTCACTCAAACAAACTAGTTCCCTACACTGTACAGAAGAGACACAACCATGTTGAAACACTGCTGTCTACAGTTGGGAATCTGTTCTTTCTTGAATAGATATACTGGTTTGGTTTTAATACGGCATCATGTTATTAGGCTTACTGAAATTCATGCTTGATGTCAAGGGATCTGCCTTATAAGGTCCCTAAAAGATGTGTGGTTTTCCTTGTCCCATTCTGGCAAACTAATTTGCATATCTTCCCAGAATTCCCTAGTGGAGTGTCAAGGGCTAAAAGTTTCCAGAGACCTACAAGACCTTAATTGGAAAAGTCTCCGTAAGGCTTCCCGACCATGTTCATCAAACAGCGCAATTATAACCAAACTTGGGGCAAACTATCAGACTGGGTAAGTGGTGTGAAACTGACCCTGTAGACTAGGGCCCTGCATACAGCAGATAAACCACCCTGATAACAACAAACCCTATGGTCTTCAACAAGCTTTTGTGGGCATTTGCAGAGACAGAACATAGATTGGACACAACAGCATCTGCCAGTAGATACACAAGAATATCAGATATCACAGCCATATGGGAAGAGAAATGGGGACATGGTGGTAGATGAGAAAACATGGTGCTTGCACAAAAACTAAGTTTCTCCCATTCAGCCTGGCAATCAGATACAAAATTCCTGATACACTGCTGAACAATCAAACTTATTAATCAATCTTATTCTAAGGATTGTGACAGGACAGTATTGTATCCCCAATACAGAGAGAGAAAAGGTTAACAACCACTCAAATTACTGTCACTCCCTGAGAAGAAGGCAGACTTGTGACAAAATTCATAGATACCCGTTTCCATGGCTAAGACTGAAAAGGCAACAGGGATCAGATGATTTTACAGGATTTACAGAATTTTGCAAGTCACATAAATTGGTGGACTAGATGTCTTTGACCCCCAGGCAAATAATGGCCTTGTGAGACACCTTATTCTCATTCAAGGAACCAACAAGAGGTGACCTCATCGGAGAATTCAGAAATACTTAGGCTCCCAAGTGACCTCCTTGATTATCACCATTATGGTAGGACACCACAGGATGAAATGGCAGGAGTTCCTACATTTGAAGCACAGGCCATTCTTCTTATGGAGATTTCTGAATTGCTAGGTGACAAAACTCCCACTTCAATCTGCATAGGCTCATCCACTTCTACTTCCATGGCTTCTTCAGTATTCATCAATATCTCTTTAGATGGAGTAGAAGAAGACAGTGAAGGAACAATTCACATATTTTTAATAGCATCTGACAATCCGAATGTAAATTGGTATCTTAAAGCGTGGTCATACTAGCAGAAGGAATGGACCACCTCTTGAGCAATAATCTCCCGTAGCACATTTGCGCTCGCATAAAGCTTTTTTGCGTTTTAATTTTTCACTCTCCACTTTCAAAAATATATAACTTTTTTATTTTTCCATGGAAAGACTTGTTTTCTGTGTAACAAATTGCACTTCATAGTGATGGTATTTAATATTCCATGTTGTGTACTGGGAATCGGGAAAAAAAATGTCAAATGCCGTGAAAATGGTAAAACATCTGTTTGCGCCGTATTCTTGTGGGCTTGGATTTTACGACTTGCACTGCGCATAACGATATAAAATTGGAACGCCAACTTCACATGCTCGCCAACCCTGGGTTTCGACGTTCTTAGCTTTTTCTGGGGTGTTTGCTGACGTCCAATTGCAGTCCCATTTTAAATGCTTAAGATCCACACCCCATATGTTCCACGAAGAACCACATGGGTATTTACAATGAATTATAAAACTACATGTCCAGAAACATCATTACATATCATTTATACAAAACAATAGTTATAACAATCTGTACCTATACATTCTCCATAACATGAGTTGTTTGATTAGTTCACATGAGGGAAGGATGGGGGAGGGCCACCTGGTCTCTAAACCCACCTTCTAGATCCCATAGCAGTGGTGGCGAACCTATGACACTGGTGCCGAAGGTGGCACTCGGAGCCCTTTCTGTGGGCACCCAGGCCATGACCAGAGAGGACTCCAGGTATTTTTCTACAGTCCCAGACAGCCCAGGACTTGCTGTGCATAGAGCTATTTTAAAGTGACAGTTCCACTGGGCACTGGGACTACTGGTGGGAAGGTGTTGTGACAGAGCAGGGAGTATAAATCACAAATAAAATTTCTGTGTTGGCACTTTGCGATAAATAAGTGGGTCTTGGTTGTAGTTTGGGCACTCTGTCTCTAAAAGGTTCGCCATCACTGTCCTACAGGGTTTCCTCTTACTATTCATTACATCTGCGGTTGGCGTTTCCAAAGAAACTATCCGGAGTGGTGGTGCCTCAGGTTCATGACACGCCTATTCGCACGTCAGACCCGATATGTCAGGCACTTCAGCCTCTCCCATTTAGCCAAGACCACTCCCATCAACCAATCAGGTATCTCAAAAATTCACACACCCATCTTTGAATGACAGGTCTTTCCATCTAGCCGAGGCCACTCCCATCATCTAATCAGGTATCTCAAAAGTCACACACCCATCTTTCACTGACAGGTCCTGCTCTCACCACCTATTGATGCAGATGCCATTCTTTGTTAGATACACTAAGCCACCTATTCAATCTTGATTCACCGTATCCACATATCTCGGTTATTATTTCTCCTGTACTCTATCCCATGTCAAATCACACTATCCAAAGTCCCCAGAATACCCTATTTTCCAATCCTACCCATGTAAAACGTTACGTGTGTTCTAATTTCTATAATATATTGCAAGTAGCATAATATAAATAGCAGAGCCATGTAGAAAAGTATCTACTGGATCTAAAGGATCTACTGAGAACATCTCTGGAGCATCAGGGGCTAGAGCAAACACTAAGGTCAAAGGTCTTCCATGCGGGAATGGATGATGTTTACCCTCTGGGGCCTAAGGCGGAAATATAGCCCACAACTCTCCTTAAAGTAAAAAAAAAAATTTCAGTCTCCACTGAAGAAATTTGGTAGCTTAACTTTAGGTTCAAACACAGACTGAACTGAAATCAGAGGATGGTGCTGTTCCTGATGCTGCACACATTCAGCTAGATATTGAACCATCTGAGCCTGACTCTGTACCTGGCTAACAACAGGTTCCATGGCCTTCATATACAAGCAAGTAAGGCTGGTTATTCTGTCATGAATCTGTTCAGCAAACAAGGCAACCACAACTAGACTTGGTACAAGCTGTCAGACTGGGTAGGTAGTGGCAAACTGATCCACTGGCGTCTCTGCAGACTGGAGCCCTGCCTAGAGCAGATAAACGATCCTGATAAGGCTGAATGCATCAGGAGCCTGCTAGGTGAAAGAGGCAAATTACTTAATCCAACATCTGCTTGGAGGTGACAGGTACCCAAAGTCCGAGACAATCCAGTGTTCACACCAAGATAGAAAAGACAAACAACAGATAATAGACAAGCAAACAAAGTTAGACAGAACCGGGTCAAATCCAAGATGGCAGTGAGGCACAAAATCATATACCAAGAGAATGGTTCAATAAACATAGCAGAGGTCAAATACACAGAATAGTAAAGCAACAGCAATAGACAAGAGTAAAAGGACTTACATAACCAACAACTTGCAATCATACCTGGGCAGATATATAAGGAGTAATAAAAAGAAAGATAAAAAAGTCGGCACAGCTCACACTGCGGCATCAGTTCCCCTTCACATAAGCGTGTAACGGAGGACAGACGTCCAGGGAGCGGAACTTATGGGTGGTGCACATCCAAAGTGAAAGTCCCTAAGGTACAGGGTAAGTAGAATGAAGCATGACACAAGCAAATTAGCCGGAAACCTGATCCCATTCATGCCACTACAGGAGAAATCATTAGGTGCTGACACTTGCATTTATGTTTGATATATTGACATCTACTGTAATAAAGATTTTTAGCATATTAGGGCAGATTTTTCAATCTGTCTATAATTCTCATAATTTGTATCACATAACTGTCAGTGACACATTTATCAAGAGTTTAAAACAGTTTTTAAATACTTTTATGACTTTTATTAGATTTTTACTATTTTGTCATCCATTTTGATGCTCAGGAATACCTCGAATGTTAGAAACAAAAGATTTTCAACAATAAATGCATTTTTATTTTACTATTGTAGAGCTTGTTATATTATTTCTTATCTGAAATACCATTTAAGCCATTTTTCATTTTGTATTAGGTGATGAATGAGCATTTGTGACTTACATTTAATTAGATGATCTTGGTACAGTTTTCATGAAACAAAACCTGAAAATGAAGGTATACCATTCAGAAGAGAATTGGAACGGTAACAAAGACTTGAATAAGCTTTTATTTCCAAGAACAAAAAGCCACAATACTGTCTCTGCCAGAATGAGCATCTGTTTTCCCTCTTTATTCGCAAATATCTATTTTATCTGGAATTGCTCTTCTGTAGTCAATACGAATACAGACTTGCCAAAAATGAGCACTTCATTCCCAGTAGTCATCCATGACTAAAGGCAGAATATCATTCAATTAATATGCTCTTAGAGCCAGAATGTGTTTTCTCATTTGAAAATTGAAGTGAAGAGACAGAATGTATGCTTTCACGTCCAGAGATATAATGTGGCAAGAAAATTGCTGCACTTAGAAGGAATGTTGTAATAGCATCAAAATATAAGTCATAAATAAATAAATTACATAAAGAACAATCTTAGCTTAGTACTATACAGGCATTACCTTACTTAAGGACACCCGACTTACAGACACTCCTAGTTACAGACTGATGCCTCTGCCCATTGTGATCTCTGGTGAAGCTCTCTGAATGCTTTGCTATAGTCCTCGGCTGCAATGATCAACTGTAAGGTGTCTATAATTAAGCTTTATTCATTATCCTTGGTCCAATTACAGCAAAAAATTTTGAAACTCCAATTGTCACTGGGGCAAAAAAAATAATTTGGTCTGGATCTACAATTATGAAATATACATTTCCGACTTACATATACATTCAACTTAGGTTCCATAGGTCTTTTCTTATCTTGTAAGTAACCCAGGGACTGCTTGTATATGTGTTTAGAAAAAGCCAAAAAATCTTGAAAGTTTAATATAAGGGTAAAATGTTTGGAATGAAAACCAGGCTAAGGCTACATTCACATGTCTTTAGTGTTATGTTTAGCATACACTCCAGGACAGCTTCTAGCCTGTATATCTGTCAGATTGAAGTCATCCTTTTATTCCTCCATCAGCAAAGTATATATTGTTTACTGTGAAAAACACATGATGGAAGGATACTCCTCGTATATGGTAAGGGGAGGCCATTTGAGCCTATGTGAAAAAGATGCAATGTATTGCATCCCTTCCCTCGGCCTCCACTGAGTGTACGCTCAGGGAGTTTTCCATATAAGAACAGTGACATCACTGGAGGAGACAGCCAGGACATATTCAAACATCATCCCCCTTTCAATAGGGAAGAACAGGATGACATATCTCACTGTATGTGCATCCTCTTGACGTATCCTTCCATGGAAAACACAACGGGAAAGAGGATGCTGGTTTCAAGGCTGTAGTGATGTCATCCCATCTACTTGTGACCGACTGCAATGGTATTTACCTGACTCCAAAGGCAATAACATATGTTAACGGAAAAGTCCTTACTGCCAGAAAAACAAATATAAGCAAGAAGATATTATTGCTTCTTAATTTGTTAATTTGGTGGTAATAGTTCCCTAAAAGGGAACTCTGACGCTCCTTGGTCCTTTTTATTCTACATGTTTGGACATAAGGACTTTTCATTGTTTGCTACAGGAGCTCCGCTTGCTTGCACTTAGAGTTAATCACCATTTTTTTTTAGATGAAATTTGTTATACTTTTAACCCTAATATATATGATTATAAGGTGGTTATATACAAATTTAATGAATTACAATAATACTTTTAAAGCTAAATATTGTAAAAACATATATTTTTTGCTTACAGGTTACATCGAGTTTTAAAAAAAAGGATAAACCAGCAATCATGCAGAAAAAAAGGTGTCTAATGAAAGAAGTAAAGTGTAAATTACATTCGGCTCACTGCAGCAGATCGATAGAGTAAGTAGAAAAGGAAATATGATATTGCATTACTGAGTTTGTGAGTCTATGCACTGCAGGCACAAAATGACTGCTGCAGGATGACAATGTGTTAAATGCTGTATACTGGACATCAGCTGTGAGTATCATAAACCCAGATCACAAAGCTGATTTACTGGCAAAACGGTTTGTTTCCCTGATGCCAAACCTCCAAGCTTCCAAATATAGTCTGTAATAATACTGTTTGCTTGAAGAGGCCATAGTCTGAGATTCTCATATTGGTTTATTGATTTGGCAGCAAAATCCTGCACTATAATCACCTCAAAAAGTGTCAGAAAGAGTGAACTACAGACTTGTGGTTACCTAATTGATATGTGGAAGAATGTATTTGAAATTCATAAAATATATACAAATAATAGGAACAAAGCAAATAAATAAACATTGTCTACAATTGTAAATATGTATGTACATCACACCAATTTTATCGTTAACCAAACACTAGCAATATTGGAAATATTTTATCAATATTTTATAGTGGGGGAGATTTATTACCTCTTGTCTAACAGTTTTCTGGTGGACAAAGGATATAAAAAGCTTCAATTACACATAGTATTACATAGTTTTCTCTTCCCTTTTATTGCATTTACATTACTTCTATTAGTCTTGCTATTATTATATGCTTTACTTAATGCCACAGTTACTTTTTCAGCACTTGCAATTCTGGATTTTACAAATGTGGGTTAACAAGACATTTTCATTTTAGCTTAAAGAAGACCTATATTTATAGTTATCACAATATTTCTACTGGATACATGTACCATTATTAGATTGCTGCATTATTTCTCTTTTATTTGGTAAATATTTACATTTACCTACCCTACTGTATGTGTCAGCCAATTTTTTATTGGGACTATTGTTCCTTTTTTATATGATTTTATACTTAAAGGGGTATTCCCATTTCAGCAAATAAACATTATTGTTTGTGTAATGAAGAGTTTTACAATTTTTCAATATACTTTAGGTATCAATTCTAGAGATGAGCGAGCACTAAAATGCTCGGGTGCTCGTTATTCGAGACAAACTATTCCTGATGCTCGAGCGCTCGTCTCGAATAACGAGCCCCATTGAAGTCAATGGGAGACTCGAGCATTTTTCAAGGGGACCATGATTTGGGAATAAAATGTGTTATTTAATTGAAAAAGAATGTCTTCTGATAAGTTAGCAGATGTATGCAAACATCTGCAATCTATTCTTCACTGTTCCGCACGTATATTATCTCCCGACAAGTTAGCAGATGTGAAGAACAGTGAAGAATAGAATAAAAACAGTGAACACAGTGAACACAGGATCATTTAAGTGAAAAACGCAGTGAAGAACACAGTGAAGAATAGATTGCAGATGTTCTGCATATTTGCTTACTTGTCGGGAGATACGCTCCTCTTCTTCCACTGAAGTCTCCGTGCTGCCCCGATGTCTCCATGTGCTGCCCTGATGTCTCCATATGCTGCCCCGATGTGTCTCCGTGCTGCCCCGATGTGTCTCCGTGCTGCCCGATGTGTCCATGCGCTGCCCCGATGTCTCCATGCACTGCCCCGATGTCTCCATGTGCTGCTCCCCGGTGTCTCCATGTGCTGCTCCCCGGTGTCTCCATGTGCTGCTCCCCGGTGTCTCCATGTGCTGCTCCCCGGTGTCTTTGTGCTGCTCCCCGGTGTCTCTGTGCTGCTCCCTGGTGTCTCTGTGCTGCTCTCTGGTGTCTCTGTGCTGCTCACCGTGTTCTTCAATGTGTTCTTCACATACTATTTTGGTTGCACCGTTTCGCGCGTATCTTCCGACAAGTAAGCTGATGTGCCGAACATCTGTAATCTATTCTTCATTGTGTTTTTCACTGTGTTTTTCACTTAAATGATCCTGTGTTCACTGTGTTCACTGTTTTTATTCTATTCTTCATTGTTCTTCACTGTGTTTTTTAAATTAAATGCTCGATCTCGAGCAGGGGAAATACTCGTCCGAGCAACGAGCCGTCTCGAGTACCTTAATACTCGAACGAGCATCAAGCTCGGACGAGTATACTCGCTCATCTCTAATCAATTCCTCACCGTTTTCTAGATATCTGCTTGCTGCCTTGTGTTGAAAGCTTCTTTGTTTACAGTGGACAGAAATCTGACCATGGTCACACAGGTGCACAGCTTGCTATATCACACAGTTCTGCTAACTCTTTGATACTAACAAGAAGTACACCTGTGTGACCATGGTCATATTTCTGTAAACATAGAAGCTTTCTATATAATGACAGAAAGCAGAGATCTAGAAAACCATGAGGAATTGATACAGAAAGTATATTGGAAAACAGTATAACTTTTCATTATACAAATAATAACATTAATTTGCCGAAATGAGAATACCCCTTAAAGTCATTTTTGTTTATAAATTTCGTAAATTATACCTGTCGTTGGCGCAGGTATATTTTTGTAATTTTGTATTGGTATTTTTGAGCCTTGCTTTTTAGCTGACCTTTCTGTTTGAGTGCAGGTTGCCAAACTATACCAGCAATCAGGTCAGATTAGTCTTGGGGGAATCTAGCAAGGTAGCCTCACGCACGGACTAGAACTCCAGAGCCATCCTCTTCCTGGTCACACCTCCCCCATCCCTGTATACAGTATGTGTCGAGGTATTTTATTAAGGGTGCAGATGGAGAAGTAGCTGTAGACAAATTCATCAGTGAAAAGTTATTAGTTGGAGCAGTTACAATGTACTCACCTGTAAGTTTCTAATACTTTTATCTGCAGTCTCTAACCTTCCAGTGTAAGAAACAATGATATGTATAAGCTATGGTGCACACTAGTAAACCTTAATGTGTACTGGGATGGGGAGGGGGAAGATTTGTCTCCAAAAGTTCCTGAAGGCAGCTTGGCCTCTAGGCCTTTTTCAAACACTTTTATTTATTTCCTCCTGATAGCCTCTTCTAACAAAATGTTCTATGGTTCCAAGCTCCTACAGAACCGCCTTTTATGTCTGTATATACTACTTTTTTTTTACAAATTTAGAGGTCCTTGTTACAATAACAGTCCACTTAGATTGTGGTAGAGATTTTGTATTGACCTTTCATAGCCATCAATTTATTAGTACTGTATTGTAAAGAGAAACTCAATTAAGCAAACACCTTAATGCTACATGCTATCTCCTAGCTATGAAAGCTGCAAGTAATTTTTTTTCCTGTCTTGTAGAGATCCAATAACAGCTTGTCCTTTAAAATAAGGGCATTGTTTCTAACCACAGTGCTCTTCACAAAATGAAAGCTGGAAAAGCGAGGACAATTAAAGGAAAAAAAAAACTAAAATGCAAATGTTTTCCTGTCAGTTTAATTAATAGCCCCTAAGGAGTTTAATATTGGATGCCACTAATGATGAAGTGAAAATTCAGCAAGATCAATGAAAGTAAAGTTGACTTCTAATAATGAATTCATTTACAGAATGGGCATCAATCTCACTGTTTGACACAAGACATAGTTTTAACATTAAGGTTATGGATTGTAAAGAAAATTGTAGCAGGTACTGTATATTATTTTATTTTAACTCAAAGATAATCAGAGGTAGAAGGGTATAGTATGATATGCACTATGCACTTTTACAACAATCTCTCAATCACTCCTCATTTTACAGTACAGATCACTCTGTTTTTCTTCCATTTTAAAATATTATTACTTATTCCCCTTCAAGCTCTTCTATCTGTTTTTGTTTATTTTTAGGTCACTTACAGAATCCCTATGCATAAAAATTAAAGTGGTTGTCCAATTTCAGCAAATAATTGATATTGTTTGTGTAATGAAAATGTCTGTGCCAACATGTTCCTTAATCAGCATTTGACTAATACATTTTGTGTTTCCTGTATGTGAACTGCTGTTTAGGCCTTTGCTGTTTTTGGATTAATTGAGCCATACCCTGCCCTCTGCAGTTCAGCTCTGTTACTAGCGTCTGATGCTCCAGTCTGCCGCTATGGGCATGTCCAAGATCTGCTTTATACCTGCTCAGTCCCATCAGACCTGTCTGGTTGTATTATATATCTTAGCTTGTTTCTCGCTTGTGCTTGTTATTGGTTTTTTATTGTTTATTATGCTAATCTGATCTTGGCTTTGTTCTATTGATTATTCATTTTAGACTCCAATTCTGTACTGTACTTGCCATCTCAATGTGACCCGGACCTCTGACAATGCTTTCTGTGTTGTTTGTTTGACAGTCTTTTTTCATGTCTGCACATGTTTTTCATGTCTGGCATCTGAGTTATCCAACCAAGTCAATGCTTTGACATAGCATAAGACTGGGGTTGCTTTTACACCCCAGCAACCTCTTCCCCTAGTGTTCAGCAGGTAAAGATGTTGCTACCGGATTGTTATTCGCATGACCGAGAAAAATTTGAGACTTTCTGGGAGTCATGTCTGCTATATTTCCAAATTAATCCTCTTTCCTCTCAAGCTCAGATGGTAGCAGGGCCGGCGCCATGGGTAGACTGTCAAGTTCTGCCCTTATTCACACAACCTCAGGTTCTCTAATGACTGATAACATTCACAGAGTTGAGTTCAGGAGAGATCAAACCAAGACAACGTATGGTATAAAATCTCAGTCTCTGCGTACTGTTGCCATCAAAAGTAAGGCAGATGTGAGATGCTTTATTTGTGTCACACAGTATTATACAGAAACCGGCAGTGGGGCAGGACAAAGGCTAAATTACTTAGGGATAAAGAAGTAATGTCCATAGTCCATTGGTTGGTAAATTATTACATGGGCATCGGAGACACTTCTCTGAAGTGGATACACAGTCGTAAATCCCTCTTGATAGATGCAAACATTGTCTTTCACTCCTTTGGTGGACAGCAGTGGACTTTGATCAGCTTCAGCCATAGTCAAACATCTTCTTAGATTCAACACTCAGCAAGTATATGAAAAATAAAAACATTTTCATTAAACATAAAACAATACTTCACAGTCCCCCCTAAAATGATTTTATTTTATCTCTCCCTCACACCTCAGTTAATCCCTTAGGAGTTAGTCAGCAGTGGGGAAGGGGATAGGATTTCTTCACCAGTTTGAGACGGACAGAGCCTTGTGCTCCACCCCCCTTTGTACTTGGACTTATCTGCTGAATAAACTCCTCCTATTCTTTCCCTTTCTAAATATCCTTATAAACCACTTGGGTTTTAAGTGGGGAGACTAAAACTCCAATGTTCCCACAGGTGAAACCTATTGCACTCGTTATCAGAGGGAAGGGGCCCTTTGGAGTTCAGTGTATTTCTGATATGACCAAAATGTAATGGAAAACAGAATAATGGAAGGACTAATAAGGACACCCTTAAGAGAAACAATCCTAGTCGTTTAAGGGCTGACTGCTAATCACCTAGCCACCAAGATATAAGAGTCCCATGGGTGGTCAATGCTACAGTTAATTTGTTTCCCTAAGACGTTTATTAATCCCCATCAAAACTTTTATAAGGCATAAAGTAAAAAAAAAACTTGACTTGAGTGAATCTGATTAGGTCTTTCTTCTAGCTGTCTTGAAGTGCTTGTTCACAAAACCTGGAAGGCATCATCATCTCCGGGGGCATCTCTCCTCCTTACATGGCTCTTTATCACCAACCGATCTCCAGGTTGAAGCTCATGAAAGAGAAAACTCAAAAATATACTTTAGTACAGTGCATGTGTAAGGTTATCATACAGTCTAAGTCTCCCATACTGCATTTGGAGCAACTGTGAATAATAACATCCTAATCTAGGAACCAAACCAAATGAAATCTCGTAGGGACTCAATCCTATCTTTTTACAGGCATATATCTTACAGAAAGGGCTAATGGCTAATGGTAGACTCTCGGTCCATGGTTTCCCCGTCTCCATCATTGCCTTTTAGATCTTTAGTTTCAGAGTCCCATTCAACCTCTTAACCTTCCTGCTACTTTGTGGATGGGGTGGGATGTGACTACCCAATCTATCCCTAAATCTTAACTTCTCTTGAGAAGTGGGTATCTTTTGAGCACTTCTGGTCACTCATACCTGTAGACCATTTTTGAACTGAATATAGTCAATACACCTCTCTCTGGGAAAAAAAAAAAAAAATCTTGGTTGTGCTGTGGGGAAACCTTCACAGACTGGTGGATATAACCACCCCAGCAACCTCTTCCCCTAGTGTTCAGCAGGTAAAGATGTTGCTCCCGGATTGTTATTTGCATGACCGAGAAAAATTTGAGACTTTCTGGGAGTCATGTCTGCTATATTTCCAAATTAATCCTCTTTCCTCTCAAGCTCAGATGGTAGGATTAGTGATTTATCTGTTACAGGGAGACCCCCAGGCCTGTGCCCTGAAACTTCCTCCTGGATCAGAGAAATGGTCATCGCTGGATACATTTTTTCAATCCTTGGGGTCCATTTATGTTGAGCCAGACCATGTTGTTCTTGTGGAATCCCAACTCCTATCTGTGCGACAGGGCAGACGCTCTGCTAAGGAGTTTTGTATGGAGTTCTGCAAGCACTCTGCTTTTTTGAACTGGTGTGAACCCTCCTTGAAGTCTTGGAGACTCAGTTAAAGATGCCTGGGTTGTCCACCCTGATCCAAGTTCTTTGGAACTGTCCATATTGACCAAAGACTAAGGGATAGACGCAGAACAGACTCTGATCAGAACTCTGAACAGACTCCTGTCTTATTACCTGTGAGACTGTACTATGAGACACAGGTCATCGCCTGATAATCGACAGTGCCTGAGTGGTAGTCTAGGAGGCCATTCAGGCACCCACGTACCCTTTGTGTCTGGACCTAAGATTCTTTTGCCAATTTCCTTGAGTGCTAAAAATAAGTATGTGTCTGGGCAGGCCCTGATAGATTCTGTCACCAATTTTTAAGTATGTGTCTGGGCAGGCCCTGATAGATTCTGTCACCAATTTTTTTCCAGCTTCAGGTCTGAAGTTGATTAAGCTGGATACTCTGTTCCTGGTTACTGGAGAAGATTCTTCCCCTTTAAGAAGGGTAAAAGTGTATTACAAAGTGATCGATCCGGATGGTGATCAATTGTACCAGTGTCTTATAGCGACACTGGTACAATTGATCCGAGGGCCCGAGTGGGCCCAGGCACTTGCCCGGGTTGGCCGGGTGCTGGCGCCGGGCCTGCTTTGGATCTTTGTAAGACCTGAGAACTTGTCATTTCAGAAGATCATGTACAAAATCCCTACATACTGCTATACTGTAGTATGGCAGTAAATGGTAGGATCAATCAGATAGTAAACAAAAAAATAAAAAAAATATAAAAATAAAAAACAAAAGAGGACCACGGCAACAATGGCCATGCTTATAAGAGGTTTCTTTTTTTGTAGATAAGAAATGTTGAGCAAACCTGAACCAAGTTCAAAATAAAATTTGCAGGTTCGGGCCCATCTGACATCATCAGGTGTGACAACACTCCCTAAGATGGCAGCATGTTAGTGCCAATACACACAGCGGCACTAGTTTGAATGCATCTGGCAACTTTGCTAGCAGCATTTAATTAGTTAGCACCAATTGTGGGTGTTACTGGTAGGGGTCTACGTTCAATACCTGGACAGGATTTTAAAATTCATCAGAACCGGAACTTTAATGAGTCCACTAATCACTATAGATAGAATACAATGGGGTACATTTACTGATGGTCCGCGGACCGCATTTTCACCAGGTTTCCCGACTTTTTCCATTTTGCGCCACATTTAACGGGTGTTTTTGGCGCACACAATCGGGGGGCATGGCCGTCGGACAACCCGACTGATTCGGACTAAGTGCTGGATTTAACATTCAAAATTGTGCCACATGCCATGCACTTACACCGAGAAGAAGAAGGTGAACTCCGGCGGACCGCAGCACCACATGCAGGAAATTGGTCGCATGTAGTGTCATATATAGTGTAAGTAAATGTGCCCCAATTTATTTTACAGTTCGACAAATGGTATATACATATATATGACTTCTTAGTACTTTAGCAGTCTAGAATGTAGTTCCTCATTCACTCCAGGCTTACTTCTCATGTACAAGTACATTCAGTATACAGAAAAAACCAAGCTACCACCTCCACTTGTTGTCCAGATTGATCACAGAAAAAAAAGGGTCTTCTTTATGTTATGCAAATAGAACACAGAAAAGTTTCCCATCTGCCAACATATTTTCCTTCGTGTCCTGTTCACACTGATCAGGATGGCGGCAATGAACCTTGGTTAGTAGGTACACACCTTCTCTTCTCATCCAATTACATGAGTGCCTACTTTTTTCATACAGAAATGCAGCATGTTCTTAGTGTAACTGCAACCCCCTCCTGCCACTCTCCAAAACACCCCAAAAATCTCCAACATCACAAATGTATGAGTGATGCCACTGGTGTCAACATGAAAAAGAACTATGTTCACAATACTTAATTTATGCCCTAAAACTTGATGCTGACTGAGCTCTTTGAATTTGTCCTTCACACTGAATATAAGTGTGAATGCTGACTTATTATAAAAAAAAAAATTTATTTCAAAATCTACATTTAGACCTCTAGGTGAAAGATCTATGCCATGAATATGTCTTGATGCAGGATCCCGATTCAGTTCAATACAGTGATCCCTAGCAGTGTGAACAGGACAGAAAAGAACATACACTCACCGGCCACTTTATTAGGTACACCTGTCCAACTGCACATAACACTTAATTTCTAATCCGCCAATCCCATGGAGGCAACTCAGTGCATTTAGGCATGTAGACATGGTCAAGACAATCTCCTGCAGTTCAAACCGAGCATCAGTATGGGGAAGAAAGGTGATTTGAGTGTCTTGGAACGTGGCATGGTTGTTGGTGCCAGAAGGGCTGGTCTGAGTATTTCAGAAACTGCTGATCTACTGGGATTTTAACGCACAACCATCTCTAGGGTTTACAAAGAATAGTCTGAAAAAGAAAAAACATCCAGTGAGTGGCAGTTCTGTGGGCGGAAATGCCTTGTTGATGCCAGAGGTCAGAGGAGAATGGGCAGACTGGTTCGAGCTGATAAAAAGGCAACAGTGACTCAAATCGCCACCCGTTATAACCAAGGTAGACAGAAGAGCATCTCTGAACACACAGTATGTCGAACTTTGAGGCAGATGGGCTACAGCAGCAGAAGACCACACCGGGTGCCACTAAGAACCGGAAACTGACGCTACAATTTGCACAAGCTCATCGAAATTGGACAGCAGAAGATTGGAAAAACGTTGCCTGGTCTGATGAGTCTCGATTTCTGCTGCCGACATTCGGATGGTAGGGTCAGAATTTGGTTGTCAACAACATGAAAGCATGGATCCATCTGCCTGTATCAACGGTTCAGGCTGGTGGTGGGTGTCATGGTGTGGGGATATTTCTTGGACTCTTTGGGCCCCTTGGTACCAATTGGCATCGTTGCAATGCCACAGCCTACCTGAGTATTTGCTGACCATGTCCATGCCTTTATGACCACAATGTACCCAACATTGATGGCTACTTTCAGCAGGATTAATGGCGCATGTCATAAAGCTGGCATTATCTCAGACTGGTTCTTTGAACATGACAATGAGTTCACTGTACTCAAATGGCCTCCACAGTCACCAGATCTCAATCCAATAGAGCATTTTGGGATGTGGTGGAATGGGAGATTCGCATCGGATGTGCAGCGACAAATCGCGGCAACTGTGTGATGCCATCATGTCAATATGGACCAAAATTCTGAGGAATGTTTCCAGCACCTTGTTGAATTCTGCCACGAAGAATTGAGGCAGTTCTGAAGGCAAAAGGGGGTCCAACCCGTTACTAGCATGGTGTTACCGGTTGAGTGTAAATAGGGGAGGAGGGAATTGTTGACAGATTGGAAACCTGTCTGTGTCCTATTTGTAACATAAAGAAGACACTGGGGCTTATTTACTAAGGGTCCCGCGGCCGTTTTTTCGTCAGGTTTCCTCAATCGCGCTGGCTTGAGTTGTCTCAATCGCGCCGGCTTTCATGCGACACAAATCTGGGAGCGGCCAGACAACATACTGGTAATAGTTTATTAGGCCATTTTCTGATAAAGGGTTCCCTTTAATATTCATGCATTCATAAAAATGAATTCAGGTCACAGCTTTTCTCAGGAAAGGTATGCTTATGAAGCCAAGTAACTGCACATACAGGACTATTGTAATATCTGTGCCTGTTTGGGCTACAGCGCCATTGTTACTCTGAAAAGTATTTTGTATTGCGCTTGTCTGAACACTACCCTATTTCACTCCTGGCTGTCTCAATAGAATTCAACCACACCCACCTGCTGCCTGCTGACTATGTTCTGGGCTGCAAATGGTTAAAGGAAATCTGTCATCAGAAATTGAAATATTAAACCATTACCAGTATGTTGCCAAGCAGCTGAACACCTTCCAGATCATGCTTCTTTTATGACTGTTTTTTACAGTCAAGGAAGTGAAAATTTGAACACTGAAGTCAAACTCTTTCTTCCTCAGAAATCCCCTTTCACTGTAATTAGTGGACCTGCATTTAAAGACATCACCAACCAGATCTCCTGATGCCCAATGCATAATGTCAATCACAGTGGAGGAAGCTATTCAGTTTCTCACCTTGACTGCAGTGTCAAACTCTCTGCCTCCTTGATTTTATACAACAAATTTACATCTCACTTCAAAGTTGAATTTCTAGATCATACCACCACCATGGGCCATGGAGTAAACAAAAATTAGAAGGTGTTATACTGCTTCACAATATACTGGAAGTGGTTTATTAGGTTAGTTGCTGATTTCCTTTAAGCTAGTTGTGATGGACAGATGCTTTCTCCATTCACATTCCTCCCCTGCTGTCTCTTTTATGTGTGGCTAAGATGTCAGGGGTGAAGGCAAACATGCTTGGACTGGGACATTCCATAAGAAGATCAATTGCCCTCTTCCTAGTGCTAGCTAGAAGTCTTTTGTTCTGTCTTACTTGATTTAGTTTTTTATTATTTTTTTTCTGATCTTTTCTCAGCTCCTTACCTTCCTTTTGACCCTTTCCCTGTTCTGAGTGGTCCTCTATATTTTCACTGATATTAGTTCTTCCTTCCTGTGTTTTGTCCAGGTTTTGTTTTTAGGTTTCACTTTGACACATGATGGGAATGATACCCCGTTGTCAACTACCATCTAGGGTAGGAATGGCAAGTAGGTAGGTTGGGAGGCTTAACCTTTAGGGGTGAATGTCTGTCTCTTAACTTACATTTTTCCCTGGTTGTTCCTCTATCAGCAGCATTACAACCATATGTTTATTTTCTGTAGGTAGGTTCTCTTCAACATCTCCAGACATGGGCCATAAAGAACAGCATTGTGGGTTAAGTGTGCATACCTGATATTTTGCATATCTGTGTTATAAATAATAGTGCTATGGATATATGGTGGTGGCAGTGCTAATTCTGCTAATTATTTGTTCCTATACATAACTTGCCAATATGTACAAATATAAGGGGAGCAACATATTATCTTATTGTAATAACATCACTAAATAACCAGTTATCTTTAGCTCTGCTGAAATGTAATACCTGCTGAGATCACAGGTGTGTACCCTGGAGGAATTGGTGCCTTTTATAATGGACATAGTTTGCCGTTTAGGAAGAGAGGTCATAGATTAAATTGGCTAAGAAAATGGCACAGTAATAAGTTGTCACTCTGTAAATGTGAATTAAAGGAAGTGGTTTGGAATCCAGACCTTTTTGCAGCTGTGAAACAAATACTGTAATTTATATGTGTCACCTGCTTTTACAATGTGGTTCCAAAGGTTGTTGTAGTCAAATCTAGGGATTTTACAGAATTATTTTTCTTTTACATCCTCTTTTTAGAATTTAGAAAAAGTTTAGAGGTTTGTGTTTTCAAACCTTTCACTGAAATTTTGTTATTTTTGACGAGGGAATAGATTTCACTTTAGTTTTGATTACATCATCAAAAATATATATACTGTAAATGATGTGCAAAAATAATTTCAATTATCACAAAATAGACAGAATAAGAGCTGTTCAGCAGTGAACACTGTAAAAATAGCCAAATAACATAAGAAAATTTGACATTTTCCTTCTACTTATAAAACAATTAAATGATAATTAATAATTCCAATTTAGCATGAATAAAACTCAATCTCAAAGCACTTAAACAAGGATGTTTCCTCCCCAAACACCTACATAACTATATGTCATGCGTTGTTAAGGGGTTAAAAAACTAGGCCAGAATTGTGATTTTTTTTTGTACATCCGCCCACAGAAAGGGGTTACAAAAATATATTTAATAAGCCTTATGGACTACACATATGAAGCTATTCAAAAACATGACTGCAAAAAACAAGCATTCATAGTGATGGCAAGAGCAAAATGAAAAAGTTATGGGCTTAGGAATAAGGCAATGAAAAAGAAAAATACAGCGCCTTGTGAAAGTATTCAGTCCCTTTGAATTTTTCTACCTCATTTCAAGCTTTAAACATAAAGATATAAAATTGTAATTTTTGGGGGTGAAGAATCCACAACAATTAGAACACAATTGTGAAGTGGAATGAAATTTATTGGATATTTCAAACTTTTGTAAAAAATATTAAAATGAAAAGTGGGGGCGGACAATATTGTTCGGCCCCCCTAAGGTGATACTATGTAGCGCCAACTTTTGCTGCAATTACAGGTGCAAGTCTCTTGGGGTATGTCTCTATCAGTTTTGAACATCAAGAGACTGAAATGAAAAGAGAGACTTAGAAAAAAACGCTCCAGCTCAGTGAGGTTGAATGGAGAGTGTTTGTGAACAGTAGTTTCCAGCTTTCCAGAGATTCTCATTTGGATTCAGGTCTGGACTTTGATTTGGCCATTCTAACACCTGGAAATGTTTATTTGTGAATCATTCCATTGTAGGTTTAAGATAAATTTCCCTCCCAGTCTCAGGTCTTTTGCAGACCCCAAAAGGTTTTTTTTCAGATTGGTCCTGTATTCCTGTCTTCCCTGTCCCTGCTGAAGAAAAGCAAGTCCAAATCATGATGCTGCCACCACCATGTTTGACAGTGGGTATGGCGTGTTCAGGGTGATGAGCTGTCTTGCTTTTACGCCAAAAATATTGTTTGGCATTGTGGCCAAAAAGTTTGATTTTGGTTTCATCTGACCAAAGCACCTTTTTCCACATGTTTGGTGTATTTATGGATATCTTTGGGAAAAGGCATTCTTCTTGCCACTCTTCCATAAAGACAAGATTTGTGCAGTATACGACTAATTGTTGTCCTATGGACAGACTCTCCAACCTCAGCTGTAGATCTCTGCAGTTCATGCAGAGTCATCATAGGCCTCTTAGCTACATCTCTGATCAGTGTTCTCCTTTGAGATAAAAGTTTAGAGGGACATCCGAGTCTTGGTAGATTTGCAGTGGTCTATTACTCCTTACATTTCAATATGATCGCTTGCATACTGCTCCTTAGGATGTTTGAAGTTTTTGAAATCTTTTTGTATCCAAATCCGGTTTTAAACATTATCATTGACCTGCCTGGTGTGTTCCTTGGTCTTTATGATGCTCTCTGCGCTTTAAACAGAACCCTGAGACTATCATGGAGCAGGTGTATTTATACGGAGACTTTATTACACACAGGTGGATTATATTTATCATAATCAGTCATTTAGGACAACATTGGATCATTCAGAGATCCTTACTGAACTTCTGGAGTGAGTTTGCTGCACTGAAAGTAAAGAGGCTGAACAATATTGCACACCCCATTTTTCAGTTTATTATGTTTTACAAAAATTTAAAATATCCAATAAATTTTGTTCCACTTCACAACTGTGTCCCACTTGTTGATTTTTTACCAAAAAAAAAAAATAACAATTTTATATCTTTATGTTGAAACCTGGTGAAAGGTGGTGGACGGGGAGTTATTACTGTCTGCACATACAGATGCATATCACATTCACCAGTTTGGTTAAGCAACTTTTTTTAATTGCTTTTTCAAATGATATCAAATGACGTAACATACTACTCATCCCACACATGTTAAGGGGATTTTCACATAGTATAGTCTGGCGATGCAACCACTGCTGTAATAATCATAATGTTAAAATACATAGTGATAATGGTAAGAATACTAGTTGAATAGTTGAAAGAGTTAGGCCTGTCCTGCAACTGATCCCATAAAAGAAGAAATAGATGCAATTACCTCCCTTGCCTTCGAATGCACTTAAAATAAATTAATACCCATAACCTATTGATCATAACCAATGTTAAAATATAAAATTCATTTTGAAATTGGTGCTTTAATAAAAAGTGATGAAAAGGTCATACACTTGTAAAATTTGTATCTAGTTATGGGTGTTAAAATATCATTTTTGGTAAGGATCATATTTAAAAAAAAAAAACAAAAGCTACTAATTTGGGTATCAACCAGATCATTGAAAACTAACAGAGGTTAGTGTCATTGGGGCCACAAGGTGCTAGCCTGTAATTCAATGGCACAATTGTGTTTTGGTCAATTAAACCACATTTGGATTTTTTTTCAGCTTTCAGTACATTGCATAATATATTAAATGGTGTCTGTAAGAAGTATAACTTGTTCTGCTGAAAATAAGCCCTCATTCAGATAAGTAAATAAAAAAATTGTTATATATTATTCTGAACTTTTCAGAACAACTATATGAGTAAAAGTTATAAAAATGTATTCATTGTTTAACTTTGTGAAGATTTGCCTTTTTTATTGAAATAAAAAGTCTTAGTAAATCCCCAATGATTCATTGTCTTGCTAGCATGGATTGGGTGAATATAGTCTAGTTACTATGTAAATACAATGTTACTTATAGGATAAAGGATAGTTTATACATTTTTCACCAGTTGTCACCGTCATGAGAATATTCAACAAAATGCTCTAATACAAAATGTCTCAATGTTGAATATTATGAAAAATTTAGGCATGAACTGTCCATCATTAACTTGCATGGGGTTATTTTCTCGGCACCTAGGCACTCTAATGAAGCCTGAAGTGATTCAGTCACTGCAGTTGGCAAACTAAACATAAGTTTTGTGAAATTTAAAGTAAAATTGAATAAGAATGCTCAGTCAGACACCAAGATTAGATTTTAAGCTATACCGGGAAACTGGCTCAGTTGTCAAATTCATTGCCAAAGGTCATTGTATCTTCAATGAGGAGAAACTTAGTACAGAAGACTGGAAGCTAAATAGTAATTATGATGGGGTTTCATACAAGATAAACATGTCTGCAATGATAGCTGATTATGCAATGCTGAAATAATACAATAATTAAACAGTCGTAACCATTTCCTGGACCCTGTATCAGAGGAATATCGAATGTATACTGAATGCTCTCTTTATTTAAGACATCTGAACTTTTACAATTTGAGCTTCATAGCATGGAAATGAGAAATAACTAATATAAATTGCTCAAAAAAATAAAGGGAACCCTTACACCACACAATGTAACTCCAAGTCAATCATACTTCTGTGAAATCAACCTGTCCAATTATGAATCAACACTGATGGTGAATCAATTACTCCTGCTGTTGTACAAATGGAATAGACAACAGGTAGAAATGATGGCAAATAGCGAGACAACCTCTTTAATAGAGTGATTCTGTAAGTGGTAACCACTTACCATTTCTCTGTCATCCTTTTTAGCTGTTGTTTTGGCCAGTTTTGCAATTTTTTTCATTGCTCTCACCCCTAGAGACATTTGCTAGAGAACACCAAGACTGCTTCAAACTATGATCAGTTTGGCAGTGGGTCAGTAATGGTGTGAGAGGCATTTCTTTGGATGGCCATACAGTCCTCCATATGCTAGCCTTAGGCATCCTGACTGCAATCTGGTAATAGGATGAGATCCTCAAATCCACTGTGAGACCATATGCAGGTGCAGTGGGCCTGGGCTCCTTCTGATATATGCTAGAACCCACAAAGCTGTAGTGTGTAAGCAGTTCCTGTATGATGGAGGTTGCCTGTTCCCCAGACCTGAATCCAATAGGAAAATTGGGAGAAAATGCGGGACATCATCTCTCATTCCATCCAGCAACACCATGTTGCAACACAGACTGATACTTTAATCCAGGTCTGGGAGGAAATCAATCAGGAGAACATCTGCTGCTTCATCAGGAGAATGGCCAGACTTTGTAGAAAGTCAAACAGGCATATAACAGGCCACTCACACTAGTAAGCCTCATTTTCTTGAATTTCCACTATTAGTGCGTCTTCGGGTCCTCCGGGTCCTCTTTGGGTTCCTCTGGCTGCTCTTCAGGTCCCTACGCAATGCCAGCAGCGCACACAATGACGTCGGTAAGCTGCTGACATCATTGTGTGTGCCAACTGCGACATGTCAGGCTATAAAATGGGGGCAGGAGGGGCGCCTGTATACTGGGAGGCAGGGGGCTGGCCAGCTACATACCAGCTGGTGGCTGTGACCAATGCATTTCCCACCCTTGGATTATACTCAAGTCAATAGGTTTTCCCAGGTTTTTGTATTAAAATTAAGCACTATATTTCCGTGCCATTTTCATTATAGAAAGATTAAACTTTTTTATGGTTTTTGTTGTATGTTGTAGCAACACAAAACTAAATGATTATTACTGTCATTTGAAACACATTAAGGTGATGTTCTAGAACCAGAAAGCATTGTCATATTACCATGACATTCCAGACAGAACCTAATACAAAGAGGTAATTTAAAGGTGCAGCATTTCTTAAACCTAAAATACAGTACTTTGATTAGCTTAGGCTAAACGTATTAAATCATTTTTGTCAGATCTAAAAATAACCTCTTAGTAAAAACTGAATGTAAAATAATTTTTAAAAGGTTGTAGTGTAGAATTTATGAATATGGAGAAAATAAACTTAAAAGAAATCTATAAGCGTAAACCAAATACGCTTTCCTTTGGGGCTGATGTCCTGGACTCCGGGACATATCTTGAATTATCCTGAAACACTTTCATTCCAAAAAAAAATCTGACTTTTCTTAAAGATGCTAATTGGTGGACATCACACAGGCGGTCTGGCGCTCTTTAAATTGCTAATTATAAACACCTTCTGTGTGCTGTAATAACTAACTGGTTCAATAAAGAAAGTCGCTGAGGCACAGCAAGGTCACTTCACATCAATCTCCTCTGACCTACAAAAAATGGCATCAGGAAGCGTGACAGCAGTGGCAAAAATGTGTATATCTTCGGTGGTGCTAAACTCTCGGTCAGAGTAGACAAGTGCACATAACATAGAAAAAAAGCAGCTTGCCATTCTTATTTCATCTGACTGGTGAGTATTAACTAACCACTCCTATCCCCCTTCCCAAGAGCCGGTGATGTCACTCGGGTCTTGGGAAGTCTAGTGAGTGCAAGCACTCCTCTGGGAGTTATTCGAGCTTTCATATTTGGATTCAGGAAGGATTTTTTTCCCTACTAAAGGCCAATTGACATATATAAAATATAGATAATATATGACCTAAGGAATTAACACTTCAATGAAGTATAAGTAATTTATTCATCAACAGTGAGAAACATACAACATTTCAGCTCCTCCATGGATCAATTTTTATGAAGGAGCTGAAACGTTGTATGTTTATCACTGTTGGTGAATAAACCACTTACCATATATACTTAATATATTATATAATCCGAAGACCCTTATTTTACCTTAAAAAAAAGGGAAAATATATTGAATAGAGTTTAAGCCTAAAGCAGCAAATGCATTGGTCACCCAATTGGCCTTCCCCTAGTATATAGCTAGCCAGCAAGCCCATGCCCCCTGGTATTTAGCTAATCTGTCTCATGCCCCCCGGTATATAGCTAGCCAGCCCCCTGCCTCCAGTATATATAAAAACCTATATATCCAACCAGCTCCCTGCCTTCTGTATATAGCAAGCCAGCCCCCTGTCCCCCAGTGTTTCTTTGTTTCTTTATTTGTGAATTACATGCACCTTGGAGCCAGGTTCGTTTGAGCCGTGCACCCTACCTTTGGACAAAAAGCTGTTGTGACTGTGTCTGGGGTAATCTTCTTATATTTTTTATCCATGGGCTAATGTTTTAAAATTATGCTAATTAGCTATGTGGGTGGTGTCTGAGCCTCTAAATGTGTCTGCCCTCTGCATCTTCTGCTTTTGCAAGGTAACACAAGCAGTGGGAAGAGGGAGAGAGCAGGAGGGGGTGAGACATGTTCTGCTCATTGTAACAACCTGTGAAAAAACATCACTGAGGGTCTCTGGAAACACCCATCAGTGCCCCTCAGGCTCATTAGCATAATTTTAAAGTTTATTTTAGAAGGAAGGAGGCCATGGATTACATATATTAGAAGATTACCGTAGTCATGGTGCCTGGATCTATGAGTAAGTGCCCCTGGTTTACCATGCTTGATTTTGATGGTAGATTTCCTTTAAATTGTCCTGGAAATTTCCTTTAATATTTTCTTTACAGAACACTACAGTAAAAAAAAACTAGTTCAAATTCATTTTATAAACAATATCTGAAAAATACACAGGGCATTAAATTACTAGAAAGTTTGCTCACTTGATAGATCATGCTTTTAATTATGTACTCACAAACAACAATCTCTCAGCAGGCAATATATATGGAGGTAATAAAAATGTATGGAATAAAATATGTGAATTTAGCTGTCCATATAGAAAACACCTGCTTCAACGAGCAGCCATCTGATAGCAAATTGTCATAAAAATGGCAGATACTGATTTTTAAGTGTAAACAGGGCCTCAGGTGAACTTTGGTATTTCTGCTTTATCAATTTGAACTTTTTCACAAAAGAATTTGATACATTTTTACATTTGAAAGATATGCATTTGATATTGGCAATCGCTTTATAAGGTTCATGTGTAATGATCAGTCTGTTTCTTGTAAATGTAAAATATGTAAGGAAAGGGGTGTAAATATCTGATTAGTGTCATAGAAATTTTTGGAGCATACCATAAAGTCACAACTACAGTATATGTAATTAGACTACAACTTGTTAAATATCTATTGCCAAAACTTAAAAAAGATATTTATATTGCCCGTTACATCTGTTCCTTCTACTTGGGTTTCTAGGTCTGTGCTGAACATTTCGGTTTGTCATGAGTTTGCCACATTTAATGATGTAATTAGAATCTCTTTTTTTTACTCTATCTTTGAAGCAGTGATGTCCCCTGCTGCATAATAACAAGTGTTTCTCTTTTAAGTTTGAGTAAGCCAAAGCTTCCTCTTCTGTTTTGTCCTCTTTGAGACAATATTCCAACACTGCATAACTGTATTACTTTGAGTCCACAGAATGCTATTTACAATGTTTGAAGGGGCTATTCAAATTCAAATACCGTATATACTCAAGTATAAGCTGAGTTTTTCAGCACATTTAAGCACATAACCCTAACTCGGCTTATACTCGAGTCAATGAAAAAACCCTCTGTATTAAAATACTATGAAGAGAAAAGGAGTGTGCTATAAGATAAAAAGTCAACAAATATAATAATTTATTTCAACAACATGAAAGATACTCTATAAGGGACATGAAAAACAAATTAAAAACAATTAAAAATGCATATAATAATCAAGTGTAGTCACCTTTCTGCTGTAGAACCCCGCTGGTCCTCTTCTGTCTTCAGCTCCATCTTCGGCTCCACTTGCGGTCCAGTTGCACAAACCATGACGTCAGCCACTTGCCGACATCATAGTATGTGCACCATCATCAGCACACACTATGAAATCAGCAAGTGGCTGATGTCATGGTGTGTGCGACAGGACCATGCAGGGAGCTGAAGATGGAGCCGGAGCTGAAGACAGAAGACATGCGGAGGGCGCCGGAAAGGTGACTACAGAGTTTTTGTTTTATTTTTAGGCTGGGCTGAATGGGGTAGCTATATACAAGGGGGCAGGGGGCACATACTGGCTATTTACAAGGGTGCCACTGGCTTCATACTAGGGGGCAGTGGCTGGCTATATAATGGGGGGAGGCTGTGACCAATGCATTTCCCACCCTAGACTTATACTAGAGGCAATATGTTTGTTTCACTTTTAGGCAATAGTTATTTCTGTTACATTTAGGGGCCTCGGCTCATACTCCAGTCGACTTATACTCAAATATACAGTAAGCTTTATTGGCAGAATCAAATACAAGTTAGCATTGCCAAAGCATTTGTAAAATATGGGATTGTGGGGAATAAGGCGGGTTGCAGGGTTTTAGGGAACATCATGAAGGGCGATGTGGGGTGGGTGGGGATTATAGTAGTACATGGTATATCATGAATTAATGAATCTTTTGCATAACTGAAGTTTTAAAGGGTTTGTTAAAGTTAGAGGCATCACTAGGTCAAAAGATCCGGGTCCCGGATATTTTGGCTGGAGCCGTGGATCTCCTTGGGCCAGCAGGACATTTGTCCCGCTGCGCGAGCATTCTTCCCCACTTTCATCACGTACATCCTCAGGACATAGATTGTGAAGAGAAAGTATGCATTAGGCACGCTGCTTTTCCCTGCAGGACCTGTGATGATGTAATAATCCTATGACCTGCAGGGGAACGCAATGTGCAGAGCTGCACCAGTGAGGTGAGTGGGGAACATAATAGGAGTTAAGGGAAGGGGGAGAATATAGGGGGCAACTGTGTGGGCACATTACTTGGGGCACTGTGTGAGGACATTACTGGGGGGCTGTGTGGAGGATATTTCTAGGGACTTGTTCACATGTGGCACTAGGACGGACATCGGTTTTATTGCATATGCATTTTCAGTGAAACGCATATGGCCGTTAATGAGCATCTGGTGTATTGTATTGTTTAAATGCAAAGCAGATGTGAACGCAGCCTTACAGTATCTTGGGGAGAGTGTTAGGGGTAGCAGCAGGGTAACACCAAGATGTCAGAGTACCAAGATATCGGGACAATGAAGAACATAAGATGTTCTTGTGGTGAACTCCACAGGAAGGACATGTGGTTGAAGAGGAAACAAGGTGATGCAGGGCCTAATGGAGAAGATAGAGGGCATGTCACCTGCTGTCAATGGATGTAACAAGATATACCAACAGTAAAGTTGTTATTGGCAGAGCCACATGTAAGGGAGTTATATACAGGAGTGGGCATTACTGAAAATGTGATACATATGCATTGGGGCCTGTGCCCCGGATCTTTTACCACCCTACCAATGCCCTTGGTTACAGTAATTTAGATTATTTTTCATTATGAATACCCTTTCACAATGCTTTGCTCTGAGTAAAATCAACCTTCTTCCCCTTATGGCAAATGGTTACATTTTGTCCTTTCTAACTTCTCCAGCAGAAATAGTTGCTTCAGGAAAACTTCTATACTCCTGCAGAGACACTACTTCTTTCTATACATTCAGAAAGCTTTTTCTTTTGACTGCTCTGTGGTGAACAGAGGGAATCAATATACACAAATCTGAGGGAAAAGAAAAGTAGTAACGATGACTAGAAACAAGAAAAGGGTAAACTGTTTTGAACTTTAAAACCATCATTTTATAGACAATCATTGGTTATCACATGCATAAATTTTACCTGCAACTATTTTAGAGTTTTCTGGTCCAATTTATCCTCTTTCTGCTCCTTGACATACTATTGTTGCATGGAGAGCAGTAACATAGCGCTCTATGCAGTAATAATAAAGAAGACGGAGCTGAATTGTACTTTAAAAACATGGGATGTCAGCTGTATCTTACAGCTGACATCCTCATGTAACACCTGCGGTCAGAGCAATCTTCATTTGTGGGTGTCAAGCCATTAAATGCCGCTGTCAGCTTGGCTGCAGCATTTGAATGGCCTTCTGGAGATTTCTCCCTCACAATCGGCCCCCCACACTGTCTTTGTGGGACTCCAATTGTTGATATGGCAACTCTGATGGCCAGTCAAGACCCCAGAGCTCTCTATGGGTAGTGCCTGTAAGATCCTGACTGTGACTGGATCTTACAGTTACAGTGTCAGTATATGCATGTGCATAAGTAAACTGAGCTAATAAGTGTTGCAGGGTATTATCATGAACAAGCAATCACATAAAATAAATTAATTAAATACTGATCTTAAATAAAAATTAAATAATTAATAAAATTGCCCATAAGCACTATTATCATATAAAATAACAATGCAAAAAAAACTTAAAATAAAACCCCCACACATATAGTATTGCTGCCTTAGTAATGACCCATAGAATAAAACAAAAGGTAAAAAAAACAACAAAAATTGATTTTTGTATATTTCATCCCACAAAAAATAGAATGAAAAGTGATTGAAAACTGCATATACTCCATAATGATACTGGTGTAAATTACAGCATGCCCCATAAAAACATTTTAAGATGGTTTTTCTCTTTTTATCTTTTGTGAATGCGTAAATTTTGGGAAAAATGAATTTACTATTGGCAAAACTGAACCATTCTAAATTTCACCTCTATTTTGTTTCAATTACTGTGAAGATCTGAAAGGGTTAACAATAGAGATGAGCGAGCACTAAAATGCTCGGGTACTCGAGACGAACTTTTCCCGATGCTCGAGCTAAGTTCAATGACAAGACTTGCCGTTTCATCCCAAATTTGTCTCATACAATCTGTTTTGGAAATGTTACCATCTCAGTTTCATAGTTATTGGGCCATAAAACAACAGGGGGTAATGAAGAGGATTTAGATTAAGTTAGCTGATGCCTTGACCTAATGTGAATGTCTCACTTGTGCAGTCGTATCATGTGACAGATGCTTTCATGTGCTTATGTTTCCCAGCAAAGGGTTAGAAAGTGAAAATGTACAGTAATGTGTGAAAAACAAAGGTTTCTGTATACACGGTGCAGGTCCTGTCATATAATGATTATAGTACAGCACAGTGGTCCCTGGGAAGGGCACCGTCTTAGTGACCAAAATACAGGAATATAAAACAGACTTACGGTAGTTCTGACAAGGTCCAATCACCAACAGGAGAACCACACTCAGCTAAAACAATAGTACAATTAACTTTGTAATGTATCTTATCAGAGAAAAGTGTTTCTTTCTCCACTTAGGCAACATTTACACAAATGTATGTCGGGCATATATATTACCGTATATATTTGAGTATAAGCTGATCTGATTATAAGCAAAGACCCCTAATTTTACCACCATAAACTGGGAAAACCTATTGTAGTAAACAACCAGCCCTATATATTATACAGCCAGCCTGCCCCCTGTATGCTAAGCCCGGCCGGCTTCTCTATCCGGCAGAGTCGTGTCCATGTGATCTGCTGGCGGACGCACACTATGGGGGTCATTTACTAAGGGCCCGATTCACGTTTTCCCGACGTGTTACCCGAATATTTCCGATTTGCGCAGATTGTACCTGAATTGCCCCGGGATTTTGGCGCACGCGATCGGATTGTGGCGCATCGGAGCTGGCATGCATGCGTCGGAAATCGGGGGGCGTGGCCGATCGAAAAACCCGACGGATTCGGAAAAAACGCCGCATTTAAGACAAAAAATGTGTCGCGAAAATTACACTTACCTTCACCAGGTATAGGCCGGTGAATTTCAGGGCATTCCGGGGAACTTCAGCGCAGCAGCGCCACCTGGTGGATTGCGGAGGAACTACCTTAGTGAATCCCGGACCCGAATCCACCGCAGAGAACGCGCCGCGAATGGACCGGGTAAGTAAATAATATGCCCCTATGTGTCGCCTCTGATGACATCACCAGCGACGACACCGCCGCATCATAGTGTGCGCCGGCCGGGAGATTGCATGGATACGACTCTGCCGGATAGAGAAGAAAGAAGAAACAATAGCATAGAGGAGGCGCCGGAAATCGCACCAAGGATCCGGGCGCTGGAGGGTGAGTATTAAGTTTTTTCTTTTATTGATTTAAGTGGGTAATTTTTTTGGGTAATACACTCGTGTATAAGCCGAGGGGACGTTTTTCAGCACATTTTTTGTGCTGAAAAACTCGGCTTATACACGAGTATATACGGTACATCTTTTTAGATACTAGTGAGTTTTTTCTCCTTGTCTAATATATTGCTAAACATGCACCTTTCCATTAGGCTTTCTCATTCATATGCCGGCTGTCCGGATAATTATAACTTAGACTACCGGCCTATATAGTAACTTGGAACTACATTGCAGGCATCAGCACGGTTGTTTCAACGTGCGGTGTGACGCAGGCGCAAATACTTACATTTATTCAGGCATCATAGTTACGAGGTAGGAACCCTCTACGTGTCACGCTTGCCACTTCCGCCGGAAGTCACACGACTCGACTCAGCTGACACTCGAGAGACGCTTCCCTATATAACGGGCATCACACAGCAAGTACAGCACCCCTGAGGAAGCTAGGTTGCTAGCGATATGCGTGGGGTCTCTACCCCAGCTCCCCCCACCGCATTTCACTGCATGACCATGCCATCATTACAGGTAAACATGCTTTTTTTGCGTTCTTGGTCCCATTTTATCCAATAGCATTACTGGGATTTGTTTCCCAGTTAGCAACATTTAACTATTCAGTTGACCACATTTTGGTCTGGGGATCAGCACGGCGTTTTACTTATTCTCTTACATTTGTGTAGAAGAGGGGTTTCTCTGCAGATAAGGGGAGCTGGTGGTTTGCAGAGTGACCAGCACTATCATATGCTGGGTTGCTCTGCCTGGTTTGGATTTGTGTACTTTGGACACACTTTTAGATGTTTTTATTATTGTCTGTTCATGTTGTGTATTGGAAAATTAATAAAATTGTATACATTTTTTGGTCATATAGCATACGTCTATGTTTTCATTTGTGTTCAAGAAGTTTTTGGTAAAGCTTTGACCGCTATTTGATCTAACATTATTTAAGTAGTGCCGATCCCATCTTTCCATTTAGCATTAGGTTTACTGAATTGGACATCATTCTAATTTCTGCTTAACTGTTGCTCCTAAAATGTAGCGTGTATGTATACTGTGGGGGTTATGCTTCGTCACAGAGGTCACCAAAACAGTAATGTCCAATATTAGGAGGTTTTTTTAACCCCTTCCTGCTCAATGTCCGATATATGAGATATGAGCCGAACCGGCATCAGGAAACACGGGGTGCCACCTGTAACTAATAGAAGCACCCCAGTGTAATACCCGTGGTCGGAGTGGGCTCCGATCGCGGGTGTTTTAACCCGTTAAATGCTATGCCCAGCGCGACAGCAGCATTTAACTTGGCTTTGGGGGGTCTTTCCCCCACGATCGCCCCCTGGGGGGCGGCAACCATTGCTGTGGCATCACTGGGGTCTGATCTGGACCCCAGTGTTGCCTGTAGGAACTGCCTGTAAAATGGCGTCAGTGACGTCATCTTACTGGCACAGTCCCAGCTGACACTACTAATACCCTGCAATACATGCGTATTGAATGCTTGTGCATGTCCCATGCTGGAAAAAGTAAAGAAAAGAAAACAAAAATTAAGAAAGAAATCAATAAAAATGCCCAAAAGCCCCAAAAAGTCTAAATCATAACACAAACCCCACATATATAGTATTACAGCGTCCATAACAACCCGTAAAATAACAGTAAATAATTATTGAACCCGCACGATAAACGCCGTAAAAAAACTGTTATAAACCCTCCAAAAATTATGATTTTTACCTATTCAATCCCACAAAAAATGCCAAAAAAGTGATAAAAAAAAATATATGTACTCCAGAATGATATTGGTGCAAAGTACAACATGTCCCGCAAAAAAAAACAAGCCATCAACCAGTTCGTAGCCAAAAAAGTAACAATGTTATGCCACTTGGAAGACGGCAATGCAAAAATGATTTTTCCCACATTAGGGTTTTATTTGACAAATTTAGAAAAACGTAACAAAAAATATTCATGTATAGTATCCCCGTAATCGTATTGACCCGTAAAATAAAAATAACATGATTATCTGGCTATACGGTGAACACAAAAAAAAAAAGTAAAAAATCCAGTACAGAATTGATGCTTTTCTACTCCTGTCCTCAAAAAAAGTTCCAGAATTTTCAACAATAGGGGATACCAACCCCAAAATGGTAACACTGGAAAAAGCATCTAATCCCGCAAAAAAAAAATGCCATCACATGGCCCCAATAACGCAAAAGCTAAAATTTTATAGCCTACAAAAGGGCCCAATGAGGAAACTGAAATTCTGGCAGCTGCAGGGTGCTCCTTCCCTTCTGCGCCTTGCTGTTCCCCCATCAAACAAGTCACAACCACATGTTGGGGGTCTCTGTACTCTTTTTGGAAATGTGTAAATTTTAGGGCTAAATGAATGTATAAGTGGCACAATTTGACCATTCTAAATTTCACCTCCATTTTGATTCAATTACTGTGAAGATCTCAAGGGGTTAACAATCTTCCTAAAAGCTGTTTCTGATAGTTTGAGGGGGCAGATTTGAAAATGGGTTGATTATATAGGGGATTTTGATGCTAAAAATGTAAAATTTCATTCAAAACTGTATTTATCCCCAAAATAGTCAATTCTGAAAATCCGGAAAAGCGATATTCGATTTGTAAGCCACGTGACATCAAAATAAATTATCCAGACATTTCAAAAATTATGTAGACAATGGGAAAGTAGACATATGGGAAATGTTATTCAGCAATTTATTTAGGTGGTAAATCTATCTGTGTGAAAACCCAATGATTTCGAATTTTAAAAATGGCAAATTTTTAAAAAAATTCATAATTTTTTCTTTTTTTTGTAAATGAATGCAAAACTTATGAGCCAAAATTTGCCACTAAAATGAAGTACAACATGTGAGGAAAAAGCAATCTTAGAATCACTTTGATAAGTAACAGTGTTCAAAAGTTATAACCATATAAAGCGACGCATGTCAGAATCCCCAAAAAAATCGGGCTGAGCCTTAAGCTACAAAATGGCTGCGTCCTTAAAGGGTTAAACAAAGTCACTAATGAAAATGAAAGTTTTCGTCAGCAGGGTGCAAAAGGAAAGCATAACATAAAGTTGACTTTTCTTCAGGTTATTCTCACCTTACGGTCTATAAGGTCTCCAGCATCTCTAACCCTGTCCAGAAAGACACCAGACCAACACTTCAGGCTTGGAGCCACACACTTCGAGCTCTGCTAAACCACCAGGCTAATAAATGCAAGGCAACACCTGGCCTGGATACATGGGAATAGTCAACCCACCCAGCTCTCAGACTACTCCAGTAAAAGCCAGCCGGATCAGCTGCAGCAAGCAGGCACCTCAATGACAAGTATTGGCCATCAACCATGATACCTTGTGCCTTGTCACAATGTGTATAACAGTAATACAATATCTGCGGCACTACTTATGCTCAGCATACCTTATGTGCAAAGCTAAATAAAATGTTATTGAACCATAAGAATGATATCACTTTATTTATTTGATGCCTTAAATGCAGCAGTCTAAGGGCTCTTTCACATTGGTGTTGGTGCTCGGCTTCAGTTGCACAACTCTTGTACTTTGTCTACATTGTATCTCAGTGTCCCCATAAAAACTATAGCTTTAACCCCTTTGGGACTCAGCCTATTTTGGCCTCTAGGACGCGGCCCCATTATTCAAATCTGCCCTATGTCAGTACAAGTGCTTATAGCTTTGGAAAGCTATATTGTATCCAGGGGATTTTGAGATTGCTGTCTCGTGACACATTATACTTCAAATTACCTTCAAAATTTGGATGATATCTTTTGTGTTTAGTTATGAAAATTCGCGGGTGTTAGAGTGGGAACAGCCACTGCTTCTGGTGCCGGCTCTGTTCGTGAGGCGGTGCCAGAAGCGAGACGTTATAAAACGTCCCGAGCGGGAAGTATCTTCCCACAGGGACGTTCTATAACGTCGAGGTGCATATAGGCGGTTAACATTGCTTTGAAAACATCATACTTCGTTTTTCAGCCTCATCAGTGAAAAACTGATGTTTCATCGCTTTTTTGCAAACCCATAGACTTCTATTGTCTTTTGTGATCGACATCCGTGAAAAAAACAGGAACTGTTTCATTTTTTTTCCACGGACAATAGATAGGTGAAAATGCAAGCAAATGTGAAAACACCCACAGAAACCAATGGCTTTGTGAGTCATCCATGGAACTCACTGAACCACAGATGTGAAAAACAACACCAATGTGAAAGAGCCCAAAAGTGTAATGCCACAGTCAAGAGTAAAGGCTGCTATCCAGTTACCTGTAAATGAGAAGTTAGTAAAGACTATTATTAATCAATGTAAGTAAGAAGAGATTTATGACACTATAAATGAGTAACTTGGTTCTTAAAAGAAAAGAGCAGCTATTTACTATTGTTTCTGACCTTTGCTAAGTATGTATAATTGAAAAGATATTGCAAGCTATGACATTCCACCTTTAAGTCATTTTACTAATAAAAAGCAGCGCTGCGTACTAATACCTTTCATGCTTTGTTCTGCAAAGCGATTTACGAGGCACAATTAATTCATCATATTATTATTACCCAATTATAACTGGCATTGCTTTTATCTAACAAAGAAAGATAAAAGGAGGTTACTCTTTGAGAGCGCTGAGCTATTTGCATAAATGTTTTTCAAACTACTTTTCTTCAACTTTGCTTTATTTCAATGCAGGTATGAAGATTATGAGGATAGTGAGAATACAATCTCTTGATTAGGCAGCGCTCAAGTACTCTATTCTTTTCTGCTGTAATTTAAAATCTGTCTGTTAATAACCCAGTAATAGTAACATTCTTTACCTGACATCATGAAAAAGATTCTCAGATCCTATTTTTGTAGATTTAAAAAAAATCTTTTTAAATATCACTTGCTCCATCTAGTGGAGTTATTATGACTGCTTGAAGTTCACATATTTCTCCTTTTTCTCTTTAAAGCATCCATTAAGGCTTGTTGTAGTGTCCTCTGTATAGACAATACTGTTAAAAACTTGCTCCATAAAGGATAATGGACTGACTCAAGCAAATAAATAATACCTGTGGAAAAATACAATCAAAAATATCATTAGCACCTTTTACTTTTTATGGTGTCAGTTTTTGCATGACAAAAGCTGTGAAACTTGAACTAGTTTGTCACAATAATAAAAATCATAGAAGAAAAAGAAAAAAATCCTGCTCTTTACTGTTCTTCTTTTATGATTAACACAAGAACACATTTCTCATTTATTTAATTATAGTTTCATTAATTAAATGTAAAAGGAGAGAAGTTTGACTATGTCATTAGACTTCAGTTATTTTATTATTTTGCTCTCAGCTTTAAATTAATGATCAAACTTACAACATTCTTTTAAACACTAGTCATTAATTATGGTAGATTGACATGTAACATGGAGGTGACAGGCCATGGCCTTAAAAAATGGAGCAGTATGTCTGATTTATTCACCAATTCTTATAGAAGTTCACTTTTGTTGCATTTGTATCCAGCCCAACATTTTGTTAACTGCTTGTACATTTGGTCCTATATAACAAAGAACCTCAATGAAGTGATCTGAAATATGAGACTATAATCTTTAATATGATACCAAAAGCATGGTTCTAGATACGAAAGAGCTCAAAATAGGGCCATGCTCCAGCTTCTTAAAGTGATGCAAAAAGTTACTTTGCAGTTCATTTGTTTGACTTTAGAAGAAAATGTTTTTTATAGGTTAATGAGTTAATGGGATTGCTAGAATGCATATATCATATTCTACCTGAGCATACCTTCAGTTTAGCCATTTAAGAGCCGGTGGCAGTCCCATTATGCTTCTATAATAGCCATAATGTCATAGGGCAGTGGTGGCGAACCTATGGCACGGGTGCCAAAGGTGGCACTCGGAGCCCTTTCTGTGGACACCCAGGCCATCACCCCAGAATGAAGTTCACCAGACAGGACTCAAAGAATCTACCTGCAGAATCTTCCTACAATGATAGATGAGTTTGCCCTCCTCCTTTCAACTGTGTTGACAATGAACAAGGAGAAATAAATTACTGCTTAAATTGCTGCGCTGGCACTCTGCAATAAATAAGCGGCTTTTGGTTGAAGTTCGGGCACTGAGGCTCTAAAAGGTTCGCCATCACTGTCATAGGGTCTTACTACAGTCCAGTTGTGCTTCACCAACCTAATTTTTACAGATTTGCGACTGTCAATGGTACAATCTCTACCCTTGATCCCAGGCCAATTTTTCCAGTTTTCTCACCCACAAATAATGAATGTGTCTGTAATTTTTATTGCAGGTAAACTTCAATTGTGAGACAGAATCTAAAATAATTCTAGAAGATTAGTGTATGATTTTTAAATAACTAATTCAAAATTTATTGCATGAAATAAGTATTTGATACAAAAGGAAAACAGAACTCTATATTTGGTACAGAAACCTTTGTATGTAATTATAGAGCTCTGACATTTCCTGTAGTTCTTAACCAAGTTTGCACTCACTGCAGCACGGATTTCGACCCACTTCTCCATACATATCTTCTCGTACTCTACACTGTTCACTCCCAAGATTTTTGTTTGCCTAGGCCACTGCAGGACTTTGAAATGCTCTTTATGGAGCCGCTCATAGTAGCCCTAACTGTGTGTTTTTATGGTCATTATGATGCTGGAAGACGCAATCTTCGATACTATAACTGATAGTTATAACTGATAGAGGTGGTTGTTGATTAAAATATCACAATACATGGCCCCATCTTCCCTCCATTCAATATGATGCAGTCATCCTGTACCTTTGCAAAAAGGAAGCACCCTCAATGATATTTTCATGCCCACACTTCATGGTCGTGGTGGTGTTCTTGGGATTGTAGCAGTGCTCCAAACACAGCAAGTGCAGTTGATACTAAAAACGGGAAAGGATTGCAGTGCAGGAGGAGTTTCCTAAAGAAAAACTAACAGGTCTGAGGGAGCAAAAATTCTTGCTGGTTGGCAGGTGATAAAATACCTATTTTCCCCACTGTACACAAGTATATACAATGGGCATGTGAAATCAAGGGGAATCTACCATTATACACCAAGGGCACTTACTCATTGATCCAGGCAATATGACTGTTGTAATCTTATAATTGTTATCAATTGTTATCCTTCCTTCTAAAATCAACTTTTAGCATTATGCCAATGAGCCAGAAGCCTTCCATGCTGTAGCTACACATGCTGTTACACTTTCCCATGTGATCTCTCAGCAGTAAGTAGATAGTAGTTTGTTCATAGTGTAACAGCCTTTATAGCTACAGAATGGAGGCTCTCTGGTAACACCCCCAGGAGCCCTTCTGGATCACTGTAATGGTTTTAAAAGTTGATTTTAGAAGGAAGGCCATAGATAACAAATATAAACAGATTACCAGTTACAGTGTCTGCATCTATGAATAAGGGGTAAAAAAAAGTTGAAGGAAGAAGAAAAGTAAGAGAAAAGTAAAAATGGGGTGGGGGAGCCAGAAAACTGAATTTTCCCATCTACAGAGGTGAATAGATGCTGATTAAATCAACAGATTTTGGACCTAAATAAAATTACCCTGTTTCATGTATTACTTCTGGAAGTTAAAGAAACCTACTGGAGTTAAAGAAAATGATTCAGTGAATGGTAAGGTATACATTAAGTTACTTATAAGCAGTTAATAAAAACCACCCTGCTAATTTAAGCTATTATAAGGATATAAAAAATAACCAACAATATTTGACATGTTGAAGTGTTGCTTCCAACACCATTGCAGACTAAAAGAAACAAGGCTGGCAGACCTTCAAGGTTATGATTAGCCTGAGGACATACAGTCATCGACACTAATGAATCTGCACTGCTCCTTTTACTGACACGAAACTTCGTAATGTAGGTGAGAATACTGCAGAGCGGCTCAGTGAAGTTCCCCTATTTCCTAAGTTTTAGCGATCAGTATCCAATTAACGTGAGGTTTTAGAAAGAAAAGCCTGAGCTGACTGCTTACACAGCATTACTAACAGGAGAATTATAAGACAATACTGGTCACTGTATTTACAGGGTACATCTTCTAGAATATTAGATATGATTAGTAAAATTAGTTCTAGAAAAGCCAACTACTATGGTCTTTTAACATTATAAAATTAATAGGAGCCGTACCCAGTAAGCCATAGAATTTTTGCAATGAAATATACAGAAGAAGAAAGAGTAACTAAGTAATAAAATAACTATCAATATGTGAAAATAATTGGCAAAAGTTCTTAAATAACTTGAAAATCCTAGATTTAAGAAGGAGAAGGCCATCTTTAAATAGCACATATAACATGCAGAAAATCTGCAACACAGTACAATGCCAGCAAAGTATGGCAGCATGCTGTGGTGGTGCTCACCGATCCTTGTCTGCATATAAATATTATTGGAGAAAATACACGTCGATGTTTCGGAGTATATGGGTGCACATGTCGGCTACTACACCGTATTTATAGGAAAGAGATAACTTGGCACTCCTTTAAGGTCAAAAATTGAGGGGAATTGTTATCCGGGTTTTAAAAATTACTAAGGGCAGGGCTGGGGAGGGCTATTTAAAAAAATAAACATCCACTTACCTCCTCCGGCGCCGCCGATGTCCAGCGCCTCGGTCCCTTCGATCCGTGCCCTTGTTTGTTTACAGGGGCACAGATGGCGAGCACAGGGAGATTCCGGTCCTCGATGTGGCCGGCTCCTCCCATCCGTCCCTATCTCTCAACGTTGTAAGCCGGCCGGAAGCTCTTTGCGCACCCTTGTAATGAAACCGGCGCACAGAGAAGACCAGTGGCGGCACGGGACATCGGCGGCGCCGGACAAGGTATGTACATGTCTATTATTTTTAAATAGCCCTCCTCAGCCCTGCCCTCAGTAATTTTTAAAACCCGTATAGCCCCTTTAATCCAGAATAAACAGTATAGCAATCCAACAAAAATTATTATTTTGCAATGTTTCGGTCTTATAAATTCAGACCTCCATCAGGCACTAGAATAGAAACAATGAATACATGATTTTATAAACAATTATAAATATTACGAATAGACAAGAGATTATCATAACAGTGATATGGTCCAACAGATTGATATATAGAGAACTTGAAAGCTGGCCAGTGTAGTGGCAATAGTCGGTTTAAATGGTAACAGAAAACTGTATGGCATTGCGGGCATATAGATGCTGATATGAATAACACTGTAATAAATCACAGACACAAGTTATAACACAAGGCAGGTCTGTGTGTCAGAAACTGACACGCATGTTATACATCAAAAGATAGCTATGCAGTATGTCGAGAAATAGGTGATGAATATATGGTGTGTTTGATGAGTATGTAAAAGTGTATATGTATATGATCAGTAAGGATGATATATTGATATGTGGGGATATGACATGACAAGTATGATTGAATATGGTAATAAACATGTACAGTAGAGTATTGTATGAGTGATGTATGAGTGATGTGGGGATATTAAGTGAAAAGCATGAATGAATATGATAATAAAAATGTACAGTAGAGTATTGTATGAGTGATATTGTGGATGACTAGAATATGAAGGAGTATGATCATAAACATGAATGGTGGAGTGATATGGAGTGTAGTGTGAGTGGTGTGTATGGAATGATAATGCAATGTACTAGGGGAAAGGTAGAAGGAGAATAATTGATAGAGAGAAAGGGGATAAAATTGGTGAGATAACAAAGATTAGAAGATGAGCTGAGAGTATTAGTGGAATCAGAGGTAGAGAGGAGAAGTTTATACCTTAGCAATACAGGATGGTAAGTTTAGCGTATCTGTAAAGCTAATTAAATATCGGTAGACATAGGTGTAACAAAACGTTCAACTAAGACCTTTTATTTTGTATTCCCTATTCAAGCCAAAAGGGGTCATGGCATCCAGTCGGTGTATCCGAAAAGATTCACGGAGCAATAGCTGTTTGATTCTAGGAATGGGGACATCTAGGAATGGGGACATGCTCTACAACTTGCTATTTCAGTTGAGAGATTCGATGTTTGGCCTGATGGAAATGGTGCGCTAGGGGCACAGTAGTTTGTTACAGCGATTAACTGATTTGTGCTTTGATATGCGGTCTCGTATGTGCTGGACCGTCTCTCCAACATACACGAGGCCGCAAGGGCCCTTGATGATGTAAGCCACAAAGGAGGGTTCACATGTGAAGTAATCCCGGGATAAGCCTTGCCTGTGCGGGGAAGAAAGACCTTGTCCCCTTTCTGCACGTTGCTGCATTGCATGCAGTTGAGGCAGGGAAAGGTGCCATATCTGGGTGTGCTAGGGAAGCGTTGTGTAATTCCTGATCTGGTAGAGCCTTCATCTGCCTTAACCATTCTATCTTTGAGATTTGGTAGGCGTTTGTAACATGGACGGAAATTATTGGTAAATTCTGGTATATTTGGATGACTATTTTTGAGAATGGACCAAGGGCTGTGTATGGATTTGTGTAGTTTGAAAATAGTCAGGTGGTATTGGTGAATGAAGTTGATGCATGGTTCAATGGGGGTCGCTTCCTTTTGGGTGGGGGGTTGTGTCTGTAGTGTGTGTCTTCAGGGGGAACCTCGAGCACGAAACCTGTCACCCATCTCCTGTAGACATAAGTCTTTCTGGATTAGGTCAGTGACAATTCTCCGGACTAGTGGGGGTTGGGACCTGGGAAGAGATTGTTTGCATGTAGTTGGGTGGCAGCTGGAAAAATATAAGAGGCTATGGCGGTTAGTGGGCTTTGTGTAAAGATCAGTGGAAAGTAGACCCATGTCACTTTTTATGACCATTCTGTCCAACAAGTCAATGTGTTCTAAGCTGTAGTTTATGGTAAATAGTAGTTCAGGCCAGGGGAGGTTATCCTGGGAGAGAGATTTCCAACGCCCATCTCCTTAACACGGGAAACCAGTTTTCTTGGCCACCAGGGTGCGATGAGAATAATTTTTGCTTGGTCCTTCTGATCTTCTGGAGGACCCGTGCTATTGAAAGGTATGGGAGGGAAAGGCCTATACATCAGAGGCCCGCTCAAGACTGGCTGAAGGCATCTCTTTGACCAACGGAAGTTTTTGGTTCTAGAGAGAAGAAAGGAGGTACTTGCATTCTGATGGAGGCACAAAAGATCTACTGTCGGTGTCCCCCATCTTTGTGTGCGAAAGTGAAAAGATGTTCTTGTCGACACCATTTGCTTTGGTCTATGGACCGGAATGAGATAATCAGCCCATCTGATTCTCTTCCCCCTTAGATGGGCGGCCGAGACGAGAGCAGATATTATTTTTTTTCTGCCCACGTTTTTTCTGAAAGACAGAGTTTTCTCACCTTAGATCGGAAGTTCTTGTTCAGGCCTTGATGGACGAAGATAAGCCACGTGGGATATTGTCGAGTTTATTATGACATTGTTTCTTTCTAAGCAGGTGCTGGTCTTAAAGTCTCTAATACGCTCTCTATTTCCCGGTAATTCAGGATCGGAAAATATGATCACCTTGGCCATTGTTTCCTGGTGTGGGGTGAATGCTCGTCTGCTCCCATCCTGACTAACTCGGGGGTTTTTGACAAATTAGTAAAACGTAAGAACATATATTCATGTCTGGGATCCCGAATCGTATCGACCCACCGAATAAAGATAACATGATTATTAGCTCTATGGTGAACACAAAAAAACAAGTAAAAAAAATCTTAGTAGAGAATTGATTCTTTCTACTCCTACTCTCAAAAGAAGTTCCTAAATTTTCAACAAAGGTTGCTACCAACCCAAAATGGTTAACACTGGAAAAAAAAGCATCTCATCCCACACACAATAAAAAATGCTGTCACATGGCCCCCATGAATAAAACAACGCGAAACTGTTAGATAGGCGTCTACCAACAGGGGCCACTGAGTGCACGTCTAAAACATCCTGGCAGGCAGGGGCGGCTCCACCTCCATCTGCGCCTCGATGAGGCACCATGAGTCAAGCACGTTCCAACGGGCCACATGTAGGGAGGTTCTGTACGCGGGGAGGACGTCGACACACACTTTTCTTATGTTTATGGGGGTGTTGTCTTTTTTTCTTTTGGAAAACAGGTTGGACCATGTTAGGGCTTAAGGAACGTATAAACGAACAATTTGACCATTCTAAATGTCGCCTCCATTTTGATGTAATCACAGAAGATCTCAAGGGTTAAACAATTTCGATATTAAAATCGTTTATGATCGCTTGAGAGGTGCAGATTTGAAAATGGGTTGGTATATAGCGGGGTTTTATGATGGCTAAAATATGTAAAAATTTCTTTAAACAACTTGTTATTCTCCCCAAAAATAGTCAATTCTGAAATCCGGAAAAAAAAAAGCGCTATTCGATTGTAAGCCGCGCGACATCAAATAAATTATCCAAGACATTTCAAAAAATGGTGAAATGAAAGTAGAATATGGGAAATGTTATTCAGAACTTATTTAGGTGGTAATCTATCTGGCCTGAAAACACATGATTTCGAATTTCAAAAATGGCAAATTTGAAAAAAATTTATTCAATAAATGTTTTTTTTTTTGTAAATAAAGCAAAAAACTTATAGCGAAAATTTCCCACCCAAAAAATGAAAGTGAGTAAAAGAATGTGGGGGAAAACAAATCTGCAGAAATCGCTTTTGGAAAAAAAGTAAACGTGTTCTTCAAAATAGTTTTAACAGTATATTATACAGCCCTCTATTTATTTATAGGAAATTCATATAAGAGACACATGTCAGAATCCAAAAATGGGGACTGAGCCTTAAGTCGTAAAAGGGCGCGTCCTTAAGGAGTTAAATACACACTGGGGGTCACTTTATAAGGGCCCGATTCACGGTTTCCCGACGTTGTTACCCGAATAATTTCCGATTTGCCAGATTGTACCTGATTGCCCCGGGATTTTGGCGGCACGCGATCGGATTGGCGCATCGGCGCCAGGTCAGGGCGCTTGTGACGGAAATCGGGGCGGCGTGGCCTAACGAACCCAAACCCGACGTAATTCGGAAAGAAAAACCGCCGCAATTTAAAAACCGGAAAAGTGTCGATACAGGATGCGCTTACTTCCTCAGCCGGACTCTTGGTGACTTACGGCGAGTTCAGTGCTTTTAGCGACAGCCAGCGCAACATGGTGGACGGCGGAGGAACTACTTATTTAAATCCCGACCGGGACCCGAAATCCAGCGCAGAGAACGCGCCGCTGGATCGCGAATGGACGGGTGGTATAGGTAAGCTCTGCCCCAAGTCGAGAGAAAATACAATAACATAGGTGCATCAATTGTAGTTCAAACAAAATAGTCAATGCGCCAAATAGCCAAGTTCAACTCTACATAAAATGGATAAAATAAAAAGAAAACCCCAGAACGTGCACTCACACATACTTTTATGGGCCCATGAACATCCTACCACCATTCCATACTATAAAAAATACAACAGATTAATAAAGGTCAAATGCATATGCCGAAAAATTGCGCGCCACACAACAGGGACCAAAAAAAGGGAAATCATCAAAAATTTTAAAACAAACTCCATGTGTAAAAAAATATATATAAGAAAAAATGTAGAAAAAAAAATATATCAAAAGAAATTCATATATTAGTATTATTTAGTTGAAATGCGCCTTGAATGAAACAGATGGGAGACTTGGCAGCTCCGGACGGCACTCAGTTACCACTTAGAAAAGGCAAAGCATATGGGGGGTCCAATCAGTGAATTCCAACATCCTATCGGGTCGGTGCCGCATGGCCATGATTCCCACCACAGGAAACATGCGTTTTACCGTGCCTGGTCCCACTTTAACCCAATAGTATTACGGGGATTGTTCCCCAGTTAAATACATTTAACCATTCAGGTAACCACATTTTTGGTAGGGGTAAGCCCTTCGGTGCCTTATATTCCTACATTTTGTGGAGAGGCGGTGTCATCGCAGGTAGGGGGAGTTGGTGTTTGCAGGGGGTGACCAGCACTATTATTGCTGGGTTGCTCTTGCCTGGTTCTGGATATGTGTGCGTGGACACACTTTTAGCTGTTTTTCTCATTGTTGTTTGCTGTGTATTAGGAAAAACTCATTATAAAAATTTTATTTTCTTTGATCATATAACATATGTCTATGTTTCATTTTGTTCAAGAGTTTTGGTAAAAGCCTTTGACCGCTTTTGACCATATTCAGATGATTTACTGGAAGCACATAAAACTTTAGGCTATATTCACACTGCCGTTGGCCGCCCGTACCGTTTACCGTAGCGGGCAACGGCAGTGTTACGGGGGGAGAGGAGGAGGAGGTGAGCGAGCTCCCCCCCGCCATAATCCATAAGCAACTAGGCGCCCGGCGCCGTATTACGGGAAAAATAGGACAGGTCCTATCGTTTTCCCGGGTACGGAAACCGGTACGGTGCGCGCCCTTCTCCTACCCTCTGACATCAACTCTTGGATATAAAGGTAAAGGTCAGCTAATGTCACTATACTAGACAAATGACTCGATCCAGATCTTCCAAGGGACAGTTGATATTTTCGATAATTATAGCGTTAGGAGTTTACTTTATGTTTCCTTTTTTGCAACTAATATTTGTGTAACATCAGTTATGCCGAGCTTTGCAGCGGACACATAATTATTAGTTATTATGTTTCTAATTATACATACCGCACACACATGGACGTAGATCCAGGGGTTGTTTCCAGGGGAGCGGGACACCGGAACTGATGTGTCGGAGGGGACCCCCATTGCTATCGCGTGCTTTGCATTGTTGTTTTCGGTCTGCTGGTGATAAGGGCAGGGGGATGGGGATCCACGTCATGCCTCAGGTGCCGTTTGTATTGGGAATGGTCGGGAATATGCCTATTCAGCACATGAGCGTTGCAGGCAACAATGCTATATGCACTGGCACAGAATTTTGATATAGTGTTGTGCTATGAGTTCTATATTTTTTTGTTGTTTGCCCACTAATCGTCGTGTTCCAGCAGTTATGATCTCAATAATCTAGATATCATTTTTTTCTATCTCCTGTAATTTGTTAACCAGAGCAAGTGCCAACTGGATATTTGAGTCAATTTCGAGATGAGAGACATCGGAAAGTGGCGCTGCATTGCTGTCACAATTGTGTGGCGCCGCTCTGCCAGTTGTGATCTACCATCTGGAGACATGTATCATTATATACTTTGTCCAGGCAGCCTCCCATGAGACAACCACCAGATTAAAACAGTTGGAAATTGTGCAATCATTTGGTTACACTCGAGATGGTCTCTCCACGCACTATGTCATGCTGCTGTTTTTTATCCAAATCTGGTTGCCGAATGTGAAGTGTGCTCAGTACTGCCTGGCCATAACAATTTGGAAGGGGATTACAATAAAATGGGCGCACAATGGGTCATTGATTAAAATTACACAATTTAGTGGTTGCCCACAGGACAATCCAGTGATCAAAACTTATTTGTCTCTATTCCATCAGCATTCATGGTGTGCACATATAGTCAGCAATCCAACAAACAACCAAAAGGCGGGGACACTATAGTCAAAAATAAGTGTGAAGTGGTCATGCATCAATGAATCATGCCAAAAGAGATTCAAGAATACAAAGGGATGCAATAGTGACCCAAATAAAAAAAAAATATTTCAATTCTTTATTGAATTTAGAAACATTACAAAGGCATAAAAACTAAATAAAAAATGTAACCCAAAGTGGTTACATTTCGACCGGTGCTTCATGGAGCAGAGCTTACAGTGATGGTGGGTGTCACAAACCTTATATCAGGTATCTACCCTGTTTAAGCAACCTTTATCATTACAATAAACTTATGATATCTTTTCGATTGTAGCACCAAGTTCTTTTCACGTCATCCCCCTCCCCACCCCTTTTGTTTGGGATTCACCTTTCTTTCATTTGCTCAGCTGCGGTAGCCATACTTCACATCTTTGGTTTTCTACTTTCGGACCTCGTATTGGGTCGTTGGTCCCTGACAGGTTTGCGCTTATCTATGCACAGTCTTGTTCACCTTTCTTGATTTTGAACTGGAGAATTCATGATAATGCCCTGGTATACTCCATGTGAGATTCTTATTCTTCAATTTTTGAGTTTCTGATTATTAGTTTCTGGAGGACTTCGTCATACCATCAATACAGAGTGATCTTAGACTCCTGACCAACCTCACTCCAGAGTGTACTCAGATCATGCCCTTTAATCTACATCTCTTTGAAGAGTTTGGAAGAAGAAATCCTGCCCTGGAGTACATCTAGCCACTAGGGTGGGCATGTTTGGAATTCGACAGTTAGCCACTTACTCTCTTTTCCTGTGTATGCTCTGATAATTGATTACCTCCATCTTCGAATGGTCGAATTGTCTCCTATTGCTTACTATGTCCTCCCGCGTGGTTATTTTGCCTGGTGAGTGTTTTGATTAACTGCACATCCTCCATAAGAGTGTTCGGATTTGTTTGTTTTTTTTCCTCTTATATTCTGCCAGATATGGCTACGCCTTGGCTGACTTGGTCACTCAGTTTTTTTGTATACGTACTCACCTATTTAATCATTGGGTTCTGGGTTCCCTTTGGGGTGTTTTCTCTCTCCTCCACTACCCTGGATTAATGCAGTCGCGCTTTACTTTTTAAGTGTAATATTGCAAATGTTAAATTAATGTATATATTCACCTTAAAAAGTTTACTATTTTTCGATATATTTAGAGGGTTGCACTGTTCAATTAGCACACTTTTATGCAAGTCTGCTTGATAATTATGTTTTTCTCTTTTTTTCACCTGTGATTCACTGGTCACTTTTCCTTGATGTGTACGGAATTTAATTATCCATGAAAAAATTTACAGTTGAATTTTGTTAGTGAGGAGACCTCTGCGTCTAATTCGCTGTTAATTTCTCACATGCGATACGATTGCTTTATGAGGACTATTCGGCGATGATAATCTTCATCTGGTTACATACTTACGCTACCACCGTATTTAGGAGTTCTGTCATTTTATCACACGTGGTATCGCGATTTCTCCATCGGACGTCTTGACCTCAGCTTTCTTTGTATCCCTAGATACCTTTTCACAGGTACGGCTGTGTTTGGGGAAGGCGGAGTGGGCAGGTTCTTCAAGTGGACACATGGGCCACACTATATATGCTGAACATAGTAGACAAGACCCTGAGGAGTCACCATTGGTGAGGAAACGCGTGGGGGTAGGGTCCTGGCTCCCCCACCTGACCTTATATCAGTTGTGAGACTTGCTATCTCGTTACTTCTTCTTGTCTATCACGGTTTACCCCATTAGTGGAAAACTCCCGGTGATACTTAGAATGCATTTGCTGCTAACACTTTTGCAACTTTGGTGTTCCACCTTGTCTTGCTGAATATTGTGCTGCTATGGATGTATCCTGTCAATAGTCAAATTGTTATTATAGCAATGGGTTTAGGACCAGTGCATACCTTGTTCACTTGTTATTTATTCTTGGAGTGTTAGCGTTCTCTTCTTCTCTTATTTTGAAGCATTGGACAGGTTGAGTTGTATACAGTAGGCAGTTAGGAGGGGAGTATCACTGTAGCCCGTCAGTACGATCAGGAGCACAAGTGTCGAGTGTGTAATACATGCGGTACATTTTTTAGATGTTTTTATCCTTTGATGCTGTATAACTCAATAAAGATTTAAAAAGATTTGTGTATTTGGGTCCTCTATTGCATCACTTTGTTCTTGAATTATTGGCAGTTTGGTGCAATGTAACCAATTTATAGCTTGAACTGTTGGAAACTAGCAAAAATGTTTGTGCAACAATAGGACATATTTTAAACAAGAAAGATATAGAATGATGTTGAGGATGTTGCAAAGATTGGCACATAAATATAAAAGTTAGTGAAGGAGAGTAAAGTTTAGTAGGGGTCTCCAAAAACCATCTTATTCAGCTCTGATGAAACAAAAAAAAGGACTTAAGAAAATTCCCCCAAAGTTTATATTAAAACAATCATTCACAACAGTTTATTCTTATATCGTTGAAAAAAAATTAGAGATCTACCTTTCTATAAATGTTTTTGGTAGATCGCTGTTTATATCAGGTTGCTGTTGGGCCATGACTGAGAAATAGCTTCTTCCAGTTTTTACTGTCTAGACACGGAGGGGCCGATTATCTCAGTATTGAAAGGAAGATGAGAACTCACCGACGTGTCTTGGGCAAAGGCTTGCGTATGTCAAAATTGGCAGTGTTTGATTACATGAGCGCAGCAGCAGGCACAGAGTCACATACTTGAGGGCTGTTAGAGGGCAACAATTCTCTTCGTTGGACGACCACCAACAGATGATGGAAGTAATTTCTTTGCACATGTTTCAGGGCAATCAATTTCTGGAATATCCTGGAGGCTATGACAGTATGGAGGAAAGCGAACTTGATATAAGCACTCAGGTGATCGTCGTCGAGTAGGTGAAGAACGGGGAACTACCAAGGTTCATAACTTTGATGTTCAATGGGAAGGTTAGATGAAGGATCCTGAAAAAAAAAAAAAAAAAATCATTTGAATTTCAACATGAATTTCATGACTATTGAACACAAGAAACATTTAAAAATTAATACAGTAGATAAGAAAAGTAAGTAAAATAACTAATGTATAAGTAATAGCATTACAATGCTAGCCAAACAATACAAATTATTGAATTTACCAGAATAAAAATACAACAACATTTCATGATGACTCAAGAACAAATTCAACATTTAAGTCTGAGATAACCCAGTCTGAAATCCTATCTAGTGTATACTCGATCCTGTCCCTCTGCCAGGCGATTTCTGGCAATGTCACATTATTGGCCAGTGTATAGGACATGGGCACCTCATGCCATTTAGATTAAAGTGTGTTGTATTTTATGATACAAGTGTATAAAAATTGAGCTGATACGTAATAATAAAATGTCCCAGTCAAAGAGAAAAAAAATCTGGTGTTCAAATGTGCATCTAAATGCTGAAATGTAGTTAGTAGGACTGTTAGCTCAATCATATGTGTTCACATGAATACACTCATAATAAATCAAATAACAATAAGAATAGAACAACATCTGCTTTTACATAAAAAAAAGATTAACATAATTTGTGTACAAGGCACACATTTAAAATACATACAAAACACACACACAAAACACATAATACATGAAATAGACACACACACAATATTACATGTAAATATATCAAAAACAATATTACATGTGGCAGGGTAAACTGCCAATTTAAAAACAGATTTGGGTATGAAAGGTTTGTATTTTGCCTAAGAGAAAAGCGGAACCAGATGGCAGACCTGGGAAGAGAGTGGGTGCTGGTTAATGTGCATCCAGCTGGAAATCTGGTGAAGACTTCCAACAAGGATCACCCTGGGGAAGGAGGGGACCAGGCTACGTCAAAGGCCTTAGGAGCTGTGCGGGCAATTAGGTGATACTGTGAGTTTTGGGGGCTGCCTGGCAGTGATAGGCCGCACTGGCGAGGTTAGGGAAACTCTAGCGGCATAAGTTCGGTGCAGAGGAAGGCTTCGGCTTGTATTGTTGCGGTTATTGTTTATTTTGTAAGTGCAGTGAAATAAAATGGCTGCGGTCCGGTATACATAAAGCACAGTTGGTGGGACAGATTGAACTTATCTTGCGTGCTAGAGTTGTTGCCAAATCTCACGCAGGCAAACGGGACGATCAGGACCTAATCACTGACATTATGTGGAGGAGGGCACATGAACGCAAAACCGCAAAACAATTGGTGGCAGCAGGCAGGATTTAAAGGGACAGTAGCCCATATGACGACGACTCTAAAAGATTATGAGTGTTTGAGGACGAGGAGAGACAGCAAGACGCAGAGACTGGTGGTTGCCTGTTGGTAACCTCGGTGGAGTGAAAAAAAAGCCTAAACAGAAAGCTGAATTGAGGAGCGAGAGGAGAATACAAGGACCGTGTGCTATTTTTCTTGAATTTGTGGCCACTGGGGTCCAATGGATGACTGCACTTTAAAGACACTTGTGGCAGATGAGTGGGAGGAAGATCTGAATGAAAAGCAGAAAGAAGGTAGTATTTCCAACGTGACCTGGCAAGATTGAAGTGCACCGCCTATGCTGCTTGGGAGCAGCCTAAAGAGGGTCCCTGGACTGGAAAAACAGACGTCATATGACAGAACATGTGAATGTGTGACTACCTACACGCAGGTCGAGTTTGTGCCGTCACCTGTACTTGAACACCTACACACTGCTGATGTGCTGCTAGGACGGCGCTGCCAAGCCAAGGCCGGATGCGAACTCCCATTTGTCACAACGGAGCTGCGTGGAAGTCGTGTTGACAAATCCGAAGGAGCGATATACAAGCCATCGTGCTGATTGTGCATGAGTTGCCAAGACTAAGCCTATCATTGGATGGTCTGCGAGATTATGCCTGAAAATGGACTGTTGTGATGGCTTGAATGTCCTGTGGTACTAACAGTGCGCCTAGTGTGGAAAAAGTCTCTGACTGGCAGAAGCAAAGAAGGTGGTTGTAAAGGGCAAAAAACCATCAGTGGCAGTATGTGGCTGTGTCTCATCTTGCGTGCAGCAGAAGGATAAGGAGCCATTGTTTGCGGTGGCACATGTGTCGGATTGTCTGTGTACCTCATTGTCCTCAGTCAGTGAGAGCAATTGCGGAGCAACATGCCAAAAAGACATGCGATGTTGAGGTTGTTTGGTGTGAGTGACCGAATGAGCACCGACGAGTACGCGCAGAGCCACCTGCAGCGTGTCTTCAGCCTTGATGTTTCTGCAGGAGCGACACCTAGACGGGTAAAGACGTACTGATTGATTTTAAAACTGGCTTTGGGACTGCAGGACTCATTAGCTGAACTCGTTCAGACCTGGACCGTGTCAAGCGTGATGGTCAGACTTAGGACAAGACTTAGCATTATTTAGGGGCATTTGTGGTGACGAAGATTCTCCGCAGGACTGGTGTGCCCAATACCTGCATTGCGGATATCCTGGGAAGTAAACCTCCCGCACAGTGTTCTGTACCTAGAACAGTACATAAAAAAGAGACAGTACAGGGACAGTCACAGGCAAAACTCCCTGAGGGGGACGGGGCTGGGGTGGAGCTTCAAGTACGCCTGAGGGCACAGTCGGAACTGTGGACCAAGATTGAGTTGGAATCCACACAAGGAGAATGTACAGGGGGATTTGTAAACGCAAAAACTTGAGAAAATTGAAGAAGTAAGGAATGTCATGCTTTGTGGAAATAAACCGCTTACCATGATGTATCACAAACCTATTCAGGTAAATGCAGAGTGTGGAACAGGCAGTAAAGGTGCAGGCCATTGTAATGAGGGGGTTTTAGCTCAAGGTGCCAAGAGGTTGTGGGTTGTCGTGACAAAGATGGCAACACTGATAAGTTTGCTGTAACTAATGGTAACCAATATAGCAATGCTCCCATAATGGCTTCTTGTGAAGCTAATGTAAATGATATTGACCATGGTCACTCCCGCTCGAGTAGTAAAGTGAACACTGATAAGGGCTCTGAACTGAATGCATGGAGTTGCGAACTGAGCACCCCCGAATATTGTGGATTAAGCTGCCAATAAAGATGGGAGGGTCTTATGATAAGGATTGACATTATTTGGCCTCCCCTAACTGCTATATGTTCACTAAATGCTTTCATACCCCAGAATCTGGGGAAATGTGAGGATCCACGCTGTTGTTCAGCTCGACATGGTTGTAGATGACCAAAGAGGTACAAAATGTCTGAAAACCAGACAGGGGGGTCTGCCGCAACCTATGTTTTTACCTATGCGGAGGCATAGCTTGCCAAAAGGGATACGGCAAGTGGAACATTGCAAGAAAAGCCCATCCTCCACAAAACACAAACGGAACCCATCAAAATGATAACTGCTTTAGGTAAAAAAGTATATGGATCTGGTATTTGTCAATGTCTTTTATAAACAGCACGGCTCGCTGCGAGTGAAAAAAATCTAGTAGAGAATTGATGCTTTTCTACTCCTACTCTCAAAAAGAAGTTCCTAAATTTTCAACAATAGGTGATACCAACCCCAAAATGGTAACACTGGAAAAAGCATCTCATCCCACAAAAAAAAATGCTGTCACATGGCCCCAATAACGAAAAAGCGAAAATTTTATAGCCTACAAAAGGGGCCAATGAGGAAAGTAAAATCCTGGCAGCTGCAGGATCCTCCTTCCCTTCTACGCCTCGCTGTGCACCCATAAAACAAGTCACGGCCACATGTGGGGGGTCTCTGTAAGCGGGAGGAATTGTAGAACAAATTTTATGGTGGGTTTGTATTTTTATCTTTTGGAAATGTGTACATTTTAGGGCTAAATGAACGTATAACCGGCACAATTTGACCATTCTAAATGTCGCCTCCATTTTGATGTAATCACTATGAAGATCTCAAGGGGTTAACAATCTTCGTAAAATCTGTTTCTGATAGCTTGAGAGGTGCAGATATGAAAATGGGTTGGTTATATAGGGGGTTTTGATGCTAAATATGTAAAATTTCATTAAAAACTGTATTTAGCCCCAAAATAGTCAATTCTGAAAATCCGGAAAAGCGCTATTTGATTTGTAAGCCGCGCAACATCAAAATAAATTATCCAGACATTTCAAAAATGGTGAAAATGTAAAGTAGATATATGGGAAATGTTATTCAGCAACTTATTTAGGTGGTAAATCTATCTGCCTGAAAACGCAATGATTTCGAATTTCAAAAATGGCAAATTTTGAAAAAAAATTCATCATAATTTTTTTTTTTTGTAAATAAACGCAAAACTTATGAGCCAAAATTTACCACAAAAATGAAGTACAACATGTGGGGGAAAAACAATCTCAGAATCGCTTTGATAAGTAACAGTGTTCAAAAGTTTTAACCATATAAAGCGACACATGTCAGAATCCAAAAAATGGGACTGAGCCTTAAGTCGTAAAATGGCTGCGTCCTTAAGGAGTTAAATACACAATGGGGGTCATTTACTAAGGGCCCGATTCGCGTTTTCCCGACGTGAGTTGAGATGTAAATGAAAGGACAAGAGGGTCTCAAGTTCCCCCCCTACATATGCAGACAATATCGTTACGTATCTTTTCCATAGTAGGGCATGGGTTTGATAGCATAGGTTAGTATAAACAAAATTTCCCTCGAATTTGGCCATGTAGTTGTTTGCTTATGGGGGGGCACGTTAGAGCCCATGGCAGTACCACGTATCTAGAAATAGAATGAGTCTTGAAACATAAAGTAATTCGCGTGTAGTACCAAGGTAAGAAGGTCTAGGCATAATTGTTTGACTTCAGGTGGATGCGATTTGTTAAGTAGTTTGGCGACAGCAAAAATGCCTTTGTCACGTTGAATGCTGGTGTACAAGCTGGCTACATCCCATGTGACTAAATATGTGTCCAGTGAAACCTGTTTAAGATGGCGGTTGTGTGTAAGAAAATCGTTGGTATCAAGAAGAAAAGATGGGGACATTTTAGTCAGTGAAGTCAAGATCTTTTTGAGAAAGATCGCTAACAGGGAGAGAGATGAATCTGTCGAGGCAACAATAGGTCTGCCAGGGGGTTTATCAAGCCTTTAGTGAATCTTAGGGAGTACATAAATAACGAGAATGAATGGGTTTTGGTTGTGTACGAAGTTGTGGGTTTTCTGGTCTATTATTTTGGCTTGCAGAGAGTTATCCAATAATCATTTTATTTTGGTGGATAGTGTTCTGGTAGGGTCATGGGTGAGTTTGCAATAAACTTTTGTATCTGCGAGTTGTAAAAGTATTTAATTGATATAGTCCTGCCTGTCCATGATTACAATGGCACCTCCCTTGTCAGTAGGTTAAACTATCAATTTTTGTCTTCTATCAGGGAATCAAGTGCTTGGGAGTCAAGGTTGGAAAAATTGCTAGGGTAAAATTTCAACTGCATGGTCCCTCTTCGGTATTACTTTATTTCATGTGTCTTATCTTGGGAACCGTCATCCATTGTATTCCACCGCTGTACTGCATAGCTATCTTTTGATGTATGACATGCGTGTCAGTTTCTGACACACAGACCTGCCTTGTGTTATAATTCCTGTTATTACAGTGTTATTCATTTAACCAAAGGAAATGGACTAATGGATTAAGAAGAGTACCAAAAAAACTATTTTATCTTATGCTGATTGCATGGTAATGTTTTTTATGAAAGATTTGTTGAATAAAAGTTTTTTTCTCTGCAAAAATTATTATTAGCTAAAAGCTCAGAGTCGGTGGTATTAAAGGGAACCTGTCACCAGGGACCTCATTTTCACTAAAGACAGGTTGCAGAAGCCCTTCACACCAGCAGTGCAAATATGCTTCCGCCTTTTTAAGCATTTGCATTACAATACACACTCACGGGCCACTTTATTAGGACACCTGTCAACTGCTCGTTAACACTTAATTTCTTAATCAGCCAATCACATGGCGGCAACAAGTGCACTTAGGCTGTAAGACATGGTCAAAGCAATCTCTGCAGTTTCACAACAGAGCATCAGTATGGGGAAGAAAGGTGTTTTTTGAGTGCCTTTGAACGTGGCATGGTTGGTTGGTGCCAGAAGGGATGGTCTGAGTATTTCAGAAGGAAACTGCTGATTCTACGGGATTTTCACGCACAAACCATCTCTAGGGTTTACAGAGAATGCTATGAAAAAGAAAAAAAAAAATCCAGTGAGCGGCAGTTCTGTGGGCGGAGAAATGCTTTGTTGATGCCAGAGGTCAGAGGAGAATGGGGCAGACTGGTTCGAGCTGATAGAAAGGCAACAGTGACCTCAAATCGCCACCCGTTGACACCAAGGTAGGCAGAAGAGCATCTCTAACGCACAGTACGTCGAACTTTGAGGCAGATGGGTATACAGCAGAGAAGACACCACCGGGGGTGCCATCACTCTTCAGCTAAGAACAGGAAACTGAGGCTACAATTTGCATAGCTCATGAAAATTGGGACAGTGAGAAGATTGGAAAAAACGTTGCCTGGTTCTGATGAGTCTCGATTTGCTGCTGCGTCATTCAGGATGTGGGTCAGAATGTTGCGTAAAACAAATGAAAGCATGGACCATCCTGCCTTGTATCAACGGTTCAGGCTAGATGGTTTGGTGGTGTCATGGTGTGGGGAATATTTTCTTGCACTCTTTGGCGCCCCTTGTACCAATTGAGCATCGTTGCAACTGCCACCAGCCTACATGAGTATTGTTGCTGAACAGCATCCCTTTATGACCACAATGTACCCAACATTGATGGCTACTTCAGCAGGATAATGCGCCATGTCATAAAGCTGGAATCATCTCAGACTGGTTTCTTGAACATGACAATGAGTTCACTGTAATCCAAATGGCCCCACACAGCACCAGATCTCAATCAAGAGATCTGGATGTGTGGAACGGGAGATTCGACATCATTTGATGATGCAGCCGACAAAATTCTGCGGCAACTGTGTGATGCCATCAATGTCAATAGGACCAAAATCTTGAGAATGCTTCCAGCACCTTGTGAATCATGCCACGAAGAATGCGGGCAGTTCTGAAGGCAAAAGGGGCGCTCCAACCCGGTACTAGCATGGTGTTTTGTACCTAATAAAGTGGCCGGTGATGAGTGTAATTGTGTGTTTTAAACTTACCTTGCTCGCCCTGACAAAATCCTGGGGTAGTCACAGGGGCGGGACTTTGGTTTGAGGCATTTCAAAAAAAACAACTTGTGCTGTCTATGTTACCCACTCCTCAGAGCTGGCCCCACCCTTTGTCTCTGTCTAGCTCCACCTCATGTCTCCTTCTCAGGAGGGTCACAGCTGGTCAACCTGAAACTCAGTGGGGGAGGGACAAGCTGTACAGGAGCACAAACATGGAGGACAGCCTGCAGCTCAGACAAGTCACATGTTGTTTTTTGAAAATGAATGCAAACAAAGTTCCAGCCCCTTTGACTACCCCAGGATATTGTCAGGATGCAGAGTAAGTTATAACACACAATTATATTGTAATGCAAATGCTGTTAGAAATAGGCAGCAGAAAAGGCATATTTCAACTGCATGGTGTCATGGGCTTTTCAATCGGGTTCATTTAGTGAAAATGAGGGTCCCGGTGACAGGTTCCCTTTAATTGTGATGAACCTGACTAACAGTTCCCATATGTCTGCTTATACATTTTCATAATTTTTGAATGTCTGGATAATTCATTTTAATGCCACACGGTACTTACAAATCGAATATCAGTTTCCTAATATTTTAGAATTGGACTATTTTGGGATATTTCTTTTTTGATGAAATTTTAAATAACTTAACATTAAATTGTCCCCTATTACCGTAATACTCGTGTATAAGCCGAGTTTTTCAGCCACAACAAATGTAGCTGCTGAAAAACGTCCCCTCAGATGAGTCTATTACAAAACCCACTTAAAAAATAAAACTCATATACGTCAACCCCGATCGTGGGACGCACGCATCCCTTCTCTTTCTTTCCCGAAGTCTTCTTCTTTCTTCTTGGCAGGCCATGTGTTTCCATATTTGTTACTGGGAGCTGGATGGACTATATACTACTGGGGGCTCTGCGTGGCTATATACTGGGGTGGGGCTGTGACAAATGCATTCCCACCCTCGGCTATACTCGAGTCAATAGTTTTCCCCAGTGTTTTGGTGGTAAACCAATTGGGGTCTCTGTCTATACTCGGTGTTCTTAGACTTGAGATATACGGTATCACCCAAATTTGCACTCCCAAAATCAGAAACAGTTTTAGGGAGGTATTGAAACCGAGCTGAGATCTTCACTAGAGTAGTAATCAATGGGCTGAAATTTACAATTTGTTGGTGTTCGCTATAAAATTTAACAATCGATAAAAGATAAAAACGAGGAGAAATAATCTTAAAATTTGTTATTCAATTCTCCCGAGTTACAGAGATCGACCCCCACATATGTCCGTTACTTGTTTTATGGGCGCACCAGCGGGCAAAGAAGGGAAGGAGCACCCTCCAACTACCAGGGATATTTAGTTTTCGTATTGGCCCTCTTTGTAGGCTATAAAATCTTAGCTTTTCTTCAGCAGGCCACAGCCTAGACGCAGGCGATGCTGCTGAGGTCATAGTATGTGCATGCTGGAGAAAAACATGCCGGGTCCACTGAAGAAAGAAGACGAAGCCGTGGGGAGAATGAAGACGAGCAGTGCGACATTGGGGACATCGGGAAGTGCTGCACCAACATGGAGGGTGAGTATATAAGTTGATTCATGCGATGGGGGGGCAGGCTGTATACGACATGGGCGGATGCAGGCGTTATATACAGGGGGGCTTCAAGGCTGGTATACTGCTGGGGGTCTAAGACTGTAGACTACATCGGGGGAAAGAATGGACGTAATACATGGGGGTAGGCTGCTGTATTACACATGGGCGGCTAGCGTGTATTGTATAGGGCTGGGGCTTGTATACTACGTGGGAAGTCTGGCCTGATGACATATATACTGGGTTGCTTTCTGCTTTATATGTGGGGGGGGGGGGTGTTGGACAATACATTTCCACCCTCAGCTTATTACTCTAGCTCAAATAGTTATTCAGTTTGGGGTAAATTAGGGGTTGGCTTTATACTCGAGTATATACGGTAATCCCCAAATTTGCACTCCAAAATTCAGAAACAGCTTTTAGGAAGATTTTACCCTTGAGATCTTCATAATTTTACAGGTTCCGACGCCGTATATATTTACACGGCAGGCGGTCCCGCTTACGATGGCGGAGAGGGCTTGCGGGCCGAGCATCTCCATAGCCTGTAAGTCTTGATGCAGATGTGCCAGACAAGGCTTACAGGTCGGTAACACCCGAATGATACCGGTGCTACGGCAACAATCGTTGGGTGTTTTCTTGCTGATGCCGCCGGCAAAGTTCTGTGCGCGCTTTCAAAAGCATGGGCGCGAACATGGTTTACCGAGGATAGCGCTCCCCTGCGTCATCGGGGAGCTGCGATCGTGTTCGCATGGTAGCTTGGGTCTACGAAAGACCCGAAGATCTACTTCGGGTTGAACCCATTCAAACAACGTGCGATCAGCACATTTAATGTTATGAGGAGAGTAATCCACCCATAATACTGCCATACCTGTAGCTATGGCAGTATATGGTAGGATGATCCAGACAACAATAGGGTTCAAAAGTACCTAGGGAGTCGGAAAAAATAGCAACAAAAAAAAAAAAAGTTTTAAAAAAAAAATATTATACATAAAAACCGTAAAAATTACAAAATCACCCCCTTTACCTAGAACGAATATCCAATATAAATAAACACATTAGGTATTCGCCGTCCGAAAAGCCGGTATCTAATCAAAATATATAACGGATTGTTCACTGCGCTTAAAACCAGTAAAGGAAAACGCGCCCCGTCCGTAAGTCAAAACTGAGCACTTTGTGTTGGCCATTTTAAAAAAAAATAAAACTTCTATAAAAAGTTGATCAAAGGCGTCGTACAGTCCTACAATAATAAATCATTCGATAAACATCATCAAAAAACTCAAAAACTCGCATCTGTCTGGCCAGGGATGCCATGGTATTCCTCTTTCTAGGTTTGAAATGTTTACCACCAATCCATGGATCGCTTGACTAATTCTGGTATTTCTATTTTTTGATTCAGGTGTCGGGGGTTTTTGTCCCAGGAGGCCAATACCCAACTTTAAAGAGTTCTTGTGTGACTCTGACTCCCCTGTACACACTGTATGCATGATGTCATACTCCCAAGGACTCTCGTGGCTTCTCTTATAGTGCACTGACTTCTCTTCTGAAACGTTATTATCTGCTGTTTCAGATTTGTTTTCTTCTCTGGTGACGAGAAGAATATTTGCTGAACTGAATCCAACAGGGTTCCCAAAAAGATTACTTTCGTACTTGCAGTTAGCTTGGATTTTTCCAAATTGACTATCCATCCTAATTGTTGCAAGGCTATTATCGTGATATTCCTGTGATGAATTAGTTCCTGTCTTGAACTAGCCACTACTAATAGATTGTCCAGATATGGAATGACAAATATTCCTTTTTCCTCAGAAATGCTATCACTTCGACCATAAGTTTTGAGAATGTTCTTGGAGCCGAGGATATTCCAAAAGGCAGTGCCTTGTACTGAAAATGGACTACTCCTCTGGGTGATAATATTGCGAATCTGAGGAATTTTTGTGAAGCAGGATGTATTGGCACATGGTAGTACGCATCTCTTAAATCTATCGTGCACATAAATGCCCCTGGTTGAATCAGGACAGCTGCCGAGTTTACAATTTCCATCTTGAATTTTCTGTAGCGTACATACTTGTTCAGGTCTTTTAGGTTGCAAATCATCCTGAATGTGCCATTTGTTTTTTTTAAAATCAAGAATAGGGGAGAGTAATGTCCTTCCCTTTGATGTTCTTGAGCTACAGGGATGATCACGTCTAACTGAATTAATTTTTGTACCTCCGACCATAGTAAGACTGAAAGGCTGAGGGTTGTTTTGTCAAGAAAATTTCTTGGGAGGAAGAGAGGTTAGCTCTATTTGGTAACCTTCTTGGAGAATATTCAATATCCAGGGATTCGATGTCACTTGATCCTACTGTAGATGGAACTTTAACAATCTTCCACCCACTCTGGCGTCATTGTTTTCTGTACACTGGAGCGGAGTTACTGGCGCTAAGGAGGAACCCTCTTCCTTTCCCTCCTTTAGGGTAGCTCCCCCTGCCTTGCTTGCCTTTCCCTCTGTAAGACTGCTTCTTATCCTTAGGGTCCCGAAAGGGCTGTTTCCCCAGACTAATTTTAGATTCTGGAAAGCCTTTCTTTCTATCCGCTGCTTTTTCTAGAAGCGTGTCTAATTCGGATCCGAATAAATATTCCCCTTCAAAGGGGATACCACATAGTTTTGACTTTGATCTGAAGTCCCCAGTCCATTGACAAAGCCACAGTGACCTCCTAACTGAATTAGAAAATGCACCTTCTTTTGCGCTAATTCTGACTCCTTCTGCTGAGGCGTCTGCGATGAATGCTGTAGCTGCTTTTAGTGTGGGAAAGGTGCTTAACAACATTTTCCTAGGAGTGCCATCTCTGATATGATTCTCTAGTTCAGCTATCCAGTGAAAGAGGGTATGAGCCATGGATGCTGTGTCGATATTGGATTTCAAATTTAACATGGCAACTCCCAAGTCTTTTTTAGAAGGCTGTCCGCTTTTCTATCTAATGGATCCTTTAGTTGGATCGTGTCTTCGAATGGAAGATCCTTTTTTTTGGTCATTTTTGTGATGTCTACTTTAGGTGTAGAATTTAAAATTTTTGCTTCAGATTCGTCAAATGAAAGTCGGTTTTTAAATTCTTTTGATATGGAGATCACCCATATGATGTGATAAAGTGCCGAATATGTGGGTGACCCACCACCCTATCCCTGGATGACCCCACTTACAGGGTTTAAGGATATGAGGTCCAGGCCGAAGCTTCCATACCACATGACTCCATGTTCCCAATCAAGGAACTACTGGTATCAGCAAGCCTAAACATTAATAGAAATGCATGATAGCTCCTGACAATAACTCAGTATGGTAGATAAGTGGGAAAGTACCTTATGTAGCTTGAGCAAATGAGCACGCTCCACAAGATTCTAAGGGAAACATATACACATAGATATACATCATATATGGCACAATTGATCCAAAAATACAGCATATGACCGACCTTAGTAGGCTGGAGATGCCTAGAGTAGAGTCTGATCTCGGAAGCACCTGGGTCAGGGCTGACGAAACGATATTAGATCTCAGATCAACGTGATCACCTTGCTTTTTTTAAATCTTACCACTCCGCGCTCCTGCTTCCGGGTCGCGCCGTCGTGACGTCACATCCGGCCCCGTAATTTCCGGCGGACGTCATCACCAGAGTCAGACGGCAGCCGGCTCACGTGGCCTCCGCGATGGACGCGCTCCGGGTGTCCTTAGCTTCACGGAGCTGTGGGCAGAGCCGGAGAAACAGTCTCTTCGCGGCAGAGGAAAGGACCGAGGTCCGATCGAGGCTGAGACTGCTTCGGGAAAGGGGACAAGTCCCTGCGCCTATCTGCGATTCCCCCTCACCGTCCCAACTACTGGGGATGAGGAGAGAACTTCTCTCTACTCCCTGCCCTGTGTAGGGACAGGAAGCCACTGGAGTACGGATGCCGGGGTGGGGCATTTAACCTCTATGCTTCCTGTCCCTACAGAGGTCAAGGGTCATCCTCCAGTTAGGGCCGTCATGGGGGCGCCATGGAAAACACCATGTCAACATGAAGCAGATAAACCCATATGTGGGGATTGTGTTAGGATTTAGACATTTTGTGCGTAATAGGTCTCTATGTTTATTGGGCTTATGGGCATTTTTACTTATTTTTCTAGAAGAATTTTTTTTCTTTACACTTTATTACTAGTTCCATCATGGCAAATGAACAAGCAATCATCTGATTGCTTGTTCATGATAATACTCTGCAATACATCAGTATTGCAAGGTATTAAGTTGTGCTTTTAATATGACGTCGGGCCATCTTACAGGTACTGGCTGCAGGCAGCCCTGGGTTCCTGATGGGACCTCAGGGCTGCCATAGGAATGATCGACACCCCCAGAAGATGGCACGGGGGGGGGGGGCTATTGTGGGTTAAAAACCCCTGGAAAGCAGTTATGCTGCAATTTTGGCGACTGTGGCATTTAATAGGTTCAATACCCACAATCTGAGCCCATTCCGACCGCAGGTGTTACACTGGGTTGTCAGCTACTGCCGGCTTGGTTCTGATCTCAAATTGAGCCAGCATCAGCTCTGTGTCAGATATATATCTGCGCTCAGTGTCAGATATATTGGACGCAGAGCATTAAGTGGTTAAAAACAAACAGAATGCTCACCCTTGTCTTTCCAAAGTTACGTCATTTCCTGTTCTGATAGGGTTTGACAAAAAAAAAACTTTCCCCCTAGGAGGTGAATTTGGCGGAGACCTAGCTTTTCTTGTACCTGCCCTGCAGTTGAGGCCAATTGAAGCTGCCCACAGATCCCATTATGCCTTGTGTTCTCTCTCAAAGTAATTTACCATTAAATCCATTTAGTTTCCCACAATTAAATCCACTGAACACTGCAGAGTGTACATACAGGATGTATATGGTGACCAGCCTGGCAGCTTCCATCACATTTAGGAGCATGGAACATGCAATATGTAAAACAGTTACATGAAGTGTATAGCCTGTGGTGTGTGAGCACTAAAGGTTAATACTGCCAAGTACAAGGGAGGGGAGCAGCATGAGGTGGAGTGAGAGAAAATTCTGTAGAATCAGACTGGAATGGAGGAACTGATAGGGAACAGGGAGATCTTGTAGCTCACTATTCTGTGCAGGAGACACCTGTATCCACAGTCCTGAACACATCCAGCTGTTTGAATATACATCAGATAATTGTATTGAGCCAGTTGCACTGGTTGCCAGTCTCCTTCTGTAAATAGTTATAAATAATGACCCTCCTCTACAAAGCTCTGCACAATGCCAAACCTCCCTACCTCTTCTCTCATTCAAGTCTATCGCCCAACTAATGCTCCTCAATCTGCCAGTGATCTTAGATTATGCCCTTCCTTACTTCAAACCTTCTACTCACATCTCCAGGGCTTCTCCCAAGCTGCACTAATTAAACCCACCTCTATAAGCAAGCCTATCACATTACCAACAGATTGAACTTCAATTAGGTCTTTACTTATCCATCCTGTGCCCTCCTCCAGTCTGTTATCTGATAAACCCCATATACCAAGCTCTAGGACCAATTGACCTTGCACTTTGCATATAAGATGGCTGGATCAAGCTTCCTTTTTACCATTAAATTATTTTTATTCAGCTCCCTGATATAGAAGCTCTTATACCCCATGTGTCACCCCTTCTTCCTCATAGATTATAAGTGCTTGCAAGCAAGGCCCTTCGTGTTCTTGATTTGTAAGCCACTACAGAATATGATGGTGCTATACAAATAAAGTTTAATCAAACATAATTTAAAAAAGAAAACAGAAGTATAAGACAGGTATCCATTTCTTACACTTTCTATCAATAACAATGATATTGTTAGTGCAAACAGTTATGCTGTGACTGCTCAATATTACCATGATACCTACAGAAATTCATGGTTAGGGTTGGTTTGTCAAAAGGTATTCACCAATGAAATGAATCAACTTCATTGTGCAAATCCATGTACTCAAGACTGTTGAATTCATAAATCAAAATATAAATACTTTATTATTTTACAGACATTAAATACATATTTATCAACTGGAATAGGATATTTATATAGCGAAATGTTTAACACACACAAGTCATGATGTAAACATTAAAATACATATTATGAAACCCTACCACAACATGTCTGAAAAGAAACGGAACAGCAGTCGGGACAAAGCAAGCATTCAACATTACAGAGCGATATATATATATAAAAAAAAAAAATCCAGCCACCCATTGAATCAGCAAAGTTTTAAATATCATTTATATGCAAGATCCATTTAAACTGTGTGAGCCCATTAGTTTATTGGGAATTTAACATCATTAATACTGACAGTAAGAATATTAGTGTTCTTTTTTTTTTTAATATTCAGCACTTATAAATAGCTTTGAATAGATTTACGATGTAAAATATCAGTGCAGCTTTGTGTAACAGGAGGAAGTAAAGGGTCCTGGTAATGCATTCTCTCGGAAAAACAAAGCCAAGATGGATGCCAAATTGATGCAGTATAATGCCAACAGATCCATTCTGTTCCTTGCACTTTATGACAAATATGTTATGACCGAGTAGTTCCTCCGTCACTGAAATGATCATAGCTGATTTACAATTCCAGGTAAATATGCAGCAAAATGTAGGAAAGTGGTAATAACTGACAATCTTTCTTATCCCTATTTATTAAACACAATTCAGCTTAAATTGCATGTGTGATACAGACATATTGTTAAGCACAATCTGTGTAGACAACACACACATCTTATGCATACGCTGGCATAGTAACAGACTAGAACAAACATGTACAGATGTGCATACTTTAGCACCAAATATATGTAGTTACATTTACACACAGCTTTTTTCATTTTTAAAGGCTTCTAGGTTTCATTTATTTTAATAGGAAACTTAAAAGTTGCTATAAAAATACATTAGAGATTAAAAACAGCAATGTTCAGTTTGGATACAGCATTGTGGTCTTTTTGGCAGTTTAACTGCATATCTACCCAAACCAATGTTTAGTTAGTTGCAGCAAATGGTCACTTTATTCTGTTGGATTTTAAGAGGCAGGAAGTCTGGGTTGTTGTCCAGGGAAATAAGCAGATAGTATTGGAGAGCTTCCAGGCTTTGGCAAAGCTGGCTTTGGGGCTCCTGGGGAAAAAAAGAAAAATGATAATAAACTTTTGGAATTTGAACTTAAAGGAAGTCAATTGAAGGGGTTTCAATATTTAGCAAGCCCACTGTTCAGCCGATATGCACAAGAGGGAGATCAAAGCAGACGTTTCTGTAGTGTTAGGCAGTTAGGCTTGGCTCCTATTAAAGTGAATCAATTCCTGCAGTGAGTGTAGACGGCCACAACACTACAGATGGAGTGGTCTTCCTTCTCCAATCTATAGCGGCTCTGATGAACTCAGCCAATAGACCAGGGTGCTAGGTGTCACATGGAGAACTTAAAAAACTCTGACTCACTGAACATTTATGACTTTCTCTACCAGGACACATGGAGCTATATCCCAAGTTTATTCCTGGTCCATTCTGTAGCCAGCGAGTCAGTAGCTTTATGGTAAACTTACATGGTCGATTATTGCAGTAGCTTTTCTGTGCATTGCAGTTAAGCGTTGATTAATATTGAAATAGAACAGTGCATTGTTTCCCACAGATAACTTGTCAGGACCATCAAACCTGCAGCAGTTCTGAAGGTTCTCATGATAAATGTAAATGTCCCATTATAAAGCAGTGACTGTTTTAGACTCACCTGAGATAGCACCATTCATGGTCTTTGGTACTTTGACAGGGGCACTTGCATTTCTTTTAAGGTATTTCATATCTAATCCAGTTGGGTCACTGCAATGTTAAATCAATACATTAAGAATCTCTAATCTTGAAGATTGCTACCTGTTCTATGGTAAACATGTCCTTTTTGAGGATATCTACAGTGTATTTAAAAAAAAAATTGGTAAATGCAATCCACCTCCAGTAAATATGTCGAAGACCCGAGGCTGTCATGCCACTGTCTTTTAAATGCTGCTGGCAGCATCAGAGGGGTTGATACCTGTGTTGAGTGCTAGCACCAATCGCAGGTATTAGTGGTGGGTGGGTGATGCAAAATACAGCAAACCACCACACCTCTATATGAAGAGGGCTCACTCCGTAAACCCTCTTCGGACAACCTTTACACCTCTGCGCTGTAGGTGTCCAACACAGAAAGTTAAAGGATGTTATATTAACCGCTCATGACTAAGGGTCAATGTTACCTGTAATGACTTTTATAAATTTGCTATATGCACGGGTATGTGAAAATATTACATATGTATGGTAGTCATGAAGGGGCTAACTGCTGTGGGAACTGAATAGTTAAAAATGTTTTGCATTAAAGAGAACCCGTCATGCAAAATATCCCCCCTAAACTAAATATATTTTCATAAACTGCCATTAGAGAGGATTACCTCTATCCCTTCATTGTCCCTCTACATGCCTGTAAACCTAAGCAATGAGGTCCTAAAGCTGTATGCAAATGACCTGTGAAATGTCCAATGAAGCATTAGCATATTCAAGCTGTCCAGCTTATTCATGAGTGGGAGGCACAGCCACATCCCCAGTGCATGACTGACAGCCTATATAATGATGTGAGGCTGTATAATGATGTGCTTGCTGGTGGCCACGCCCCCTGCAGCCTGTGTGTGTAGGAGAGATACAACAGCTCCAGGCAGCCATGTCACAGCAGAACATGTCAGATTCATGTGTAGCTGATGTCTGTGTCTCTCACATGTCAGCAGATGCAGCACACACTAGCCATGCTTTACTATACATTACACACAGACATGAGCAGGGGGAGGAGAGGGGAGGGGTAACATCACTGCCTCTGACCATGTGACCAGCCTCATTTACATGATAAAGAAATGATGATTTTACAATGAATAATGTATGAAATAACTAGATAAAGGCTGGGATGGGATCCTTGTGAGCTGCTCCAACAGGTAGTAGTGACAGGACAAGTGACACAGACCTGATGACAGGTGTCCTTTAAGTACAGCTGTGTGCCTGGGGAAAGGAATGGTAGCTTGTACCACCTAAATAGACATAAGGCCATAAGCAATCGTTTTAGAGTCTGTTTGTTATTAGTCTTTGAAATGACTTGTTCACGTTATTCTATAGTAATACAAAGCCCTGCCATGAGTGCATGTGTGGGGTCTTATTGATATTCTGAAGCTGTCCCATACACAAATAAGCAGACCACATGTCAAATAAACTTACAAACATACCATGAGGTAGGAGGCAAGATTGGAGTGGAAGTAGAGGGTATGTGCCTGGGCTCAGCAGTGGGGCTGCCATCAGATGGAAAACTGAATCGCACCTATAGTGGAGAAATAAAAAGACATGGATTTCCTTGCATCAAAGCAAAACCATCTGCTCAAAAGTCTAAAAGCAGTTCCAAACATTCAAAACTACAAATAATTTAGATATCAGCCCTAAAGGAGGGTTAAATCATACATGTGAGCACTTTAAAAGTAGCAGCAGAACTGTGAAAATAATTAAAGGGCTGCATCTCCTGAAAGGGCTCTGAGGGAGGCCCTTCTGGCTATCGTGTTCTTTTAATTGTAATTGTTAAGTGAGTGGAATCAGTAATGTTAATTATAAAAACAGATTACAATTACTATTAAAAAGCTAAAAAGGAACCCTTTCATTAGGTGAAAACGTGATATTTTGATGACAGGTTCCCTTTAAGCTCTCTAGGACGACCATTAATTAACACTGTCTGCAGTCATGCATGGTTAGGACAGCTTACAGACTCCCTTCAAGAAAATAAATTCACATCACTCAAGTGCTCATTTAATAAAACTATATCACTAGTATTACAGAAGTTCTCAGCATTTCTTGTTCTTAGTGCCAATTAAAGTGCTCAACCCAAACACCAAAAAGAAAATCCACGTGTTGTAAGTGATTACTAAAGGTGCCTGCCTGAGGGCCAAGTCTTGAACCACTTGTTCGTAAAGATGGGGTAAGACTGCTGGGATAGTATTTGGATGTAATAGAATGTCCAGCTGGATGAGACATTGTTGATGGAAAGTATGGACCATTAGCAGTGGAAAACAGAGGCTGGAAAAAAAGAGGATCATAGTTTCGATAAATTATGCCACATTCTCTTTAAACCTTTACAGACAAAGCACCTAGCATCTTGTAACAATACCCTCAATATGCATCCATTTAATTATTTTTTGGGGCGGGGGGGGGGGGGGGGGAATAATTTTAAAGAAAATTGGAAATAAAAGGCATGACAAAGCTCATGCTCAGAGGAAAAAAAAATGCTATGTAATTTTGGACAAGTCACATGATTATACAGAATGTATACCCTGGTGATCCACTGTGCATAGTCAACATAAAAAGGAAATTTAATTTGTACTTTAAAGGGGTATTCCGGGAATATGAACGTCTGACACAAAAACCCATGATGAATGCCACAATACTCAATGTCATTAGTCTAACACGGAGCTTAATAGTTTTTGATTTTATGATTTACAAATTTATGGCCCTCTCTCAAAGTAGTGGATGTTATCACTAGATGGCCGCCAACTAGGAAACTACAAGTCCCATGATCCTTTAGTTGTCAGGAACTCCTCCGCCCTCTTATCTCTGCTCCCGTGATGATGTCACAGAATGTCCTGCTCTGTTACCATAGTAATGATGTGTAAACGCCATCCCACCACCCACTGGCCATACTGGAATGCATACTGCACCAACCGACCAACACAAACGTAGTGGTGATCACATGACCCTGCTCCGCCGGTGCAGGACATGTGATGTTGACATGTGACCACGGCCATCTCTTCTGTTCCTCAACGGACCGCGCGGAGGAAATTACGTACTGATTAAAGGGCCAGGAGCATTTTATCCCCATCACATTCTATGTCACCAGCATTTCTTTTCTCGTTCTGCTAAACGGAGCCTAATTTTAACCCCTAATGGTACACAAGCCTATTTTTGGCCTTAAGGACGCGGCCCCATTCTTCATCTGACCTGTTTCCACTATAAGTGGTTATATTTTTGGGAATCGCTATGAGATATCCAGTGATTTTTGAGATTGTTTTCTTACTTTCCTGCTTGACACGTTGTCCTTATCAAATTAGTTTATAAAAATTTGGATGATATCTTATTAGTTTTAAGTTATGAAAAAAACACTCACTACATTTGGCACATTTACGACAAAAATTTCTTATTTCACAACGTTCTACATTCTCTACTTTTGATTCAGCTAGTCATAGCTCCCAAATCATTCATAACTTACATTTCCCAATGTCTGCTTTATTTGGATGTTTTAAGATTCCCATATTTTACTAGAATGTTTATGAGGCCAGAGATTTAGGTGATCATTTTCAATTTTGTTGTAAAATCAAAACCAAAACCTGTATTAGTGGACCTGCTGTGCTCAACTCTATCTGAAACACTGAGGAGGCCTAATAATAGTTGAGAACTCGTAAATACCCCATTGTGTGGAAACTACCCCCCTCAACGTATGAAAAAAAAACACCACTTTTAAGAAGTTTGTAACGCTTTACGTGTTTATAGGGGTTAAAACAAAATGGAGGTTCAGTCTGGCCAGGTGTAATATTTATTTTCACAAATTCACTCATTTTGGGTGGAAAATAACATTTACAATGGAGTAAATGAATAAGGCTCCTCAAAGTTTGTACCACCCCTACCCAATTTCTCCCGAGTACACGATACCTCTATATGTGGTGGTACCCTGCTGTATTGGCGGCACTGCCGGCATATAAGTGAGGAGGCGCCATCCAGATCAGAATTTGGCTTGTCACATTTTACAGGCTATCATTTTTTGTCTTTTTTTATGTGGACCTTAGGGGCTTACTTTTCTTTTGCCACATGAAAAAGATGCCCTTTTTCTGGTCCGTAATTTGGGGGAATTCTATAATTGTAGATTTATTAACTCTTTGTTGGTGGAGGAAATGAAAATCATCACTTTTCCAGGAAGATTTTTTATGTGGTTTTTTTTTGCTGTTTACCTACCATAAAATAGTATATTATTTTTATGCTATGGTTCGCCACGATTTACAAACAGCCTCATTTGCTATAGATTTTTTTATTTTTTTTCTTCCCCATTTTTAGTGGCATAAAAAAGTGAATTAGTCTCACCGGTATTCTGTTTCCATGATCCGTCCATGACGTGCACCTGAGGTTGCACTTGACCTTTGGTAGGGACAGGATTTTGCGAGGCTTAAGGCCCCTCCTCTGTCTGCTGGTTCCCCTGTCTTCCAAATGACCACCCGGAGTTACAGTAGAGTCTAGAAATATTAGCCAGACATCATTATAACACAGGGCAGGTATTTATAGCCTCATGGAGGACTACATTGAAACATAATTACCGGTGAGACTCATTCACTTTTTCCATGTCCGTCCCCATGACGGCACCGGAACTTACCAGATAAATAAGACTAGGAGGTACCACAGCCTGGAGAACTTTCCGCCAAAGCTCAAGTCCTCAGGTAGGGATCCAGGCGTAGTGTTTTGGGAAATGTCGATGTACTTGACCACGTAGCTGTTTGCAAATCTTGGGAGATGGATGCTGCTCCCCGTTTTTCTCACAATGACCCAGTGAAGTAGACATAGCTCTAGTAGATGGCTGTTATACTTTCTGAAAGACTTGCGTTTGCAGCTGGTATGATTTAGAGATTAGTCTGTTTAATCCACCTTGCAATGTTGGAACGTAGATGATTATTCTCCCTTTTTTTTCCTCCAAACTGATAAACACAAGTTTTCTTCTGCACTTTCTGAAGGATTTGGTTCTGTCTATGATCATTATGACAGCTCTCCTGACATCAAGCGTATGCAGATGCTTCTTCCTTCTCTTCCTTGGGTTGTTACAAAAGCTGGTCAGACGATTTCCCTGACTTCTATGAGGTCTGAGCTACCTTTGGGAAAAGACTATCTAATTTTTAGTACTATGTTTGTCTTTCCTATGATCAGAATGGGGTTCTTTCTTTGGGATAGTGCCTGAAGTTCTCCAATTCTCCCTGCAGATGTTATGGCCACAAGGAAGGAAGTGTTGAGACGATGTCCCTCAGGCCGCATTCCGAGGTGGTTTCGAGACGGAGCTTCATAGGGAGTTTAGGACTAATGATGAAGTTCACTTAGGTATCTATCTATTGTAGGTCTTAGTCTTGAACCTGCTTTTCATGAACTTCTTCACACCACACCTTGTTCTGCTCAGGGGAGAGTTCGAAACTATGCACTTATGGCCGATATTTGTGACCTTAAGGGTAGTAGGTCTTAACCCCTTAGAGAACCCATCTGTAAAAAATCGAAATTCTCATACGTATATTCGGTTTGTCTGGGTCCGGGGGGGGAAGTCCCCGCAGCCAAGATCTAATACTTTCTCCGATTTTGTAGTATTCTATGTTGGAAAAGCTGAGTGATTCTAAAAACTGCGTTAGTGGTCTAAGCGAGGATTGAATAGGAGGAAAGAATAAAGCGGACCAAATAGGGGGCTGAGCCACGGAACAGAGGTGAATCCAGGGTTAGTGACAATGTAGCCAGTTGGTGCTGAGTGTTCGAAACTTCGCGTCTAGGGTCGAATAGATGATAGGTACCGCTAGTCTGGAGCAGATTCCCCTTCGACACGCTGTTCGACATGGTCTGGAAGAAGATGCCGGTACACAGATCCCTCGCAGAAGGAGATTGACCTATCTGTTTTAGAGGAGTGGAACCATGGTTTTCTTTGGCCAGAATGGTGCTACTAGAGCGACTGTCCTCTGACTCGACTGTATTTTTTTGTAGGGGTCTGGAGATTAGGGGGAATGGAGGGAAACATATGCTAGATTTGTTTACCATGACTGACTTAAGGCATCTAGGTCCTAGGGATTGTCCCTTGTGTAGATGGAAAAGAATACCTCTATTTGAGTGTTTTTTTTTGAGGCGAACAGGTCCATATTGACGGGAAGCCCCATTTTTGGGTTAGAGAAAGGAAGACTTCCCTGTTTAGGGGACCATTCTTTGGGTCCACTTTTTCTCTGCTTAAAGTCCGCCGACTGATTCCTGCCGCCCCTTTTAGGACACCGCCTGTTAGGGATCTAGTGATTCTCCGCCCAGGAAAAGATCTCTTGGTGACCTCCATCGGTCCGAGGATCTTGTCCCCCTTGACGGCGTAGATGGCCACTGTAGTCACGTTGTCTGACAGGATTCTGATCTTTTTTACCTGGGTTCTGGAAGCCTTTTTAGTTGTGTTCCCACACTGCCGATAATTCCCTTAGATTTGAAGATTGTCTTCTCATCCAAGGTGACCATGACCCCTGAAGGTAACGGTCTGGTAGTACGGCTCCCATCCAGAGGAGCTGGGCGTCCGTTTGGTGGTCAGGACTGGAATCGGGTTCCATAGTATTCCCTTTTCTATATGTTGCTGGTGTTTCCACCAGTTTTAGAGAATTTTTGACTTCCAGGGAAGACCTTCTTGAAGTCTAAATGTTTCCACGTTCTTGTCCCAGATTTTTAATGTCCAGCCTGTGTGTTCTTGTATGGAATTGGCTCCATGATACGCAGTTTAGGCAGGCTGTTAAGCGACCCCGCAGTCTCATTGGTCGAACGGACACTGCATGATTTTTTTCTTTTGAATTTCTCTATGGAAGAGATATGGATTCTCTCTTGTCTTGTGGAAGAAAATGGCTTGGCGCCTGGATCTATATCATACACCCCAAATTTGTCTCCCTCTGAGGACTAGATGAACTTTGGAGATTTATAATCCAGCCCAGATTTTTCCAGGGTTCGGATTGTGTCCCGTCTCTGTGGTTTGATAAGAGTCGAAGTCGAGTCTGCCACTATGAGGAGGTCGTCCAGATATGGATAATGGAGATTCCTTCTTTCCCTCAAGAATGCGTCACTTCCCCGCCATGACCTTGTGAAAGTTCTTGGGGCTGATGAAATTCGAATGGCAAGCTCTGATTGAAAGTGGCAGACCTTCCCTTGTGGTGATTCTACTACCCGCGAATCTTAGAATTTCTGTGATTTTGTGTAATGGGGACGTGATAGTAGGCCTCCTTTAGTCGATAGTGCACATTTGTTGCGTCTGGAGGGATTAGTGGGGTGGCTGTCCTCACCGATCCATTTTGAATATTTGTATTTTATGTTCTTGTTTAGCCGCCTGAGGTTTATAATAGTCGAAGGGTCCCATTTGGCTTTTTCACAAGAAATAAGGGGGTAGAAGCCCTTCTTCTTCTTCTTTCTTTGGGAACTGTACAATTATCCTTCATTGTCAACAGTTCTTGAAGATTTTTCCATAATTGTGTTGTCGTTCTCCGAGATGTTGGTTTTGGGACAGAATTTTTGTTGTGGAAGGGAGCTGAATTCTAACTGGTAACCTGATTTGATGATACCTCAGATCCCACTTGTTTGATGTGATCTTCTTCCATCTGTGAGGAAGAAAAGAAGACGCCCCCCTACTGGTAGTCACTGTTTTTTAGATTGATGTGGAAGGTTGGGAGATAGGTATCCTCGGCCTCTTCCACCTTTGTGAGGACCATCGGCCCTGTTTTCCTCTGCCTCTAAGATCCTTAGGATCCTTGGGATTCCGAAAGGAAAAGTTTTTCTGAGGTTTCTATTTCGGGAAACCCTTTGTTTTATCATAGGCTTTTCCAGAAGATATCTAGTTCGGCACCGAACATGAATCTCCTGTGAACGGGATTTTGCAAGCTTCGTTTTGGACTTTACGTCCCCAGCCCCACTGGTCGAAGCCAAATAGCCCTGCGGACTGAGTTAGATAGCGCCCCTTCTTTTGCTGACATCTATGTTTTCGCTGAGCGTCGCGAGAATCCTGTCGCTGACGCAGCACGGTATCGTTTGCAGAAGGAGATCCTATCCGTATCGTATCTGTTTTAGTTGTTCTACCAATTCCCCTAGCCAGAAACAGAGTCCTTCTATCGAGTAGCGGCTAATATTGTGACCTTGAGGCTGAGCATGAAGATTCCAGACTTTTGGTGGAGTCGGCTATCTGCCTTCCTGTCCATAGGGTCTCTAATTGGGAAGAGTCCTCGAATGCAGGTCCGTTTTCTTCACGACCTAGACACCCTGGATGTCTACCCTTGGGGGGGCTGTCCCAGGTTTCTGTCTCTTTGGGGTCAAGAGTAACCTGTTTCTGAACTCTTAGTGATTTTCGCTCGCATCGCCCCTCGGGATTCCTCCATTCTTCCTGATGATGTCCTTTAGGGTTTGATTTATGGGAAAAAACCCTTTCCTTTGATTTTAAAACCCTCCAAAAAGTTCGTCTTGAATGACTTAGGCTCAACCACCTCTTCCACATTAAGCGTATTGCCGTACAGCTTTAAGGAGGTTATCCAATTCATCATTAGAGAAGAGGTATTTGAGGTTTCCTTGTCCTCAGATACCGAGGAACCTCTTACAGCAGCAGTCCTCAATAAATAGGTGGGAGCCGCAGAGTGCGAATCGTAGTCGGATTCAGTATCTATAGATCTGAGCTTTTTTAGTAGCTGGCTGCTAGATATGATTCCGGATCCTGGTCCAGCTCCGGTTCAGGATCTGGCTCAGACCGGGTCCCGAACTGGATGATTTAGGTTAGCGAACATCATAGAGGGAGGATTGGATCTCCCGCATGCCCGCTTTAAGCTCGTTTAAACATAGACGCTTTTTCTTCTTGTCGGCCCTGGCTAGGCATTTCAAGCATAGTGATTTGGATATTGGTCTGACAATCTTATGTTAAAGAAAGGCATCTTTTAGATTTAGTAAGACATTTCCTTTTTTGGGGTCCCTGTCTTTCTTCCCCTTGTCCTTAGGTCCTGATAGGGTATTCCTAGGACAAGGTACATAGAGCACATTAAATCCACAGAATGATGCAAAACGAGATTTTTTTTTTTTTTTTACTCACAGTTACCCGGGACCATGGGGGAAAACTGAGTCGTCCGCCATAGTAGGACTATTCCACGCTCATCAGCGTGAACTCGTGGTTGTTAGAGGCTGACGCGAGCAGGAAGCATTTTTAAACTTCCCGCCGCCCCTAAGCCAATCAGATGGCTTACCTTCTGCGGTCACGTGGCCAACCAAACCCGGAAGTCTCGCGTCACGAGACGGCCCGCGACACCGCTGAGGGGAGATAGCTGTGGTAGGTGAGCCCCCGGAAGCCGGGACGGCACCTCGTCCGTGTCCTGAGACCTATGCCCCCCTCGGCTTTAGCTCTGGGCCGCAGTAGGAGGGTGGGCCAGGAACCGCGTCCTGTAGGACAACCAGCCAGGAAGGAAGGTAGGACCCCCCCGCTCGCTCAATCCTGGGGGTTTCTAGTCTATCCCTCCCCTCCCCCCCCCCTAGGGGGAGAGACGAGGTCTCGCAACCCTGATACCCTTGGTAGGGACAGGAATACACTGGGCGAACGCAGCAGAGGAGGGGCCTTATAGCCTTCGCAACATCCTGTCCCTACCAAAGGTCAAGGTGCAACCTCCAGGTGCCGTCATGGGGGACGACATGGAAAAGTAATTTGGCCAAAATGTTGTTATCTTTTAGCATCACCACCGTCTTTCATATGCTACTATTTTTTATTTTTCGCCTACAAATCTGCTTGGGATTTGGCTTATTTTGCGAGAAGATTGTTCTTTTTAGTCGTCTTATTTTAGAGTGCATACCTTTTTAAATCCCTTTTTAGAGCATTTTTATAGGGTATTAATTGAAATGATCTTTTTTCTGGAGCTTTTTTGTTTTGTTTTTTAACGGGGTTAACTTTGCGGATCTAATAACATTCTGTTTTATTACACAGATTGTTAGGGACGCAGGTATACCAATATGTGGGGGGTTTTGTGTATTTTATTCATTGTACTGAATAAAAAACAATTTGGAGAAAATCTTGTTTATTTTAGCATCAATCATCTGTTCATCATATGCATAACTTTTTTATTTTTCGTCGGCTGACAAATCTAGTTAGGGCTTATTTTTGCGAGAAGAGTTGTTCTTTTTAGTGGGCTTATTTTTTGAGTGCATAACATTTTTAAAATTACTTTTTAGAGGCATTTTTTTAGGGTATTAATTAAAATTATCTTTTTTCGGAACGTTTTTTTGCGTTTTTTTTCTACGGGCGTGTACCGTGCGCGGTCCAGTAACGATTCTGTTTTATTATACAGATTGTTACGGACGCGGCAATACCAAATATGCGTGGTTTTTTTGTGTTTTTTTACACTTTAAATTAAGTGTTTTGTTATGGAAAGTTGACATTTTAGTAGGGCTTAATTTTTATGTATTTATTTTTTATTTATTATCTGTGTAGTGTTAAGTGGTTTTTTGCATATTTTTACTTATACATACTTGACACTTGAACCATGTGATGCTTTGATCACTGGTTTAAGTTCAATACACTGCCCTACAATACTATTTTATTGTAGAGCGTGTACACTGTCTTGAGCAAGCTTGCGCATGCTCAGACAGTTTTCACAGTCAGACCCGAGGGTCTGACTTCCATGGAGACCGGGCAGCTCCGGGGCACATGCCAGTCCTCGGAGCTGCCCAGAAGTGGATCGGATCCCCCGGTAAGCGGCACGGGGGATCCGATCCACAGCGCAAACACCCTTACACGCGCGGACATGTTTGCGCTAAGCATCTAGCCCCGGGGACGTACTATAACGTCCTGGTGCGCCTAGGGGTTAAATAACAACTAATGACACATTAGCTTCTATTTTGAGTACCCACTTGTATATGAATTATGTTGATTCCTGGAATACCCCTTTAAGCAAGTTCTTTTATTTATGATCTCACCTCACAAGATGGATTTCTTTGGATTTTAATCAACACATTAGTTTATAGACATATTGGAAAGCAAAATACAAGAGAATACAATAACCATTAAGATTTACAAAACTAAACCTGTGCATTTTCCATCAGAAGTGCAACAGATGTGCATTTTCCATCAGAAGTGCAACAGATGGTCTTAAAGAAAAGAAACCATTTCTCCACTCATCACACTGCCTATATATTCCATATACTTTTTCATAGAACCTGAGGGATGTATTTTGTGCTTTAAAAACACCTGTCCAGACATTCTAAAGAATGGTTTGCTCCTTCAGATTACCATTAGATTTAGTTTACTGCCATCTGTTGCTTACCTGAGAAACTCGACATAATGTGTGTACTGTGCACTAGGGAGCCATCTGAATACAAGATCTCCTCTACTTGGATTGAGTTACAAGAATTATATCACTACCTTAATGCTTATCAAAAATATATAGATAAAATGAAAATATGAGGAAAAATTGGCTTGAATTTGTGCTGTTAGTCTCTTGTGTATAAGCATAAGAGTGAGCCCTCTTAGACTGGTTATTTACACAAATGTACTACCCATTGTTTAAAACAGACTGTACACAGAAAAATGTTTTTTTCCAATGGGTAGATACACACAGAAGTGTATTTTGCGCCATCAGAATAACAAAGCTGCATGGGCTACCCTTCGTGGCGGAAAAATGTACCATATATACACTATGTCTGTATAGGCAGCAGCCCCCTGAGTCTGTATAGCCAGCGGTCCTATGCCCAGCATATTTGGGGGGGGGGGGGGGGGGGGTGTCTTGGAAAGGTGAGTACAGGTTTTATTTTCTTCAATCGAATAGAGTATAAGCCGACTTACAAAAAACATGGCTTATATGGTACACATTCATGTGCTGGTAGGCTTTTGCATGACAATCATCCATGCAGTTTACAATAATTGTTGGGAGAATTCTATATAATAAAAAGAGCACAGAAGAGAACCAGAATATCTTCCATTTGGATTACAAAGATAGTACTTCAGTATTATTTACTGTATGGTTAAGGCTATAGGGGTTGTGAGCAGCAGAGGGATTTCATTTTTGTCAGAGACCTCATTTAAACAAATTAACTGCTCTAAATTTTACTTTCTTATTGGTAATATTTTGTACAGTGCATGGTAAAATGCAACTGTAAAGTCTACAATAGTTTAACTCAATTTAAAGCAAAATTTTGGTAGACTTTTTATAGAATTTCTATTAAAATAAAATCAAACTTCCTAAATAACAGTCAATGCCACTAAAGATTTACAGTATCAGAACATTACATATTGACTGGCTTATATGGTACACATTCATGTGCTGGTAGGCTTTTGCATGACAATCATCCATGCAGTTTACAATAATTGTTGGGAGAATTCTGTATAATAAAAAGAGCACAGAAGAGAACCAGAATATCTTCCATTTAGATTACAAAGATAGTACTTCAGTATTATTTACTGTATGGTTAAGGCTATAGGGGTTGTGAGCAGAAGAGGGATTTCATTTTTGTCAGAGACCTCATTTAAACAAATTAACTGCTCTAAATTTTACTTTCTTATTGGCAATATTTTGTACAGTGCATGGTAAAATGCAACTGTAAAGTCTACAATAGTTAATAACTCAATTTAAAGCAACATTTTGGTAGACTTTTTGTAGAATTTCTATTAAAATAAAATCAAACTTCCTAAATAACATAGTCAATGCCACTAAAGATTTACAGTATCAGAACATTACATATTGACAGCTGATGTCGATTAAATGACACACACCGATTAGAAAAAAAGAGTTTGGATGGCAAATGGACAAACAGATTAGTTCATAGACCAATTATATAGATCTAAGATCAGCAAACAAAAATACACGAAGACTAAACAAGTTATTGATCGGTTAATTAAAAACCACAATGATTGGAAGATGCTAGTTCATTCAACTTGCATCTGATTCTTAAGATGCATATGCAAAAGCCATGGCCAATAGATGTTTAATTCATTAGAGGACTGCATAAAGTTACCGATTTCAATCACCTCCCTCCCTCTTTGATAGGGTCAGAAGGTAAGAGTTCTCCTTATAGAGAGCTTGCCAATTAAGGCCGGCCTTATAGGAGTGTGGAGACTTAAAGACAGATGCTCCACTAGCGAATTCTGGGAAGTGTGCAAATATGTTTTTCAGGAGTCCAGGTCGAAACAGCGCTGTCTACAGTTGGGGGTCTGTTCCTTCTGGAATAGATATACTGGTTTGTCTTAAAGGGGTATTCTAATCTGGACATTCATATTCAATTTAATTAATCTGTTATACATATACATTTCTTTAAAATAGATGTTATTTAAAAAATATCTGTGTGAAGATAAGTTCTAATAAATGTGGTCATATGGTCCCTTAGAAACAAAACCTTGTCCATGGATACGACCACCTCTGCTGGAGGGATTGCAGAAACACAAAAAATTTCTCTGTGAAATGTATGTGCATTACCCACAGCCGTCCTGTGTTAATGAACGCTGAATCCAGGAGGTCAGGCAGGACTCAACAGCTCATGTCTGGCCACTGCTGTCAGTGTGGTCGTATATCTCGTTTCTAAGGGACAACATGGCTACATTTATGAGAAATTATCTTCACACAGGAACATTTTTTTTTAATAACAACCAATTGAAAAAATGTTTACATGTGGGAGATCAACTTAATTAAATGTGAATGCCCAGATGGAATACCCATTTATCCCACATCATGTTTTTAGACTTTTTGCAAGTCGTAGTTTGTGTTAAGGGGGCTGCCTTTCAAGGTAGCAAAAGAAGGCATTGTTTT
>CM033641.1:208404952-208459924 GCA_019512145.1 Engystomops pustulosus | reverse complement strand
TGTGGGAGATCAACTTAATTAAATGTGAATGCCCAGATGGAATACCCATTTATCCCACATCATGTTTTTAGACTTTTTGCAAGTCGTAGTTTGTGTTAAGGGGGCTGCCTTTCAAGGTAGCAAAAGAAGGCATTGTTTTCCATTTAACACCTTGAAAACGTATTTGCATACTTTCTTTTCTGATAAGAATTCCAATCTGCTGATACCCAAGGAAGCACTGGGAATAGTTTTCCTCTTTCTATTGCTTAGATTCAACTCAAGAACAAAAGAGGAGTTAAAAGGGAACCGGTCAGGTAACCAGAAGTGAGAATTTATTTTTTTTTTTTAATTTTTTTTTTTTAAAGGGGGAGTGGGAGGAACAAAAAAAAAAAAAAACAACCCACACATTTTACTATTAAAACCCTCTGGCAATCTGCACACTATTCTCTATGGGGACATGGGGGAGACCGTAAAAGGGCTCTTGATGACAGATTCCCTTTAATCCTATTTGTTACAATCCCTTTATCGTTAAAAAATATTAGAAGATCGTTTCAGTTTTATAACATACTTGGCTGTCTCCTGAATTACATTTTTCTTAAAAGGGTCATATCAAAGTAGTTGTCTTTTGGAGAAGAAGACAACTTCTGACCATGATGACCGAGGAAAATCACATCTTACCTGACTGCTGGGAATAGCTCCAATGTTTGTAGCAGGACTTGCTTTAACCATGCCAGGGATTTCACATAAAGCTTGTGGTCCTTGCAGAGATGCCATTTTATTTTCATTCAGCTGTTTGTTAAGCCAGGAGATTACTAGAAGTTAAGAATAACCTTTAGACATTTTGACACCAATTTGTATATAGCCATTTTGACAAAATAGTTAAAAAATATTATTATTATTAATAATAATTTTATGGGCTTTCAAAAGTAGGCAGAGTTATTTCCAAGATGGCTGCCACATTATAATACATCTCTTATGATGCCTCTTATCAGTAATAGCTCTTTATGCCTCTTATGTTCTGCTCCTAGTGATGATATAAGAGAATGTCCTGCTCGGTTACCATAGTAATGATGTGTGTAACTGCCGTCACTGCACATTGAATCACTGAGATGGGTCTCAGCACAACACTGGACATACTGGATGCACTGCAACCAATCGACTACAGCCAAACATAGTAGTGATAACATGACCTGCCCAGGCAGTTGCAGGACATGTGACCAGTGGACATCTTCTGTACTGTGTGTCCTGATTAAAGGGCCAGTAGCATTTTAATTTTCATTATATTGTAAGTCCAGAATTTTTTTACTGCTAAGGGGTGCAACATTTTAAACAACTAAATACATATTAGCTTATATTTTAAGACCCATTTGAATAGGAATTATACCTATTCCTGCCTTATTTCATCTTCTAGTTAGTATAAATGACCCAGAACAGGAGCATAGATTAGTATTGTATTCATAAAAGTGACACAGGCTAAAATAAAACAACATAACATTGGTAAAAGTGAAACAGTAGAACACAGAATAGAGGAAAAAGCCACAGCAGCCAAGAGTATCAAGTGACATTATGCCTCATTTCCCAGTAAATGCTACAAAAAAACGTTTTGGAACACTTGCCATTCTCATTAGTCTTTAACAGTTGTTTGCTCTCTTCCAATTTCTCAGTTGTGCAGTCTAGCTGCTCTTGTAACTTCAACACCTAAAAAGTGAATAAAAAGTACGTACACCTCACAGGCAATTTGCTTCTAAACCCTTCCATCTTGGAAGTAAGCTTACAACGGCTATTGGTTTCTCTTTCAAATACACTACAGGTAAAATGAAGGACAGCAGCATTTTTAAAGATATTTCGATGGAAATTGAAAAGTCAATAGGCCAGGGGAAAAAAAAAAAGCCCAAGCCAAAAATATCTCAAGAGGGGAAGGCAGCATAATTTAGAACTGGGGAAAGATGACCCCTGTTGATTAGCTAGTCATACTTAAAAGTGTGGTAAAGAATTGAGCATTGATGAAAAGGAAAATGGAATTGAACAAAATTGTATATGAGATAGCAAACCAGTTTTTTTAAGGTTCTAGAATAGTGAAACAACAAAGAACCTGCATATAACAGAGGTCAGGTCATAAAAAGTCATTTTCCCAGGCTAAACGCTGTGTTGGGAACCTGGAATCACAGTTGGACTACTGTCCAGTACAGGAGAGTAGTGCAGTGGTCAAGCAAAGATTCCTAGGATCATTAACTGACGATGGAAGTCCCTTACTGACCATCTTCTTGTACTGCAGTCATTAAGTCTTGATCACAAAACACAATGGGGTGGATTTCAAAAGTATTGCAAAGTAGAGCAGTGCAAGGTTAGAGGAGACTGTCTTCTGATGTGCCAGATTTATCATGCTGGAGGATAAAACTCACAGTTTAAGTCAGTCTAGTCATTTTTTGCATCATCTAGAAGTTGGTCTGGTTTTACCCCAGGAAATGACCCGTAAATTAAGTTAGGTACACAGACTTTTCCCTACGAAGCAAGGCCCCTTTCTTTTTGGAAAAGCATCAAAAATCCTTAATAAATGTGGCGCAATACATTTTTATGGAGCAAATTATGTGAGAAATTAATGTAAGGCAGCTTGATAAATCACCCCCATTGTGCGTGCATAACCTCAAAAAAGCTGAATAATACCTCATCTTCTTTCATCTTCAAGTTATGCGTTACATTAGCTAGCTCTGTCTTCTCCTTTTGAAGCATCTGATCTTTCTCACCCAAAAGCTTTTCTTGTTGCATTGTCACAGCATTTTTTAGCTTCATTTTGTCTACCAATTTCTTCATATCAGTTTGCAATTTTTTGATAATTTCATTTGCCTATTAAAAAAACAAAATATATTACTTGATGCTGCAGTAAAGGACTTTAAAAAGGATAACAACCTATAAAACCGGGCTCACTTTTATTAGCTCCTCAGAAAGAGATTTGACCGTGGTTTCAAGCTTCCCAGTTTGTAGATGTTTTTGCTCAAGAGATTCTTCTAGCTTTTTCTAGAATAAAATACATGAAAACCGATTCATTGAAGCAGATGCTGGAAGATGTATTATATAAGTTAGCGTATATACTCGAGTATAAGCTAACCCGAGGTACTCAATTTTAAACACAAAAAACTGGGAAATGCATTGGTCACTGCCTCCCTCCTAGCTCCCTGTAATATATAGCCTGCAGAAAACAAAACACTGTACTCACCTTTCTGACGTCCCCAGTTGGTCCTCTTCTGCTTCCGATGCCTCTTCGGGTCCCCTTGGGGTCCTTGAGCTCGGCCGGCACACAGAATGTTGTCAGCCACTTGCCAAGGGGACCGGAAGAGGATCGCAAGGATCCGAGGAGGCACAGAGCATCTAAAGCAGAAGACGACCTACAGGGGAATGTAAAAAAAAAAGCCAAAATTTAAGCTGAAAAACCCTAACTCTGCTAATACTCAAGTATATACGGTACTTTCTTTGTTATAGAGTCAACTAAAAATGACAAAAAATAAAACCAGCAATTTATGCAATAAACATTACAATATTTTTTTAAAAAAAAGGGAAAAAAAAAAAAAAAAAAAAGTTCAACAAACCTTATGTTCCTGAGCACTTTCACAGGCATCTGTGGTTCGTATCACAACTTCTTCTTTATCCTTTACTTCCTGTTCTAGAACGGCTGTCCGCATTTTATATTGGTTTAAGAGCTTCTCTTTGTCGTGACACTCAGAGTCCAAGGTAGCATTCTCTCTACGGAGTGAAGCAACTTCTTGTTTTGCTCTATGGTTTTCCTAAAATGTGAAAATATTATTATTATTATTATTATTGTTATTAATAATATAAACACACTAAAGTAAAAAAAAAAATTACAAAAAAAATATACATTCGTATCAATATATTTTTTAATCTTTAAAGCTGAATAATGTTCAGTTTTACGACAAATGGAGAAAAATTAAGTGAATTGACGTTAGGTGCGTCTAGTCCATTTGGCCTCAAGTGTTGATGTCCCATTCATTCTGCACATGCCACACCTTCACATAAGTCAAGGGATTCATTCTCTGAACATATGAATTAATGGCAACAAAGGCTAGAGATTGGCTCAGCAGTGACATGTATTATGAATGTGGGGTCAAGGGTTTCAGGTCCAATAAGACTGGAAGCAGAAGACACAAAGAGCAGCTGATGGGGGAGTAGAGTGCTTTAATCCCTTCCTGCCGAGGTCTTTTAGTTTTTTACGTTTGAATTTTTCACTCCCCACCTTCAAATATCTATTTTTTATTTTTCCATGTAGAGAGCTGTGTGAGGTCTTGTTTACTGTATAACAAATTGCACTTCATAGTAATGGTATTTAATATTCCATGCAGTGTACTGGAAAGCAGGAAAAAAAAAAATTCCAAATGAAGTGAAATTGGTGAAGAAAAAAACCCCAAAAAACAACACATTGCACCGTTTCTTATGGGCTTGGATTTTACAGATTTCACTGTGCGCCCCAAACGACACGTTTACTTTATTCTTTGGGTTGGTACGATCACTGGGATACCAAATTTATATAGCCTTCATAATTTCATACATTTAAAACAATTAAAACCTGTACAAAAAAAAAAAAGTATTTTGCCATCTTCTGGCCATAATAGCTTTTTCATACTTTGGTGTACTAAGCTGTGGGTGGTGTAATTTTTTTGCTACTTTTACTATTTTTCAGACCCCCTAGGGCACTTTAACCCTAGTATGGCAGTATATGGGGATTTTCTTCCAGGGGTTAATATATTTAGACCAATTCCATATTTCATGATTAAAGTTGTAGCCCAAGCTAAATTAATTTTTTTGTAGAAATGTTCCGTTGATAATGTCTCAGTGACTCTTATACAAAAATCTGTGGGCCACCCCTGCACCAATTCATTGGCATTAAAAGGCTGTTCATGAAACACAAGCATGTGCAAGGACTGAGCAAAGTAACCTATATAGTTGTCTTGTTTTTTTTTTATTATCTAAACAGAGGAATCTGAATGGAAGCCAGCTGTCTTGTACCGTACTAAGAAAAACTCACCTCCTAAATTATTAATCACAATCTTTGGCTTACATAATAACTTCAAGGAAAGAAAACAATACTTTCATAATGGACATTAAAAATCCGTAGTTATAGTTTATTGTCATATTTTTTAATTCTTTTCATTTGGAGGACAACTACATTGCAGCTCATGGAATCAAACCTGGATTCCTGCCCTAGACTACACACCTCTTCCATCACTGAAAGCTTGCCTTTGAGTTCTCGAATGCAGGATTCTGACTTGTATTTCCGCTCTGTGAGGTCTTTATTTAGGGCTTCCAACTCAGACACTCTACTTTCAAAGTGCTGTATTGTTCGGTTACTTGACGATTCCAGCTCCTTCTTTTGCTGTTCATACTGCTGCTGGTACTGCGTTTGAATCTGGGAAGAATGGACACTTCATAAAAATTCCGTCACCAGTAGAGAAACTACGTTTTAAAGGAAACCTACATGGTAGATCTGATAATAGATTCCTCCTACCTGCCTTGTAGATTCCTACTAGCCTTAGCTCCCAGTGCCTGGCCAGGCTGTTACATGCCCCAGTAGCCTCTGCAGTTAATTTACATACTACTAAATAAAGTTTATTTTTTAGGCTTTAGGTTAGGTTCCAGGAGTATTACATTTTAGATTGGGGCAGAGGCAGGCGAAATCTACAATCAGATCTACTTCTGATGCCTCATTGTAGGTTCCCCTTTAAGTGAGGCAACAAATGGTTAAAACTTTATTGCATTATACTTTGTGCTTCTACCGAACAAAATGTGATTGCCCATTAGAGAAACTCTTTTGACACAAGCTTTGATTTCCAGACTACAAAGCGCTTTTCTAGACAGCATGACAGAACACATGAGGAATACAGCGATTGCTACACTGAATAAGATGCCTTGCATTTCACACTCCCAATTGCTGTTAAAATGGAACAAAAATCACACAAACTAAAACGCCAAACCTGCAAGACTTTCTCCCTTTCTGCTGTGATTTCTTGTGTATGCCTATGGGTTAATAAAGATGTTTGAGATGTCCATTCATTCCTCAACTTATTAAGCTCCTTGCATTTTTCATCTAGAGCCTGGAGAGGGAAGGGAAAAAAAAAAAAAAGTCAAAAAGTTTTCAATCTCAGATATGACCTCCACCTAATCGCCTATATAACTGGCATTAAAAAGGACCCATCAGCTACCCGAATATACTTTTTGTAGGAAAACCTTGTATTGTCTAAGAAATATCAATTCTGGAGAATCTTCACATCCATAACCAGTGCAATGTCATTTCTGTTTCTCCTTATGACTATCCCCCCTTGGGTGCTACCCTCTGGTTAGATGTTTTGATGATATAGATAAAACTAGAGTAGCACTCAGAACCCTATCTGTGGACATCCAGACCATCACACTGCCAGTTTTCCAGTTTAATGGGACATTTTGAAAATTAGCAGTTTTCAGATTCTAATGATTTGTTTTTAGATGGATAGTTTTACAAGCCAATTAGTTACCAACATTTATTTCCCATATAATTTTGGAAATATCTGGATATTTTTATGTCACACGACTTACAAATCGAATATCAGTTGCAAGACTGTGGTAAGATTAAACGCTGCAGAGAAGAGAGCAATGTGCTGCTGTGAATGATGTGTCAGCACTTTGTGATAAAAAAGTAAATTTTCTTTGCTGTAGTTTGGGCACTCTGCATTTATTACATTTATTGGTTTTCTTTAGAGCAAGTTGACCAAAACCTTTGATTAAGGCCATGATGATTTTTGTAATCAGGTGGTCATGGGAAAAAAAAACCACTCAGGGTGCATGTACACCAAGTATGGGGGACGTCATAGTGGTCGCCATACCGCCAAAAAAAAAAAAAAAAAAAAAATAGAGTGCAGGCCCCATCTTTACGGCTGTGTGCTACTATTTTTTTATGGAGAGAGAGGGACAGCAGCACTTCTTCTCCTTTTTCTCAGCGCAACCTGACGGGTGCCGGGCCCAGTCGTAGGTGTGTGGGCCACACGTTTGTGTGCATGTACCTTATAGTGTAAATGAAGAACACCAGCTCACTTCCATTAGGACATGCAGGCAGGCCGAACCACCCCTCTGCTGGGGCAAAAGCATCCAAGTAAAACAAACCGCTCAGCCAAGCTCCAGGCAGTGAGTTTTTGTATATTCTCATGCAATAATTAAAAACCTAAGTCACCATTATGGGGGGACAGGTTTTTAGATGGATAGTTTTACAAGCCAAATTAGTTACCAACATTTATTTCCCATATAATTTTGGAAATATCTGGATATTTTCTGTGACACGACTTACAAATCGAATATCAGTTGCAAGACTGTGTTAAGATTAAACGCCATGGCAGAGAAGGGAGCAATGCGCTGCTGATGAAATTGATGTGTCAGCACTTTGTGATAAAAAAAGTACATTTTCTTTGCTGTAGTTTGGGCACTCTACAAAAACCATCACTGGCCTTAATCAAAGGTTTTTGGTCAACTTGGGCCTGCTCTATCTTTACGGCTGTGTGCTACTATTTTTTATGGAGAGGAGAGGGGAGAAGCAGCACTTCCTTCTCCTTTTCTCCAGCGCACCTGACGGGTGCCTGCCCAGTCGTAGGTGTGTGGGCACACGTTTGTGTGCATGCAGCCTTATAGTGTAAATGAAGAACACCAGCTCACCTTCCATTAGAACATGCCAAACAAGGCACGAAACACCCCTCTGCTGGGGCAAAAGCATCCAGGATAAAACAATAAACGGCTCAGCCAAGCTCCAGGGTGAGTGTGTTTGTATATTCTCATGAAATAATTAAAAAACCTAAGTCACAAAAACGCATGGATACCAGATCCCTGCCAAACTGAGAATTTACATTGAAGTCAATGGAATTTTTAACTGATATGTTAGGCTACATTCACACCGCCGTACAGTAGCACGAAGGGCACATGGGGGATATATAGGGATATATATCCATATTTTCTCGCATGCCGCATGTCCTCTCTTTTCACAGGGTACGGAGCGGTACCTATTGCTCCCATAGGGCACTGTGCGCCCATTGCCATCTATGGGGGACGTATACAGGCTGTCTATATAATACCGCCATTCCTTCCTTCCGTTCATTATTTAATCCTCATTCTTCCCGATTTTTAAAGAAGGTTTTGAACATAGTGGAAATGAGCCTGAGGGCTCGTTCACACTTGTGGCTTGTCGCGTTTTCATTGCGTTTGAGACGCATATACAACAGGGGGTGATGAGGGGTGATTTGCCTAATTACAGTACCGTTCACGTTTGTAAACGCAATGTTAACGCATGTGTTAACAAAACACATACGTTAACGATGCATTTTGTAAACGGAAATGTTAATATGATGTAATTAGGCAAATCACCCCTCCTCAGCTGTTGTATATGCGTTTCGAACGCAATGAAAACGCAGGTCAAAACGCAATGTGTGAGCGTACCCTGTGGCTTAATTAACGGAGTTTTAACGTATCGGTTAGGCCTCTTTCACGCGCATGCTTTTGATTTGCAGAACTTGCATTGCACTCTGACCCATTGTAATCAACAGGCTTTTTCAAACTTACATTTTTTTTAAAGGCACATGCGCACATTTTTTTTTTTTTTTTTTTTTAAATCTCAGCATGCTCTACTTTTGCAAGTCATGTGTGTGAAAACCGCACCATACAAGTCTATGGAGATGCCTCAAAAACGCATTGCACTCTGAGACACATGCAAGTGCAATGCATTTTTCACTGATCAATTGCCATAGAAAAGATCCTGTCCCGGGTCCTTTTCACGTGCGTTATCTGCAAGTAAAAAAAGGCATTGAAAACACAAAAACAGTGTGTTAAAAACAGACACTGAACAAACTCTGACAAAAAACTAATTGAACTCTTTTGAAAAATGTCAGTTTTTCACTGACTAAACCCTGATCGCACCCTGATTGACGAAGCAAGTCTGAAAGAGGCCTTAAAACTCCCAATGACATTTATATAAATTTTCTGTGATCCGTTATGATCGACGTGGAGCTGTTATCCATATGTTTTTTAAAAAACAGAGTAAAAGTACTGCACCATCCGTCATTTTTTTCATCCAAAAAACGAATGCATAACGGATCCCTGCCTAAAGGGAACATAACGGATGACATAAAATTTACATTAATGTCAATAGCATTTTTAAGCGATACATTAAGACTCAGTTAAACTTTTATTCTTTACTTTTTGGATGGAGGGAAGAAACTTTTTTTGAAATGAGGCTTACAAGGTGAGAAGCTTCTGACATGGTCTCATGATTAGCAGCAGTGATAGCCGGAGCAGCTACTGCAGTAATGGGCTTCCTGCACGCATTTCCAGCCTGTATTTACACACCTGCCCTGAGGTGATGTGCAGTTGCTCAATTGTGTGTCGCACGCCCCGGAGCTGCGGCTGCAGGAGGAGCTGGGAAGTGGCACAAGGAAAGGCGAGAGAGCTGCGGGCGGCGGGAAGGTGGCGCGAATCCCCACGGGAGCCGCGGCTGTGAGGGAAGGGGGGAGGTAAAGAGGGAGGAGGAGGAGCAGAGCGGCCAAGGTGAGGCGCCTCAGTCCCACACAGCGAGCGAGCATGGTGCCGTACGGCCTGACTGCTGCCGCCACGTGAGACCCCGGGACATGTACCTGTAGAGAGGACGCCGGCACCATGGTGGAAGAGCTGTTCTGTAAAGTTGTCTCCATTATTATTAAGTGCCGGGACTGTGAGGAGAGGTAAGGAGCCGCTCATACACCTGTACAGGTGTCATACTGCTGCTGCCATTAGTTATATACATATACAGTAGTATTAACAATTACACTGTTCATGTCTGAGTGTATATGGTATGGTCCTTTCTGGTAGGTATTTGTCTAGGTGAATGTGGTATGGCCCTTACCTGATACTTGACCCTAATACCATACCTGTCTGCAAGTGTGTGTTGTATGGTCTTTTCTGGTAGGTATCTGTCTGAGAGTGGTTGTGGTATGGTACTTGCCTGGTGCATGACCCTAATACTGAACCTGTCTGAGAGTGAATGTGATAAGACCCTTTCTGGTGGGTATCTGTCTGAGAGTGGTTGTGGTATGGTCCTTGCTTGGTACATGACTGTAATACTGTACCTGTCTGGGAGTGGTATGGCCCTTGCCTGGTACACTAACTTAATAGTGTAGCAGTCTGGGAGTTTTATGTTGTATGGCCCTTTCTGGTAGGTGAATTGGTATGGCCCTTGCCTGGTACACTAGCTTAATACTGTACCTGTTTGAGAGTGTGGGTGCAGGTGGCACCTGTCGAGGTTTCTCCCAGTATTGTTCACTTTATTCTTGTATTGTTGACTTAATTCTTATGAGATGCTTGTCTCTATGATCACCTCCGCAGGTTTGCTAGGGGTCTGACTGCTAAGGACCTTAGGGAGAACAGGGCCTGCAGGTTCCATTACAGTGGACCTTTTGTTATACATACCTGAGCAGCACTTCATTCACTTCAATTGGACTGGACCAGGTTAATGTCCCATAACACTGTGAAAGCATCCAACATTATGGAGCATTTGGCGATATTTTTCTCCCCTTGTTCTTGGGATGGCTTGAAGTGCCATCTGTCATATCCTTAGAGGTCAGACACTTACTATATTCATTGGTTAGTAGATATCATGCACTGCATCTATAAGAGTGTTTGGAACTGGAGCGCACCTGTTCCAGACTTTACTTGGACCATCCAGGCACCTTATTGACCCACACCGCATTCATGTGCCTCCTCAATGGGAAAATTGTGGAACAGGAACCTTTGGTGATCTGTGCTTAGACCCCCCACTGATGTAGCAGCTATGATCCTTCCTGTGTTATCCTATAATACAGATTTGTGAATTTTGCTGAATAGTTCCACACACTTGGGTCTGCTTCCAAATGGTGCAGTCAACTGCATAGATTATACGATTCAATTTAAAGTATTTAGTGTGTAATGGAATACAGCATGAACATAAGCAATGGTTTAATTTTCTTCCAAACTTGAGGAGAACCCCTTTAATGATCAATAAAGTTTTCACCCATGGACGGGCTAAAGAGACTGATAACCTATCCATAGAATAGATTCAGATTTGACAGGTGTCAGAGAATGAACCAGGAAGCAGATGGCTCCATTCTGCTTAGTGGTCAGACAAGTTCATTGCAAATCAACTTTGGTTGGGGCATAAGATGTGGTGTAAAAAGTTGATCTTTGGGGGCATAAAAATCAACTCCTTCAAGTCCTGTTTCTATCTTTCACTTGCCATGGGTCATGGGCGCTGAACCCGCCAAATACATTTTGCGGTCCAGGTTTGCTCACCATAATGTTTTGGTCTTTAAGAGATGATGCCCTGTCCCTATAGTTGAAAGTCACCCTCTTCTTAGTTCTGCCTCTTGAGTTGTGGTTAGAGATGAGCTGACCCAACTTTCCCGTTTGAGGTTAACCTTGATCATCACGGCTAGTTGCTAGGGGTGTCAATTTGCCGGACTGGCTCTCCGTTCCACTTCTCCTTCAAATTTGGCGATACGTCCGGGTCATGCGTTCGAACCCCAACCGGATTGTCGAATCTCCTATCCAACACAGGCTTAATGGACCTCTATCAATACATACGGTAATTGAGATTGTTTTTGTTGACTTAAAATTATATGTGTAATGGCCGTTTCATACTGCTGTGGTGGGTCTGTGAATCCCCAACCATGTTGTGTCACGGAATGAGCACAATGCTGGGTATGGGATAATTCTTAATTCTTTGGCACTGCTTCCTGTTCTACAGGGAAGAAGGGACTCCTTCCATGATAAATTGATATGATGCCTGGAGTCACTTCGACAGTCTGTGGAAAGGGACCCTGCAATATCCATGATTTACAGATCAACCACTGTAATGTTAAATTGAACCATTTTTTTTTTAACATTTTTCCCCAAATATGGCCATGTCTTCATAATCAGTGGTGTCTGAAGACTAGCTGCACACGAACACACAATCAATCTTGTCCTACTCCATAGAGCATGTCTAAGCGTCTCATAACTTCAAATAACAATTTTTGACTGGCGGCTTCAATGTAACCTATAACTTCATATTTGCCTAAATGCTCACCTACGAAATGCTGGGGGGGGAGGGGGGGGCGAAGAGGGGAACAAAAAAAACACAACACACAGACAACAACAAATCCTCTTTAGTTCCAGGTTCCCAATTCACTCAGGTACATCTGGGTTCTCTGGCCTGCCCCCCCCAGAAGTTTTTGTGGGTCACAGACCGGTTTCATACAATAAGTGTCTTCCGTGTTTGCTTTAACAAGGGCCGTTTACTCTTTTCGACTTTCACTTCCTGTAAAGTTCTTGGTCCAAGAGGTCCGTTTCCCCCCTGGGACTTCTGGGCATAGTGTGGGAACTGGGAAGCAGGGGCAATATTTTTATTGTTTTGGGTCTTATACCCTGTCAAATTGGGCGAAAAACTTAAAGGGGTATTCCGAGAATAGAAATCTTTACTTTAGAAAGGCATTAAAATCTAATTCATGTGTAATTGGATTGTTATTTGTCAATAACTGCTTGGTTAGCAAAAAGAGTTTGGACGCAATAATGTTTCACACGTTTTAAAAAACCTACTGTCCCTGTAAAATCCGTCTGTGCCTTCCCTCCACTGGAGAGGACACAGGACGAATATGGTCTGCTGCTGCTGCGTCATAACGTTTTGTGTCTGCATCGTGAGGTCAGCTTCTGCCTCTTCCACACTCTTCCTCGTCTGAAGCTGGGCTGGTCACATGACCTCCATGCCTCAACACAGCAGAGCACAAGCTCCGCTACGCTCTGCTCGGTGCTGATTGCTACAAAAACACAGTTTGCAATTGTATCATGTAACCAGATACAATCCATCTCCTGTTCTTTATTGAGTTCAATAAATGAAACCTTCACTTGTACCTCAGACAGTGGATACAAGGCATATTCTGCAATAAACTGCATGCTCCATAATCTAATAAAAAATACATAAATGTGTGCATCTATAGAAATGAAGATTGAAAAGTAATCTCCTGTTTTTTTCACTAGATTTAGACGTATATCGTATAATAATTTTATTAAGAATATTATATTCTGGATATGGGATCTTCATAATCCGTTAGAGTCGATGTTCCATAGGATTAGATAGAGTCATGTGTGTGTCACGTTGTGTGTTTCTATATATATATATAATATATTAGATCCTAAATCCATATCAATACCAGTATCTTGACCCTATATATATTCTCTATACTGGCAAATGTCCTAAACCCCTCTAAATGTATGTAGAGTGTCAAGATGATGTACTGTATAGTGGATTAGGATATGAATCATAAAGTGTTGAACATATAATCATATGATACACAGTCATGTATGTCTAATATCTTTATTCCCTATCCATACGAACAAATGCTCAATGCCTAGCGCGATGCCTGAGAAACTGTATCTATTACGACTAACCCATGATATTGTGATATACACTATCCACAGGCCTGTTATAACTAGGTAATCTGGAGGACATGGTAATTATCAGTATATAGTATAGGGAATCGACCTATGCCTATCAGATACTGTATGTACTTGAATCCTATTGTATATGACTGATATATATATAATGCAGCACCTACTCCATATATGCATTACTCTATATTGACTATAGTCCACGTAATGCTCCTGGGACCAGCCCGCTCAGCCTCGTCCCCTAGTTGGCACGACCATATCCGATACATGAAACATTTAAAAAAAACGGTATACTCCTAGCATCGTGATCGCACATGCCAAGGTGCATCAAGTGAAATTATGGGTGGGCAATCTGCACCAATGGCCCAATTTAGCAAAATGGAGTGGCAGTGCCTCAGTATTAAATCGGCCATGTGTTGTCCAACACTGTGATCAAGTCCATAGACTCGTATGGGGGCGGAGATCTGGATGCAATACGGTCGTGTGAACAATAACTGGACCCATAACAGTAGTAGAAAACTCCCTATTGATCTTGATAAGCTGAGGTATGCGTATGTTACTACACTGAAATGGAGATAACTGGTTCAAAGCATCCAAACGCATGCGGTTTAAATGGCCAAGAAAACACTGTTTTAAAGGATCCCAGAGTGGACGTGTGGCAGCATCCTTATGGATGCGTGTTGCTGGTTCATTGCGTTTGAAATGCAATTAGACAGCTGATGAGAGGTTTCTTTCCTATTAACATGATACGTTTGCTTGTTGTTCACGCAAGTTACACAAGCGATAACAAAATTGCATGTGTTAATGTTTTTTGTAAACGTAAATGTTAACAGTGATGTACATAGGCAAAAGCGCCTCTCCTCAGCTGTGAAATGCATTCAAATGCAATATAATGTAGGTCAAAACGCACCGGTGAAACGCGCCCTTACTGAGTGCAAGAAGCACTTGCGTAAACAAGACTCTGAAAACACCTGGGGATTCTCAGTCTTAGGAGGCCTCTTGGTTTGGTTTTTCATATAGTGATCAACTACTAGCTACGAGCATGATACTGATGTGTCAAAAACTACCTTTAGGGCGTGCGTCACAAATCATTTTAACGATCGTTAAAAACGCATTGCAATAGCTTGAAGATTGATTTGGCCTACTAAACACTTAACACATGTGGTTTACAAAACGCAACCGTTATGCGTTGTAACCACACTGTTAACTCATGTTAACATTTGTACAGCTGTTTAATTAGGAAAATCCACTTCAATGTCCTTTAAAAGTCATACGTTAATGCACGTGTGATCGCACTCTAGGGATGTAAGACTTTCTTGGACACTCGAAACATGGACTAACTGTTTGACACATCCGTGCTTTGCAGAAGAAATGTTAATGATAACCACAGACAAAACAACATGGTAGATGGAAAAATGGTGTATTAGCTATTTATTACTGAGTATACTGAGGGATGATCACCTGAAACCACTGGTGAGCAGAGAGAGCGCTATCTGACATCTCAGGAGAAGAAGAAGAAAGATGAATAAGAAAAAAGACCAGGAAAATAAGAAGGAAGATAGGAGCGTAAGGAAAGACAGTACAGGAGGAAGGAAACGAATCTGAAATATTTCATAAGCTTCAAAGGCTCATGGGAATTGTAGTTACTGAGTTTCGGCCATCTGTGATATGACTCCACCTACTTTTACAAACCCTATAAAGGTTTTCAACAAACAACCACAAACTAAGTTACCTTATTTTGTGATTGTTGACACTGTGTATTATTGTGATAACATAATTAGATGCATTAGTGTTTTTTTTAAATCAGAGGTTCATATTCCTGAATCCCCTTTCACCATAGCTTGACCTAGTCAAAAAAGAAAAAAAAAAAAAAAAAAAATTAACAGTGTACACTCAACTTTCCAACACCTCCTCTATGGGTCCTCTTTGGCACGCCCGCTCCCTTGTGATGCGCTGTGCTCGCAACAATGGCTTCAGTAAAGCGGCTTGACGTAATTGTGTGTGCCATGTTGTGTGGAGCCGAGCGCCCAAAGAGCATCGGAGCATTCAGCAAGAAGAGGACCGTGGTGACTACGTGTTAAATTTATTTTTATTTAATAGCTTGGCATACTCGGGGACGAGGGCTACAGCTATATACTGGGGTGGAAGCTGTGACCATGCTTCCCATCCTCGCTATTATGCGAGTTAATGTTTCTCCCCGTTACAAGTTAGGTACCCTCCGTTATACCAGGTCGGCTTATACTGAGTAAAAGTGGAACTGGAAAATTTCTGAGAAACAGCATTCAACGTGGCACAAATTTATTTTCCAGGAGAAGTAAGGATATCCTCTTACATTATGGAATATTTTTAGCCAAGGAGAAAAGGCTCTCCTCAGGAGGATTGGGAAGGTGTGTTTTTACGTCATGTAATAACACTTTTTAATTTGATTGTATTTAGATTGCACAACTGTGGGCAGCTGTTTAGCATAGGCACATTATCTGGTCCTGTGTATTTCATACGATTCACATGGGCTTTTTCCATGTAATCAACGCTGACAACTCATACTGTTACCCAGTGACAGTACCCACAGAATGCTGAGAACATGCACATCTTTCTCTGCATATCTACCGCTGGATGTCATTTTTGGGAATCCTGATGATGTTTATCACTGGATCCTCGCCATTAGTGTGCACACTGCACTGAAATTCCAGAGGCTGAATGAATATATAAGAAAAGTCTTTTTTTCCTGCCTGTCTGCAATTGCAGGCAATCTTATTTTCAGACATTGGCTGGGGCCCACAACTTTACATAGCCCGTGTCTGCGCCCATGAAAAGCACACCTTTGTAGCACGAGTGCTTAAGGCCTGTCCCCACTTGTGATGTGATACAATGAATTCCCTCACACTTCGCATCGAGTCTGCGGATCTCCTTGGCTCGAATGCTGCACACGTTAAGAAGTCTGAGAGGGCTCACGTCCATATTGGCTTTGGATCGTCACTCCTGTGATGTAATTGGGAAGCAATGATCATTGCAATGACACTTGGAGTCTTTATAAGACTTCAGGCACCGGTAATTAGTTGAAGATCGTTAACAGTGGCACACTTGTACTGATCTATAACAAACTCCCCCATACTGCAAACTAAATAAAACCGTATAAATTTGAGATTCCTGTGATCGTAGGACACACAGCATGTCCATTGTGGAGCGTACAGTGAAAAATGTAAAACTAGATCGCAACAAATTGTCATTGTTTTCAACCAATTTGAATTTTGTTTCCCCCTGCTTCCCAGACCACATGCTAATAATAAACCTCACTAACAAAAGACAATTTGTTTACAAAACAGCCCTCACGTCAGCTTTTGTCTGGGGGAAAAAAAAAGTTCGATTTTTAAAAGTAGGAGTGAAAATGGGAAACCGCATAAACCAAAAAAGGTCCAAATCATTAGGGGTTTAACACATGCAATACTAAAACACAATACGTCTGCGCACACATTCTTCTAGCATATTTCTCTCCGCAAACGCCATTTTGTTTCACTCAGAGCCCATCTTTGTGTTTTAGCAGGGGAACCAATTGTCCACGTCACCATGTGCATGATTCACCATTTGTGTAATTTTCCCTGCTTTGACCTTTTCTTATGATTATCTTAATTTTGACTTGTCCACAGGTTTTCACAGTTTAGTATAATCTCTGTTCTCTTGAGTAAGGTGCATACAAATTGCGTCAACTTTTGGGGAAAATACTAAAAGGAGTTTTCGGGTAATATTCAAGCTAACCTATAGCATTTTCAGTTTTTATCACCTTTCAACTAAACGCTCTGCGCAAGCATTTTTTTGCTTTGATATACACTGACCTGCCTGCTTGGAATAAAAGCTATGACCTATGTCCTGTGTCTATTTATCTGTGCGCTCCGCTATCCCAGCGTCTGGAACAAAAGATCTATAATTTGGCATCACCTTAAATTGAAGAAGCTTTGGTGCCTAGATGAAAAAATCTCTGACACACAACAGTTGCTTCTATCATTAAGGCAAGTGCCTTTCCACGCTTGCTTTTTTAACGAGGAGGAGCTGCAGAGGAAGCTTAGAGTGTTTCACTGTGTGGTGGGCTTGGTGGACATGCCGTTTGCTCATCGAACGGAGCATTAGCAGTGCATACATGAATTACTGTGTTGCAGTCTACAGTTTCCCTCAGGGCTGAAGCAATGAAGGGCCTCAAAGTGTCTGCAGCTCACACCAGAGACGGAGGGAGTAAAATTGCATGTACAAGCATCTAAAACACTTAAAAGAAGTTGAAATACAAATTTCGCATTGGTGAAATGGTAAGAGACTTTTTTTTAGCATACGGCGCAAGTCAAGAGTGGACACGGTTTAGATTATCATTTGCAACTCTTTGCATTCCTTGAAGTGGTAAATCCACCAATTCTGGTACAGTTGAACTTTTTCTTACCCTTTACGCTAGTTTTTTAGTACCAAAAATAATTCTCATTACTTTCTTACTGTGAAGGGGAGGTGCCAGGGTGCTCCGGCCACCCACTTGACAGTAAGATACAAAGTAGAATAATAGGTGCCCGAAACAATGAAGGAATTTGCTCTGGTTTCGTAAGAGAGAAAAAGTCCAATCTTTGCCAGAATCAGTGTGGCTGCACCTATTAAACAATACAAAAATGGGGTGGATTGGGTGAAACATCCTCTTAATAAGTAATTAATATCTGATAGTTAACCAATATGTTTAGCATATACAACTAAAATGTCTCACATACCTGGTACAGTCTGTCTTGTTCACATACTAACACTGGTCCAAAATCGATAAATCTTTGAGGGAAAGATGAATATTCCACTAGTATCCTCTGGTTTTTGAGACTGCAATGCAAGAAAACAACCCTTTATGTAAAGACCTTTATTATTACACCATAAATACAGACATCTAACTCACAGTAACATGAAACACATATAAGATGAAGACAAAGTTCTGTAAAGAATAAGGGTGACATGACATACTATGTTTGATGGGAATACTGTTTAATTTACAGAAATAAAAACACTGTATAACTCAGGTATAAGCCGCGTTTTTTCAGCACAAAAAAAAAAGTGCTGAAAACCCTAACCACAATATATCTATAAAAAATTCACTCTGTACTACTATAGTACTTTTACAACCCCCCCGCAGTCCTGTTCTTACTTGCGTCCTCCGGCTCCATCTTCGGGTCCTTTGTCCGAACCAAAATTGTAAAGACACAAGTGGAAGCGCGGCGGTGCACACACTGTCCAGCATATGGGGGATTTTTTTTTTTTTTTTTTTTAATAGGCTGGACACACTGGGGGGCATGGGCTTGGCTGCTAGCTAGCTACATAATGGGGGAGGAGGAGGACTGGCTTACTAATAAAGGCTGGGACTACCAATTGTTTTCCACTCTAGGCTTCTACTCACCGCAATAGGTTTTCCCATTTCTTTCTTTTAAATTAGAATTAGGCTTAAACTTATATATATATATAGTACACATACACACATTACCAACAAGACCAAAGATTTCAGAGGCATCAATACTTAATGCTTAATCTAAAATATTTCCAAGTTTACCTTAAAAAATCCTCTCCCCTAGAGTAGATTTGTATAGGAAAAATGGATCTGTATCATCCGAAAGGCGAACAATAGGTCCTAGCCAACATTCAAAGAAAAAGACAAAACTGTTACCAGCTGCTCCAAAAAAAACTACACCTATTTTTTTTATTTTTTATAAAATGATCTAATACCATTTTTTTTTCCAAATTATGAACTGTACAAACTTTTCTTAACCCATTAACAACACCTGGCCTTTTCATTTCGATTTTTCACTCCCCACCTTCAAAAATCTATAACTTTTTTTATTTTCATGTACGATCTCTGTGACAGCTTGTTGTCCTGCATAACAAATTGCACTTATATGATGGTATGCATATCCATGCGGTGTTTTGGGAGCGGGAAAAAAAAAATTCCAAATGAAGTGAAATTGGTGAAAACACATTTGCGCCTTGAGGGCTGGTTTTACGTCTGTTACTGGTGCCCCAAATGAGATACTAAATTGGTAACTTTTTATAATGTTTCCAACTTACAGAATTAAAACCTCCTGTACAAAACATTTTTGATTTTGCCATCTTCTGGCACTAATAACTTTCTCATACTTCGGTGAACAAGCTGCAGGCGTATCATTTTGTGGAACTTTTTTGGGAAATTTCAATGCTACCATTTTTAGGACGTACGACCTTTGATACTTTTAAAAAATATTTTTCAAAATGCAAAAAAGTGGCATTTCAACTTGGTGCTATTTTCCGTAACAGGGTTTAAACACAGTGAAAACAACGTTATTCTATTTTGATAGATTAGGCATTTTCGGACACGGCGATACCTAACGGTTTATGATTTTTACTGTTCTTTACATTTATATCCGTTCTAGGGAAAGGATTTATAATTTTTTTTTTTTTATTATAATTTTTTTTTTTTACTATTTTGCAGACCCCCAGGTTACTTTACTCTAGGTTGTCGGATTGATCTACAATATACTGCCTAAAACTCCTTCATTACAATGTGAAAATCGAGACAGCCCAGGGTCTTCGGAAGGTGAATCGGTGGCTAGCACCAGCGCAAGAGTTAGCGGCAAGTCTTTGCTGCAATATCAGAAAAGACTTAACGGCTATTTAGAGGGCTCAGCCTGTGAGCCCCTCCATGCACCGCACCAGCCGTCGTCAAGAAGATTCAAAGGACATCTACCATCAAGATTAAAGACTATGTAATGAGCCTGATGAGCTCCAGGTTCCATTAACACCATGAGCCTGGAGCCCTTCGTTCATTTGCATACGTCCTTCATTGAAGTAAAGCGGTTCACCAGGTATGATTGTATTAAAAAAAAAAAAAAAGGTTTGTCCATGCTATCTAGTATACTGGACAGCCAAGCTTCCACCCAAGCATAATGCTGCTAAACGATTATCACATTCCTTGATAATACCTCATACAGTCATAATATGAATAATTTGCTCTACACAATGATGCTTTCTTTTTGAATCAAGCAAAAATGGTTAACTAACCTTTTATATACGGTTTGAAAACGAATGTGATTCCACAGTCAGTCTGACAGAGGATCGCCTGTTGGAAAATAACATTTTGAAATGTTCTTAGTTATCCCTCTTAATTATACGCATATTAAAGAGAACCCGTCAGGCAAAATAACCCCTATAACTAATATATTTTCATAATACCATTAGAGAGAATGCCTCTATCCCTACATGCCTGTAAACCTAAGCTGTATGCAAATGACCTGAGAGATGTCCAATGAGTCAAGCATATTCAGCTGTCAAGCTTATTCATGAGCGGGAGGCAACAGCCACACCCCCAGTGCTTGACTGACAGCCTGTATAATGATGTGGAGGTAATAATGGTGTAATGGCTCCTCCATGTGTTTCCTGTGCTGGCGCCCCCTGCAGCCTGTGTATGTATGTATGATGAAGATACACACCTGCAGATGCAGCCATGTTATAAGCAGAACATGTCATGTACTTGTGTGCTGATGTCTGCGTCTGTGTATTAGGGAGGATGCAGCATGTCAGCAGATACAGCACACATACTAGCAATCCTTTACTATATATACATACAGACATGAGCGGGGAGGAGAGGGAGGGTAACAGGGTGAATCACTGCTCTGACCATGTGACCAGCCTCATTTACATAATAAAGAAAAGATGATTTTGCAATGATAATGTATGAATTGACTAGTAAAGGCTGGGATGGGATCCTAGTAGGTGCTCCAACAGGTAGAGGTGACAGGACAAGTGACACAGACCTGATACAGGTGTCCTTTAAACACAAAACTACATTATGTTAGGCAATAATACACAGAAAACATTAAGAACACACGTCATACTATAAGTACCCAAAAATAGTTCAAAATATACACCTTTTATTAATTCATATAGACAATCAAAACTGGGCATTAAAAAACGTACACATTAAACCACTAAGAAAACAGCAGTGGTGGTCAATCCATTCAACAATAGTAAAAATACCACGTCATAATAGTATACAACATCATCCATAAGTATGAAATTAGGGCATATTCGGCACCAAAAAAAACTCTATGCTCCATCGACACATGTCCAATTAAAGACCTGTGCCTCAGATCAGTTAGCCCCAACCACCACCACAGCCCCCAACGCGCGTTTCACGCGTCGCTTCCGCAGAGGGGTGTGTGCTGTGTGCAAGCTGGGAGGTATATTAAATGGTGCTTAGATTCAGGCAGTGTGAATTAGTGGCGCATCGCTCCGGTCCCATGAGGGGAGAGTTTTGTAAGGATGACAGTGGCGAACTTCGAGTTGTCCACAATCGCGCCCAATATGACAATCTACGCGAGGTCAAAGGAATGCCCTCAAGGAATAAAAATATGAAGAGGTACATTTTCACATCTGACAAGGGCGTAATGCGGTGGTGTGCCGAGTACTGATGTATAAGGCTGAGCATATAAACAACTCAAACAAACGAGTTGTTATAAGACAGCTAACAGTCATCCGCACAATAATACAACGTGATGAGTTGATTTGCATAGTGATGAGGCTTTGGAAACGCATTATACCTAAAGGATTCGGAAGGTTGGAAGGAGTTTCCCACTAGACCACGTTGTATTTTTTGCCCAAACATACACAAGGTTCCAAAACACCACCAGACGTCCTATAGTCTCTGGGTGTGGTAGTCTGTGTGAGCATCGTGGCAGATTCATTGATTTTTTTTACGTCCTTGTTGGAAACCCCTTTTTCCTTTATATCCAGGATCCACGGATTGCCCAAGCGTCTGGAGACTCACGTAAATCAGATATGTATCTAGTACTCTTGCGATGTTGAGGGACTATATACATCCATTGCACATGATCTGGAATATCAGCAGCCCGGTTTTTTTTCTGATCAAATCGGATCGGATGAGATTTGGTATCGCCTTTTCTTTTGAGACTGTTTGTGGTTTGTTTTTAAACCACAACTATTTCCTATTCCACCGAAAAATTTTTTGTTCAAACGAGGGGGACGGCCATGGGGGCCACGGTGCCCCCTCGTATGCGAATTTATTTTTTGGGCCTTGGGAGAGGAGAGCGTTACAGGAGGCAGAGGATAAAACACCTGGTCATGTGATCTGTCGTGATGTAGGTTCTCGACATATTCTGTTTATGAGCAGTGGGTCAAGGCAGACCTGATCGGTTCCTGTCCGATCTGAACAACAACAACATCGATAACTCCTTGACATATCATCAAACACTCATGGATTTTTTAGTTTCCAGATTGAGGTCCGGAACAGTGGGGTCATCTAACACTTCATACTCGGAAGGGAACAGCTGTTTAATGCCCTTCTGCACGCAGGGTCCTTCTCACCCAGCTCACACAATCCGTTCCACCCAACAGGACAAATTTTTGAGATCACGACGATTTGCGATCATCTAACACTTTGAAAGGAGTCCTATGACCCTTAGAACAACTCTCAACAAAGGGTTCTACCTGACTCGATGTACAAAGGTTTATTGAGAGCAAAATCCCACATGCAGAAGACACCTCCTGACTCAAACAATACACTGACTAGGGTATAAAGGTAAGAATTATTACTCCAGACAATGCACATATGAGGGAAATGAAAAATCTGTTGAGTTTTGCGCAATACTGCTAGCAGATCTGAGTAGAAGGCATACATAGCACAAACGACCCGCAGTTGTGCTAATACTGATTACCATCGCATCACTTGGGTGATGAGCCCTTCACTACCCACCCCCCCCCCCCCCCCCCCCCCCAAACCCAAGATTATGATCTTTGGTCAAAGGCCCTCACTGGGATCACATCCTTGTGGACATTTGTTCCGTTTGTCGCACAATTAAAAGACAAAACCTTCCATGATTCGAAAGGCCAACGCATTTTTAATCATTGTGCATTTGTGAATTGCGCACTACTGGCTAGTCTACTTACATCTTGTTGCCCTTGTGGGTCAACATACTAGGCACTGACCCAGCGCGATTTGAAAATCCGTTTTTCAGGAACATATCAAGGATATCAGACAGCATAACTTCTTCCCACGGTATTTGAAAAGCAGCACCGACTTAAACTGTGCCGAACATGAAACACTTTTGAATACCATATGGTAGATGGGCAGGATCTTCGAGGCATATGGCATTGACAAGATAATTCTGGAGCCCATGAGGAGATACCTCCAAAGATTGGAGAGGATATTGAAATGGATTGTGAAATTGGATACTGTTTTTCCCCTTTCATGATTGAACTAGAAGCTCTCTTCTCCCCAAAATATTTAATAGAAATGGGTAGTGAGTCGCGAATTTTATGTGTTATGGTTTAAGATGTAATACTATCGGTTTTTTACATTTCATTCATTTTCTTGGATCTGGTAGGTGAGGTATATTTAGGTGGATATATATTGATTGATGGATTGTCTCCATTCTCCCCTTAGCTGGGGATCAGTTATATATACAGCTATTAGCATATGGTTGGGTATGTGCATTGCGTATAGTGGCAAAGTTAGATCTACATAGTCGTTAGCCTCTCTATTTTAGGATTGTATATTATTATATTATGATACTGGCTTTCTTTCTGGGTTATTCTGCACTCTTTGTGGGAGTCCGAACATCTTTATGTATTCATGTTCTTACTTATAAGATATAATTTATCACTTTTAATAAGGCACATGGGCACTTTAGAATCTCTTCCTTGGTTATTTGAAGAGTCATGAGCACGAGAAAATTAAAATGAATTCACGTCACAATTCATTAGCAGTGACGTTGCACTTTAGCATCAAGCACACTTCACTTTATAACCTTTGCACTTTATTATAGTCGATTTTCGCCTCATATATAGCCTGTGGGGTCATCTGTGTCCCCCACTACACATGTCACAACAATTTGGGTCTCAACACTCTACTTTTTATAATTTTTGGACTAACACCACCTTACAAGAACTGAATTACACAGTCTACAGTCATTTACTGACCACTATCATCGTACACTTATGTGCAAATAATACATATTTTTACGTTCTTTTCATAATTTTGTCCACAGTGTTTTTTTTGGATTCATTCCACTGGTCCATTTATACAACATGAACATACAATAGCACAACTTATAATTTTGTGTAGACCATAATTTTTTTTTTTTTGTTTGGTTTTTTGAGTTTGATTTTCACAGTTTTCACATGCACATGATCATTAATATTGGTATAAGTTGCTTTCTTTCTTCATATATTATATGTAATAATATCAAGCTCATTATACTACAAGTTATAGTGGCTTTCATGGTAATATTTCATGTCATTCATTACGTTACCCCCATCACACATTGTACAATAATCTTTTTGTTGCCCGGCTTTCGTATACTCACCTTATAGTCGTCAATATAATCCGGTTTCCACACCTATGGCAGCAACCCAAGATGGCCGGGCGCTGCTGCATCTCCTCACGACCGCGGATTCTCGGATTCGCGACGACCGCGGATTTCCCGGTTAGATGGATGACGCGCATGTATGCTCGTCCTGCTCTCCGAACTCGGAGCCGTCTTCCGGTTGCTGCCTGTGGACCGAGCATTCGCCACACGATATACATACACTGCCTTATTTAATCACTTGGGTAGCGACACCACCTTGCTTCATACTGGTCACTGGCTATGATGTGAGGGTGAGATCAAAACCCCCACCCTCCTCCCCCGCTTGCCACACACCACACCCACTTGAGAAGCGACGGCTAAACGCCGTCGGGTGCTGTGGTGTGTCTGGGCTAAATCTGATCGATGGCACAGTATTAGAATAACATTTAACTTGACACTGTGGGGCACATTTACGACTACCTTGTCCAGGCGGTCTCCGATGCTGATTCGTTCGCGGGATCACTAAGGTCCGTGTCGCCGAATTCACAAAATGTCGGTGCTGTGCCGAGGTCCGCCGGAGTCCCACCTCTTTTTTCCTGTGGTATTGTGAGTGTGCTTGATCTTCGACACAATGCTTTTTAAATCTAATTCTGCTGCTTTCCTTCTTCAATCCTTCGGGGATCCGGGGGCCAACTGCCCCCCTGATTTCTGTCGCGCGAAAGCTCGCGCGATTGCGCCAAAAATCGATTACTCGCCACAATCCAGTGAAATACAGCGCAAAGCGGAAATATTCGGGAAAGACCGACGATTTGCTGCCTGCGGACCCTTAGTAAATTGCCCGCTGTCTGACTGAGATAAGTTGATTTGTTCTCTGTGCCTTAGCCCCTACTATTCAACTTATGGTTGATGTTGTATCTATAGTGGACGTGGTACTTTTTACTTGGTTAATGGATGACCACCCCATGCTGTTTTGTTCTGTGGGTGTTAATGTTACGTTTTTATTCCAGTTTTTGTTGTCTATATAATTAAAAGTGGTATATTTTGACTAACTTATTTTGGTACTTATAGTATGACTTGTGTATCTTATATAGTTTATCTTTTGTATTTATTGTTTGAACGCATCAGGTATCGGTTACCGAGAGAATGGGGTACAAGTTTTATGGTGATTTTATTACATTGGTAGGCAGCTCCACCGTAATACAGACAATAAGATTTCTCACACAAGATGGGTAAACCCCACGTTTCCCTGCACAGTTTTATTTTCCATGGCAATGTCTAAATTTAGGCTTCATCTACCAATTTAGTAGTTTTTTTTCTAATTTCAAGAAACACTTCAGCTCTAGTCCTAGCGGAATTGTCCCTTGGGGTGAGATGGAAAAGAATACTCTATTTGAGTGTTCTTTTTTTGAGGCGACAGGTCCTATTACGGAGCCCCATTTTGGGGTTAGAGAAAAGGAAGACTTCCCTGTTTAAGGGACCATCTCTGTGGGTCCATCTTTTTTTCTCTGCTTACAGAAGTCCGCCGACTGATTCCTGCCCTTTTAGGACAGCCGTGTTAAGGATCCTAGTGTTCTGCCCGCCAGGAAGAAGATCTTCGTTGGTGACCTCCCATCAGGTCCGAGGATCTTGTGCCCCCTTGACGGCGAGATATGCCACTGTAGTTCACGTGTCTGACGATTCTGATATTTTTTACCTGGGTTTCTGGAAGCCTTTGTTGTGTTTCCCACACTGCCGAAATTCCTTAGATTTGAAGATTGTCTTCTCATCCAAGGGGACCATGACCCCCTGAAGGTCGGTCATGTGAGTACGGCTCCCCCATCCATAGGAGCTGGCGTCCGTTTGGATGGTCAGTGACTGGAATCAGGTTCCATATGATTTCCTGCTTTTCTATATGTGTGCTGGTGTTTCCACAGTTTTAAGATAATTTTTGACTTCCGGGGCAGGACCTGCTTTGAAGTCTAAATGTTTCCACGTTCTTGTCCCAGATTTTTTAATGTCCACCCTGTGTGTTCTTGTATGGAATTCGCTCCATGATCAACTCAGTTTAGGCAGAGGCTGTTAAGCGATCCCAGCAGTCTCATGGTCGATACGGACACTCCTGCATAATTTTTTCTTTGAATTTCCTCTATGGAAGAGTAGGAATTCCTCTCTTGTCTTGTGGAAGAAAAAGGCTTGGCGCCTTGGAATCTATTCATCCACACCCCTAAGAATTTTGTCTCCCTCTGAGGACGAGATGAAACTAGTTCTTGGAGATGTATAATCCAGCCCAGATTTCCAGGGTTCGATGTGTCCTCCGATCTTCTGTGGTTTGACTGAAGAGTCGAGTCGAGTCTGCCACTATGAGGGGTCGTCCAGATGTGGGATAATGGAGATTCCTCTTTCCTCAAGAATGCCGTCACTTCCTCCCATGACCTTTGTGAAAGTTCTTGGTCTGATAAATTCCGAAGGCATAGCTCTGATTTGAAAGTGGCAGACCTTCCCTATGGTGGTGATTTCTACCCAGCGACTTCGGAATTTTCTGATGATTTTTTTTTGTGTATGGGGAACTTGATAGTAGGCGTCCCTCATTAAGTCACATGTGCACATTTGGTGCGTCTGGAGGTTTGGGGCTGGCTGTCCTCACCGATTCCATTTTGAAATATTTGTATTTTATGTTCTTGTTTAGCCGCACTGAGGTTTCAATAGTCGAAGGTTCCCTTTGGCTTTTTTCAATCAAGAAATAAGGGGGATAGAAGCCCTTCCTTTTCTTCTTCTTGGGCAACTGTATCAATTACCTTCATGTTCAACAGTTCCTTGAACGATTTTTTTCCATAATTGGTGTTTGTCTTCTCCGAGATCCTTTGGTTTGGAACCCAGAAAATTTTTGATTGTGGGAGGTGAGCTGAATTCTAACTGGTACCTGATTTGATACCTCAGGATCCCACTTTGTTTGATGTGATCGTCTCCATCTGTGGAGGAAGAAAAGAGACGCCCCCCTACTTAGTAGTCACTGGTTTTTTTAGATTGATGTTGGAAGGTTGGGAGAATAGTGTATAACCTCCCGGCCTCTTCCACAACCTTTGTTGAGGACCAGCGGCCCTGTTGTTCCTCTGCCTCTAGATCCGTAGATCCTTGGGGATTCGAAAGGAAAAGTTTTTCTAGGTTTTAATTCGTGGAAACCCTTTGTTTTTAATCAGAGGCTTTTCTCCAGAATATCTAGTTCGGCAACCGCACATGAATCTCCTGTGAACGGGATGTTTGACGAGCTTCGTTTTGGACTTTACGTCCCGCCCCACTGTCGAAGCCCAAATAGCCCTGACGGACTAGTTAGATAGCGCCCCTTCCTTTTGCTGACAGTCTAATGTTTTCTGCTGAGCGTCGCGGAAATTCTGTCGCTGAACCGCAGCAACGGTATCGTTTGCAGAAGGGAGATCCTATCCGTATCTGTTTGTAGGGTCTACCAATTCCCCTAGCCAGAATAAAACGAGTCCTTGCTATCGAGTAGCGCTTATATTGTGACCTTGAGGCTGAGCATGAAGAATTTACCAGACTCTTGCGAGTACGGCTATCTGCTTCCTTCCATAGGGTCTCTAATTGGGAAGTAGTCCTCGAATGGCCGTCGTTTTCTCACGACCTTAGACCCATGGTGTCTAAACCTTGCTGGGGGCTGTCCAGGTTTCTGCCTCTTTGGGTCCAAAGATAACCTGTTTCTGGAACTCTTTAGTGATGTTCGCTCTCGCCCCTCGGGATCTCCTCCATTCTTCCTGATGATGTCCTTTAGGTTTGGATTTTATGGGAAAAAACCTTTCCTTTGGGATTTTAACAACCTCCAAAAATTCGTCTGATGACTTAGGCTCAACCACCTCTTCCACATTAAGGTATTCCGTACAGCTTTAAGGAGGTTATCCAATCTCATTAGAGAAGAGGTATTTGAGGTTGCCTTTGTCCTCCATACCGAGGAAACTCTTAGCGAGTCCATTCCAAGATAGGTGGGAGCCGCAGTGCTGATCTAGTCGGATTCAGTATCTAAGATCTGAGCATTTTTTTAGGAGCTTGCTCGTAGATATATTCCGGATCCTGGTCCAGCTCCGGTTTCAGGATCGGGCTCAGTGATCCCTGGCTCCGGAACGGATGATTTTAGGTTTAGCGAACCTCAGTGATGAGGATTGGAATTTCCTCCGCCATTGCGTCGCTTAAGCTCGTTTTAAACATAGACGCTTTTTCTTCTTTGTTCGCCTGGCTAGGCCTTCAAGCATAGTGATTTTGATATTGGTCGACCAATCTTAATGTTACAAGAAATGCATCTTTTTTAGAATTAGTAAGACATTTCCTTTTTATGGGGTCCCTTTTTACTTCTCCTGTCCTTAGGTCCTGAAGGGTATCCTAGGACAAGTGAGACTGAGCACATTAAATCCCCAGAATGATGCAGAAACTGGATTTTTTTTTTTTTTCTTACTCACAGCGTACCCGGACCATGGGGGAAAACACTGGTCGTCCGCCATAGTCAGGACTATCACATCTTTCATCGTGAATCTCCGTTGTGGTATAGAAGGCTGACGCGGCAGGAAGCTTTTTAAACTTCCCGCCGCCCCATAAACCATCAGATGGCCTTCCAACGGTCACAGTGTGGCGCCGCAAACCCGGAAGTCTCGCGTGCACGAGAACCGTCCCGCGCACCGCTGAGGGAGAGATAGCTGTTGGAGGTAGCCCCCGGAAGCCCGGAGGAGCACCTCGTCCTTGTCCGAGACCATGGCCCCCCTCGGCTTAAGCATTCTGGGCCGCAGCGAGGAGTTGGTGCCAGGACCCGCGTCCTGTACGGAACACCATTGCCAGGAAGGAAGGTAGGACACCCCCCCCGCTCGCCAAGTCCCTGGGGGGTTTCTAGTCTATCCCTCCCCTCCCCCCCCCCTGGGGAGAGACGAGGTCTCCGCAACCCTGACCCTTGGTAGGGACAGGAATACACTGGGAGAAACGCAGCAGAGAGGGCCTTATAGCCTTCGCAACATCCTGTCCCTACCTAAGGTCAAGGTGCAAACCTTCCAAGGTGCCGTCATATGGGGACGAATGGAAAGTAATTTTGGCCAAAATGGTTATTATCTTTTACATCCCCCCACCGTCTTCATATGCATAACTTTTTGTTTATTTTTTCCGCCTCACAAATCTGCTTACAGGCTTTTTTTTTGCAGAAGGATTGTTTCTTTTTAGTCGCTTGATTTTAGAGTGCATACATTTTTAAATGCCCTTTTTAGAGCCATTTTTATATGGGTATTATTGAAACGATTTTTTTCTGGAGCTTTTTTTTTGTTTTGTTTTTTTACGGGGTTAACTTTGCGGATCTAATACACAATTCTGTTTATACACAGATTGTTACGACGCAGTATAACCAAATATGTGGGGGTTTTGTGTATTTTATTCATTGTACTGAATAAAAACCACTTTGGAGAAAATTTGTTTAGATTTTAGGTCATCAATCATCATCTTTCATATGCAAACTTTTTTTTTTCGGCTGACAATCTCAGTTAGGGTCTTATTTTTGCGAGCAGAGAGTTTGTCTTTTTAGGTGGGCTTAGTTTTGAGTGCATAACAAATTTGTTAAATATTACTTTTTGAAAGAGGCATTTTTTATAGGGTATTAATTAAAAATTATCTTTTTTCGGAACGTTTTTTGCGTTTTTTTTTCTACGGAAGCGTGTACCGTGGCGTGTCCAGTAACGATTCTGTTATTATCATACAGATTGTTACGGCCGGCAATACCAAATATGCGTTGGTTTTTTTGTGTTTTTTTACACTTTATGAATGTTTTTGTTAATGGGATCGAAGTGACATTTAGGGGCTTCTCATTTTTTGTATTTATTTTTTATTTATTACTAATGTGTAGTTGTACTAGTGTTTTTGCATATTTTTACTTATACATACTTGCACTTGAACCATGATGCTTTGATCCACTGGTTAAGTTCACTACACTGCCTCACAATACGTATTTTATTAGAGCGTGTACACTGTCTGTCAACTGCGCATCGTCTCATACAGTTTTATTACCGTCAACCCGAGGGGTTACTGCCATGGAGACCGGGCAATCCCCGGGGCACATTGCAGTCCTCGGAGTCTCCCAGAGTGGATGCGGATCCGCCCGGTAAGCGGCACGGGTATCCGATACACACGCAAACAACCCTTACACCGGCGGACATGTTTGCGCTAAGCATCTAGCCCCGGGGACGTAACTATCCACTCCTGGTGGCCTAGGGGTTATTAATAACACGATGACACATAGCTTCTACTTTTGATACCCCTTGTATATGAATTATGGTATGATTCCTGGAATACCAACCCTTTAAGATCAAGCGTTCTTTTATTATTTATCTCACCTAACAAGATTGGATTTCTTTGGATTTTTAATCAAACTCACATAGTTTATAGACATATTGGAAACAAATACAAAGAATACAATAACCATTAAGATTTCAAAACTCACCTTTAGCATTTTCCATCGAAGTGCAACGTGTCTAAAGCAAAAGAACCATTTCATCCACTCATCACACGCATATATCCATACTTCTTTTCATAGACCTGGAGTGTATTATGGTGTGCTTTAAAAACGACCCTGCCAGACATCGAAAAGAATTTTGCTCTTCTAAAATTAACGCATTAGTTTAAGTTTACTCCTGCCATCTTTTGCTTACCTGAGAAACACGACAAATGTGTGTACTGTGCACTATGGACCATCGGAATCAAGATCTCCTCTACTTGGAATTGAGTGTTACAAGAATTAATATCACTAGCACTACTTCATGCTTATCAAATATATAGATAAATGAAAATAGGAATCAATTGGCTTTGAATTTCGTCGCCTTTAGTCTCTTTGTGTATAGCCTTAGAGTGACCCTCTTAGACTGGATTATTTACACAAATGTACTACCCTTACTATTGTTTAAAACAGACTGTACACAGAAAAATGTTTTTCCAATGGGTGATACACACAGAAGTGTATTTGGCGCCATCAGAATACAAAGCTTGCATGGTGCTGACCCTTCGTGCGGAAAAATGTACCTATAATCACTATGTCGTATAGCGCATACCCCCCTGAGTCCTGTATAAGCCGGTCCTATGCCCAGCATATTTGGGGGGGGGGGGTGGGGGGCCGGTGGTCTTGGAAAGGTAGTACAGGTTTGTCTTATTTCTCTCATCGAATAGGTATAAGCCGACTACAAAAAACATGGCGTTATGTACCATTCATGTCTGTGTAATAGGCTTTTTGCATACGATCAGCCATGCATTTTACATAATTGTTTGGTGAGAATCTATATATAAAAGAGCACAGAAGAGACCAAATCATTTCCATTGGCATTACAAGATAGTACTTCTTCATTATTATACTGTATGGTTAAGGCTATCGGGTTGTTGTGAGCACAGAGGGATTTCATTTTGTCAGGAGACCTAATTAAACAACATTAACTGCTCTATTTTGAGCTTTCTGATGGTAATACTTGTTTACAGTGCATGTAAAATCACGGTAAAGTCTACTAATAGTTTAACTGCACTTTAAAAAACAAAATTTTGGTAGACTTTTTTATTAAGAATTTCCTATAAAATAAAATCAAAACTTCCTAATAACGTCAATGGCCACTAAAATTTACAGTATCAGATACATCTATGACGCTGATGTCATTAATGACCACACAACCGATTAGAAAAAAAAGAGTTTTGCGATGGCAAATGGACAAACGATTTAGTTCATGAGACCAACGTATATAGATCTAAGATCAGCAAACCAAGATACCACGAAGACTAAACAAGTTCTTGATCGGTTAATTAACAACCACAAACCAATGATTGTAAGATGCTATTCATTCAACTTGCATCTGATTGTAAGATGCAATATGCAAAGCCATGGCCAAGTAGATGTTTAATATTCATTAGAGGATCTGCAAAGTTACCGATTTCAATCACCATACCCCCTCTTTGAAAGGGTCAGAAGTAGAGTTCTCCGTATGATGAGCTGCCAATTAGAAGCCGAGCCTTATAGGGTGTGGATGACTTAAGCCAGATGCGCCACTAGCGAATGTCTGGGAATGGGTGCAAATATGTTTTTCAGGAGTCCCAGTCGAACAAGCGCTGTCTAAGTTGGGGGTCTGGTCCCTTCTGGAATAGACTATACTGGTTGTCTTAAGGGTATGCTATCTGGACAATTCATATCAATTTATTAATCTGTTTTACATATACCTTTCTTTTAAAATAGATGTTATATTTAAAAAAATATCTGTGTGACGATAAGTTCTAATAATGTGGTCTATGTCCCTCTAGAAACAAAACCTTGTCCATGGATACGACCACCACTCTGCTGGAGGTTGGCAAGAAACCCAAAAATTTCTCTGTGAATTATGTGCATTACCCACAGCCGTCCTGTGTTACTGAACGCTGATCCAGAGGTCAGGCAGACTCAACGCTCTTCTGGTCCACATTGCGTCAGTGTGGTCTTATATCCTGTTTCTAATGGACAACCTGGCTACATTTAGAGAAATTATCTTCCACAGGAACATTTTTTTTTAAGTCAACCAATTGGAAAAATGTTTTACATGTGGGAGATCAACTTATTAAGTGATGCCCAGATGGAAAACCCATTTATCCCACATCATGTTTTTAGACTTTTGCAAGTCTAGTTTGTGTTAGGGGTGGCTGCCTTCAAGGTAGCAAAAAAGGCATTGTTTTCCATTTAACACCTTGAAACGTATTTGCATACTTTCGTTTTCTGATAATAATTCCAATCTGCTGAATACCCAAGAGCACTGGGAATAGTTTCCTCTTTTCTATTGTGCTTTAGATTCAACTCAAAGAAAACAAGAGGAGTTAAAAAGGGACGCGTCAGTTACCAACAGAATGAGAACGTTATTTTTTGTTTTAATTTTTTTTTTTTAAGGAGGTGGGAGAAACAAAAAAAAAAAAAAACAACCCAACATTTTACTATCTAGGAAACCCTCTGGCAATCTGCACCTATCTCGTATGTTGGTACATGGGGAGACCGTTAAAAGGGCTCTTGATGAACAGATTTCCCTTTAATCCTATTGTGTTACAATCCGTTTAATCGTTAAAAATATTAGAAGATCGGTTTCTAGTTTTCATACACATACTTGGCTGTCTCCTGAATTACATTTTCTCTAAAGGTCATATCAAAGTAGTTGTTCTTCTTGGATGAAGACAACTTCGACACCATGATACCGAGGAAATCACAATCTTACACTGACCTGGGAATAGCTTCCAAATGTTTGTAGTCAGACTTGCTTTAAACCATGCCAGGGATTTCACCATAAAGCTTGTGGTCCTTCAAGATGGCCAGTTTTTATTTTCAATTCAGGCATAAAATCTAGATTTAGCTAACAGAGAGGTCCGTGAAACTCAGCGTAAAAAATACGTTTCCTCATTGTCTCCAGATGCTCAAAGCGAATCAGGAATCAGGGGAGGGGTGAAAAACGCACCGCACTGGACCGGACGAGGGTAGAGAAAGTCGGAGGAAAGTAAATGTGGAATGCGTGGCAAGTAGATTGAAGGAGAGGCGAGCGGGGGAAAAAATAACGGATAGATGGGAAAAGAGAAGATTGGGGATAAGGAATTATGAGATACGAACAAACAACGGCAGAAAAGGGTCCACCCCGACCCGTTCTTTCCTCTTTCGTTCTCCTATCCCCTTGGCACTTATCGCAGACTCTTTACCACCCGTGTTTAGCCCTCTTTTTTTTAAAGCCAGAGATTACTAAAGTTAAGATCACCCTTTAGACATTTGACACCATATTGTATATAGCCATTTTTGAACAAAATAAGTAAAAATTATTATTATGATTAATAATAATTTTTTGGTCTTTCCAAAAGTAAGCAGAGTTTATTTTCCAAGATGGCTGCCGACTTATAATAACATCTCTTATGATGCCTCTTATCAGTAATAGCTCTTAGGCCTCTTATGTGTCTCTGCTACCTAGTGAGGATATAAGAGAATTTCTGCTGCGGTTACCATATAGATGATGTGTGTACTGGTCGTCACTGCACAATTGAATAACTGAGATGGGTCTCAGCACCACCCTGGACAACTGGATGCACTCACCAATCGAACTACATACAGCCAAACATAGTAGTTATGAATACATGACCTGTCCCAGGCAGTTGCCGGACATTGACAGTGGACCATCTTCTGTACTGGGTGTCCTGATTAAGAGCGCCAGTGCTATTTATTTCATTAATTGTAATCCAGAATTTTTTTACTGCAAGGGGGGCAAATTTTAAACAAACTAAATACATATTAGATTAGATTTTTAGTACCCATTTGAATAGGAATTATACCTATTCCTGCATTCGTATTCACTTCTGTTAGGTAATGACACAAACAAGGACATAGATTAGTATTGTATTCATAACAGTGACACAGGCGAAATAAAAAACAACATAACATTGGGTAAAAGTGAAACAGTAGAAACACCATGAATAGAGGAAAGGCCACAGCAGCCAAGAGTATCAGTGAATCTCATGCCTCATTTCCCAGTAAATGCTACAAAAAACGTTTTGGAACACTTTACATTCTCATTAGTCTTTTAACAGTTTGGTTGCTCTCTTCAATTTCTCTCAGTTTGGCAGTCTAGCTGCTCTTGTAACTTCAACACCTAAAAAGTGAATAAAAGTACGTACCCCTCACAGGCATTTGCTTCTAACCCTTCCATCTTGGAAGTAAGCTTACAACGGCTATTGGTTTCTCTTTCAATACACTACAGGTAAATGAAGGACAGCAGCATGTTTTTAAAGATATTTCGTGGAAATTGGAAAAGTCAATAGGCCAGGAAAAAAAAAAAGCCCAACCAAAAATATTCAAGAGGGGAAGGCAGCATAATTTAGAACTGGGGAAGAGACCGCCCACCACTTTGATTACAAGCTATTCATACTTAAAAGTGTGGTAAAGAATTGAGCTTTGATGAAAAGGAAAATGGAATTGAACAAATGTTATATGAGATAGCAAACCATTTTTAAGTTCCTAGAATAGTGAACAAACAAAGAACCTGCATATAACAGAGGTCAGGTCATATAATTCAATTTCCCAGGCTAAACTACTCTGTTTGGAACCTGGAATCACAGTTGACTACTGTCCAGTACAGGAGATTAGTGCAGTGGTCAAGCAAAGATTCCTAGGATCATTAACTGACGATGGAAGTCCCTTACGACCATCTTCTTGTACTGCATTCATTAAGTCTTGATCACAAAACCAATGGGGGTGGATTTACAAAAGTATTGCAAAGTAGAGCAGTGCAAGATTATAGAGACTGTCTTCTGATGTGCCAGATTTATCATGCTGGATATAAAACTCACATAGTTTAAGTCAGTCTAATACTGCCATCATCTAGAAGTGGTCTTGGTTTACCCCGGAAATGACCCCTAATTAAGTTAGGTACACAGACTTCTTCCCTACGAAGCAGGCCCCCTTCTTTTTTGAAAAGCATCAAAAATCCTTAATTAAATGTGGCGCATCATTTATGGAGCACATTTGTGAGAAATTAACGTAAGGCAGCTTGATAAATCACCCCCATTGTGCGTTCGAACATATACGTCAAAAAAGGAATAATGACCTAACAAACCTTCCATCTCTTTCATCTTCAAGTTATGCTTACTTAGCTAGCTCTGTCTTCTCCTTTTGAAGCATCTGACTTTTCACCAAAAGCTTTTCTTGTTGCATTGGTCCCATCAGCATTTTTGGCTTCATTTTGTCTTACACCATTTCTTCATATCAGTTTGCATTTTTGGATATTTCTTTGCCTATTAAAAAACAATATTAATTACTTGATGCTGCAGTAAAGGACTTAAAAGGATAAAACCTATAAAACCGGGCTCACTTTTATTAGCTCCTCAGAAAGAATTTGACCGTGGTTTCAAGCTCCCAGTTTAGGTAGTGTTTTGCTCAGAGATTCTTCTACTACTTTTCTAGTATAATAAATACATGAAAACCGTTTCATTGAAGCAGATGCGGTGAAGATGTATTATAAAGTTAGCGTTATATCGAGTTAGCTAAACGCCGAGGTACCAATTTAAACACAAAAAACTGGGAATGCATTGTCACTGCGTCCCTCCTAGCTCCCTGTAATATAGCCGTGCAAAAACAAAACCCTGGTACTCACCTTTCTGACGTCCCCGTTTGGTCCCTCTTCCTGCTTCCGATGCCTTCGTCGGGCCCCTTGGGGTCCTTAGCTCGCGCCGCACACAGAATGTTGTCAGCCACCTTGCCAAGGGACCAGGAAAATCGCAAGGATCCGAGAGCCCAGAGCATCTAAAGCAAAGACAACCTACGGAGTAAAATAAAAAAAAGCCAAAATTTAAGCTGAAAAACCTAATCTGCTATACCAGTATATACGGTACTTTCTTTCTTGTTTAGCAGTCAACTAAAATGACAATAATAAAAACCAGCAATTTATCACATAACGCTTACAATATTTTTTTAAAAAAAAAGGGAAAAAAAAAAAAAAAAAAAAAAAGTTCCACAACCTTATGTTCCTGAGCACTTCACAGGCATCTGTGGTTCGTATCACAACTTCTTCGTTTATCCTTTACTTCCTGTTCTAGAACGGCTGTCCCGCATTTATATTGGTTTAAAGCTTCTCTTTGTCGTGACACTCAGAGTCCAAGGTTAGCATTCCTCTCCGGAGTGAAGCACCTTCTTGTTTTGTCTATGGTTTTTTCAAATGTGAAAATATATTAATTATTTATATTATGTTATTAATAATATAAACACAAAGTAAAAAAAAAAAATTACAAAAAAATAACCATTCGTAATCAATATTTATTTAATCTTTAAAGCTGGGTAATGTTCATGTTTACGACATGGAGAAAAATAAGTGAATTGACGTTAGGTGCGTCTAGTCCATTTGCCTCAAGTGTTGTCGTCCCATTCATTTTACAGCCACACCTTCCATAATCAAGGGATTCATTCTCTGAACATATGATTAAATGGCAACAAGGCTAGGGATTGACTCAGTGACATGTATTATGAATGTGGGGTCAAGGTTTCAGGTCCAATAAGACGGAAGCAGAAGACACAAGAGCAGCTGATGGGGGAGTAGAGTGCTTAATCTCCTTCCTGCCGAGGTCTTTATTTTTTTACGTTTGAATTTTTCACTCCCCACCTTCAATAATCTATTTTTTATTTTTCCATGTAGAGAGCTGTGTGAGGTCTTGTTACTGCATACAAATGCACTTCATAGTAATGGTATTTAATATTCCATGCAGTGTACTGGAAAGCAGAAAAAAAAAATTCCAATGAAGTGAAAATTGGTGAGAAAAAAACCCAAAAACAACCACATTGCAACCGTTTCTATGGGCTGGATTTTTAAAGATTTCACTGTGCGCCCCCTCAACGACTTTACTTTATTCTTTGGGTGGTACGATCACTGGGATACCAAATTATTATAGCCCTCATAATTTCATACATTTAAAACATTAAAAACCTGTCCCAAAAAAAAAGTTAATTTGCCCTCTTCTGGGCCATAATAGCTTTTTCATCTTTGGTGTACTAAGCTGTGGGTGGTGTAATTTTTTTTGCACTTTTACTATTTATGTAACCCCTAGGGCACTTTACAACCCTAGTATGGCAGTATATGGGAATTTTCCGCCAGGGGTTAATATTTAGACCAATTCCATTTTCATGGATTAAAGGTTGAGCCCAAGCTAAATTAATTTTTTTGTAGAAATGTTCCGATTGTCCGCAGTGACTCTTATACAAAAATCTGTGGGCCACCCCGCACAATTCATTGCATTAAGGCTGTTCATGAACCAAGCATTGCAAGGACTAGCAAAGTACCTATATTTGTCTTGTTTTTTTTTTATTCTAAAACAGAGAGAATCTGAATGGAAGCCAGCTGTCTTGTACCGTACTAAGAAAAACTCACCTCCTAAATTATTAATCACAATCTTTGGCTTACATAATACTTCAAGGAAACGAAAACAATACTTTCATAATGACATTAAAATACGTAGTTAATGTTATTGTCATATTTTTATTCTTTTCATGGGAGGACAACTACATTGCAGCTCATGGAATCAACCTGGATTCCTACCCTAGACTACACACCCTTCCATCACTGAATCTTGCCTTTGAGTTCGCTGAATGCAGGATTCTGACTTGTATTTCCCGCTCTGTGAGTCTTTATTATTAGGGCTTCCAACTCAGACACTCTACTTTCAAGTGCTGTATTGTTCGGTTACTTGATGATTCCAGCTCCTTCTTTTGCTGTTCATCTGCTGCTGGTACTCACTTAGCTTTGAATCCGAAAGAATGGACACTATCAAAATTCCGTCACCAGTAGAGAAACTACGTTTTAAAGGAAACCTACATGGTAGATCTGATAATAGATTCCTCCTACCTCCTTGTAGATTCCACTAGCCTTAGCTCCCAGTGCCTGGCCAGGCTGTTACATGCCCCAGTAGCCTCTGCAGTAAATTTACATACTACTAAATAAAGTTATTTTTTTAGGCTTTAGTTTAGGTTCAGGAGTATTACATTTAGATTGGGGCAGAGGCAGGCGCAATCTACAATCCAGATCTACTTCTGATGCCTCATTGTAGGTTCCCCTTTAAGTGGGCCAACATGGTTAAAACTTTATTGTTTACATTGTGCTCCTACGAACAAAAATGTGATTGCCCATTAGAGAAACTCTTTTGACAAAGCTTTGATTTCCGACTACAAAGCGCTTTTCTAGACAGCATGACAGAACACGATGGAACACACGAACGCTACACTGAATAAGATGCCTTGCATTTCACACTCCCAATGCTGTTAATGGAAAACAACACAAACTAAAACGCCAAACCTGCAACTTTCTCCTTTCTGCTGTGATTCTTTTGTATGCCTATGGTTAATAAAGATGTTTGAATGATCCATGTCTCATTCCTCAACTTATTAAGCTCCTTGCATTTTTCATCTAGAGCCTGAGAGAGAGTGAAAAAAAAAAAAAAAAAAAAAAAGGTCAAAAATTTTCAATCCAGATATGACCTCCACCTAATCTCCATCATAACTGGCATTAAAAGGACCCCATCAGCACCCGAATATACTTTTTGTAGGAAAACCTTGTATGTCTAAGAATATCAATTCTGGAGAATCTTCATCCATAACACAGTGCAATGTCATTTCTGTTTCTGCTCCTAATGACTATCCCCCTTGGGTGCTACCCTCTGGTTTAGATGTTTTGAGGATATAGATAGAAACTAGAGGTAGCACTCAGAACCCTATCTGTGGACATCCAGACCATCACCACTGCCCAGTTACCAGTTTAATGGTGACATTTTAAAAATTAGCATTTCAGATTCAATGATCTTGTTTTAGATGGGATAGTTTTACAAGCCAATTAGTTTACCAACATTTATTTCCCATATAATTTTGGAATATCTGGATATTTTATGTCACAACACGACTTACAAATCTATATCATTTGCAAGACTGTGTTAAGATTAACGCTATTGTCAGGAGAGAGCACTGTGCTGCTGATGAAAGTTGTATGTTCAGCACTTTGTGATAAAAAAGTAAATTTTTCTTTGCTGTAGTTTGGGCACTCTGGGTCATTTCATTACATTTATTGTTGGTTTTCTTTAGGAGCAATTTGACCAAACCTTTGATTAAGGGCCATGATGTTTTGTAATCAGGTGGTCATGGGAAAAAAAAAACCACTCAGGGTGCATGTACACCAAGTATGGGGACGTCATAGTGGTCCCCATACCTCAAAAAAAAAAAAAAAAAAAAAAAATAATAGACAGCCCTCATCTTTACGGCTTGTGCTACTAATTTTTTGATGAGGAGAGGGGACAAGCGCACTTCTTCTCCTTTTTCTCCAGCGCACCTGACGGGTGCCGGCCCAGTCGTAGTGTGTGTGGGCCAACACGTTTGTGTGCATGTAGCCTTATAGTGTAAATGAAGACACCAGCTCACCTTCCATTAGGACATGCAGGCAGGCACGAACCACCCCTCTGCTGGGGCAAAAGCATCCAAGATAAAACAACCGCTCAGCCAAGCTCCAGGCAGTGAGTTTTTGTATATTCTCATGTCAATAATTAAAAACCTAAGTCCCATATGGGGGACAGCAACAGCTCACGAGTTTTCGGGCGGATTACCGCCCTTATCAAGGACGGTAATCCGCCCGAAACTCGTAAGCTGTTGCTGTCCCCCCACAATGCAGACTTTGTATTTTCTCATGCAATAATTAAGGACCTAAAACGCACTGCCTGGAGCTTGGCTGAGCCGTTTATCGTTTTATCCTGGGTGCATGCACCCTTACACTGCTCCAAAGACAGAATTATAAAATGTCAGAATATGCAAAGAAATGTTTTGGCTTTTTATTTAGGCATCCTGGTTCAATAACCTTATAGTGCAGTGAAAAAAAATAGTTTAACAGAGCCAATATTTGCAGTTTACAATTATAATGAACAATAATACCAACCTGCTGCGTCACGTATAGCTTGTGAGAAAAGTCCTCTTCAGATTTCTCTAGTTTTCCTTTGAGAACGCCATTTTCCAACTAAAATAGGTTATGATACGCAATATAAATTGCACATGTCATTTGTAAAACAATAGCAAAAACACTGCACTTCCATATTTGATATATCAAGTACAACCACCAGAGGTCGCACTAACATTTTTCTAGAAGGGTAATAATACGCCTCTTACTATTTTTGAGGAGTATTTTTAGCCGTATACGTATATAACTCATAGCTGGATATAATGATGATAGACACTATTTATGTAAGAAAATCATGTGTCAGTATCTTCTGTGTTTAAATAGCAAATTGAGGCAGTTTTAGTGATCTTACATCATGCATGGACCAGACGCCACCAACCCTACTGCAGCTGCCGAAACCTCCCATCACCAGACTGTGGCTAACGCACACTGTATCCCCCCCCCCCTCCCCTCCATGTGACCAGACTGCGGTAGATGCGGCTGAGCCCCAGTGGCCAAACTGCACCTGACACTGCAAATCCATGATTGTTGCTTTGTAAAAATCTTTTTTTTTTTTTTTTTTTTTTATTAATTGAAATTAATTGAACTTTTTTTTACGTGTTTTTAGATACTGTTTATGCAGATCACATATAACAGTGATCTTATGGTGATCCTATAAGATCACTGTTATCAGTGCTCCAGTCACATGACCTTCTAGCCGAGGCCACGGGATGCAGGAATCCGCAGGCAGGATTAGGGGAGAGAAGAGAAAACTCTCAGGCGGATTTATACACCTGACAGTTTTTGTAAAACTGCATATACAGGCGGTCCCCTACTTAAGAACACTCGACTTACATACGACCCCGAGTTACAAACGGACCTCTGGATATTGGTAATTTATTGTACTTAAGTCCTAGGCTACAATGATCAGCTGTAGCAGTTATTAAATGTGTCTGTAATGAAGCTTTAGTGTTAATATTGATTCTTATGACAACCCAACATTTTTAAAATTCAATTGTCACAGAAACCCGGGGACTGCCTGTACAAGATTCGCTGACGTTTGTATAAGCATTAACTCGATCTCTGGGAGAGGGGATGTCACCCCCCCCTGTTACCACTTCAACCCCTGTCAGACATGCAGTCCCGTGTAACATACACCTCATGTCACTGCAGCACCCACTGGACATGCAGTCCCATGTAACATACATGTCTTCCCTGACCTTACTACAACCACCATATCCACTCCTGTCGAACCCCCTTACCTCCATACACATAGTACCTCTACGAGTTCTACTTTCAGGCAGCCATTACAGCTCTACTTCCTGCACTGTGAGGAGACTGTGTATAAAGCCACAGCCCTTTTCTGGAGGCTCCACCCTTCCCGTGACATCACTGCTACCCGGAGGAGCTCCACTCTATAAGCTACCAATGCTGTAATGTGTACTGAGCAGTGCCGGTCCGCTGCGCCCACACACTACAGGGGGTACTTTTACGCTTGGCAATTATTCCGGGGAGTAATGTCGCCCATGACACGTGGTGAGGCGTTAATGCGATCTCTGACAAGCACAATTCCAAAAAAGTTCAAACACTGTAAAATGGGATTAAAGTGAGTAAATTGGTCACTTCACTATCATTTCCGTCACATCACAAAAGTTTACAAAAGAAAATGCTACATCAGGGAAGATGCGATCCTGTCATAACTTTTTGAAATGTGCTGCGGAAGGGTACATTTTAGTGAAATGTTAAAAATGTCTCACATTCATGATCCGATAAGTGCTCTGTGCGCTACAGTGAAAAAGCTATTGGCCAACAATTTTTGCAAGTCGCTGCATTCCGTTTTAATTAGCACTCATTTAAGATTTGGATAGCATCTCAACTTCTTTAGAATTAGGATTGTAAAATAAGATCAATATGTGTAACGTACACTCACCGGCCACTTTATTAGGTACACCATGCTAGTAACGGGTTGGACCCCCTTTTGCCTTCAGAACTGCATCAATTCTTCGTGGCATAGATTCAACAAGGTGCTGGAAGCATTCCTCCCAGAAGTTTTGTGGGGTCACAGACCGGTTTCATACAATAAGTGTCTTCCTTGTTGCTTTAACAAGGAGCGTTACTTTGCGACTTCACTTCCTGTAAAGTTCTCTGGTCCAAGGAGGTCCTGTTTCCCCCTGGGACTTCTGGGCATAGTGTGGGAACTGGGAGCAGGGCAATTATGTTTTATGTTTTGTCTTACCCTGGTCAAGTTGTGCGGAAAAAAACTTAAACATAGCTTGTACTCTAGTCAAAAAAAAAAAAAAAAAAAAAACTAACAGTGTACTCAACTTTCCAACACCTCCTCTATGGGTCCTCTTTGGGCACTTCCGCTCCCCTTGTGATGCCGGCGGCTCGCAAACAATGGCGTCAGTAAGCGGCTGACGTAATTGTGTGTGCCATGTGTGTGGAGCCGAGCGACCCAAAGAGGCGTCGGAGCATTCGAAGCAAGAAGAGGACCTGTGGTGACTACAGTGTTAATTATTTTTTATTTAATAGCTTGGCATACTCGGGGCAGGGGCTGACAGGCTATATACTGGGTGGAAGCTGTGACCAATGCATTTCCCACCCTCTGCTTATATGCGAGTTAAATTCCCAGTTTAAAATTAGGTACCTCCGTTTATACTCAGGTCGGCTTATACTTGAGTATATATGGTACATGGAAAATTTCTTGAGAAGACAAGCATCAGACGTGGCACAAATTTTTTTCTAGCAGAGTAAGGAGAGTCCTCTTAGGATTTTTGAGAAGTATTTTTAGCCAAGGAGAAAAATGCTCTCCTCAGGAGGATTGGGAGGTGTGTTATTTTATCGATTATGATAATACATTTTTTAAATTTGATTTAATTTAGATTCTCAACTGTGGCAGGAGTTAGCAGAGAGCACATTATCTGTTCCCTGTTGTATTTCTATACAGATCACATGGGCTTTTTCCATTAGATCACTTATACAATCAATAACTGTTACCAGTGATCTGTACACACAGACATGCTGAGAGGATGCACATCTTCTCTGCATATCTACTCCTGGATTGCATGTTTGGGAATCCTGATGATGTTATCACTGGATCCTCTGCCATTAGTGTGCACACTGCACTGAGAAATAGCCAGAGGCTGCACTGAATATATAGAGAAAGTCTTTTTCCTGCCTGTCTTTGCATTGCAGGCAAACATTTCTTTTCAGACATTGGCTGGGGCCCAAACAACTTTTACATAGCCCGTTGTCTGCGGCCCATGAAATGCACACCTTTGTATGCACGAGTGCTTAAGGCCTGTTCCACACTTGTGAGTGTGATACAATGAACTCTCCTCACACTCGCATCGAGTGCTGCCGGGATCTCTTGGCCCGAATGCTGCAAACTGTTAAGAGAGTATGGAGAGGGCTCACAGGCCATATTGGCTTTGATCGTCACTCCCTGTGATGTAATTGGGAAGCAATGATCAGTTGCAATGACAACTTGGAGTCTTTATAAGACTTCAGGACCTGTAATTGTTGAAGATCTGTAACAGTGGCACACTTTTACTGATCTATAACAAACTCCCCCATATGCTGGAAAACTAAATAAAACCTGTATAAATTTGGAATTCCTGTGATCGTAGGACACACAGCATGTCATTTGGAGCGTACAGTGAAACATGTAAAACTAGAATCTGCAACAAATTGCATTGTTTCACCAATTTGAATTTTTTCCCCCTGCTTCCCAGTACACAGCATGGAATAAATAACCTCACTACAAAATACAATTTGTTATACAGAAAACAAGCCCTCACTCAGCTTTTTCGGGGGGGAAAAAAAAAGTTAGATTTTTAAAGGTAAGGAGTGAAAAATGGAAACGCATAAACAAAAAAGGTCCAAATCATTAGGGGGTTAACACACATGCAATACATAAAACACAATACTGTGCGCACACATATTTCTTATCATATTTCTCTCCAAACGCCATTTTGTTCACTCAGAGCCCATCTTGTTTTAGCAGGGGACCAAGTTGTCCACTGTCAGCCATGTCATGATTCAGCTATTTTGTGTAATTTCCATGCTTGACCTTTTCTTATGATTATCTTATTTTGACTTGTGCACAGGTTTCACAAGTTTAGTATAAACATTCTGTTCTCTTGAGTAATGGTGCATAAAATTCGTCAACATTTTGGGGAAATAGCTAAAAAGGGGAGGTTCTGGTATATTCAAGCTAACCTATAGCATTTCAGTATTTTATCACCTTTTCAAACCCTCTGCAAAGCATTTTTTGCTTTGATATACACGACTGCCTGCTGGAAATAAACGCAGCTTATGACCTAGTCTCTGTGTCTATTCTGTGCCTGCTATCCCAGTGCTGGGAACAAAAGATCTATAAATTTGGCAATCACCTTAAAATTGAAGAAGGCATGTTGGAGGCCTAGATGAAAAAAATCTCTGACAAGCACACAGTTGCTTCTATACATTAAGGCCCCTTTCACGCTTGCGTTTTTTAGGAGGAGGAGGCTGCAGAGGAAGCTTAGAGTTTTCACTGGTGTGTGGCTTGGTGGACATGCCGTTTGCTCATCTGAACGGAGCATTAGCAGTGCATACAGAATAACTGGGTTGCAGTCTCACGAGTTTCCATCAGGGCTGAAGCTGCAGCAATGAAGGGGCCTCAAAGCGTCTGCAGCTCACAGCCAAGACTGAGGGAGAAGAAAAATCCCATGCAGATTTTCCAAGGTGGGGATTTTTTGGAGTAAAATTGCATGTACAAGCATCTAAAACACTTAAAAAGAAGTTGAAATTTCGCATTGGTGAAATGGTAAAAGACTTTTTTTTTAGCATACTGCGCAGGTCAAGAGTGGACACGGTTATAGATTTATCATTGCAAACTCTTTGCATTCCTTGAAGTGGTAATCCACCGATTCTGGTACAGTTGAACTTTTTCTTTACCCTTTACGCTAGTTTTAGTACCAAAAGTAAATTCTCATTAAATTCTCTACTGTGAAGTGGGAGGTGCCAGGGTGCTCCTGCCACCCACTTGACAGTAAAGATACAAAGTAGAATATATCAGGTGCCGAAACATGAAGGAATTATTGCTCTGGTTTCGTAAGAGGAGAAAAAGTCCAATCTTTGCCAGAATCAGTGTGGCTGCACCTATTAAACAGATACAAAAATGGTGGAGAGGGTGAAACATCCTCTTTAAATAAGTAATTGATATCTAATAGTTAACCAATATATTTAGCATATACAACTAAAATGTCTCACATACCTAGGTACAGTCTTGTCTTGTTCAGCTATACACTGGTCCAAAAGATCGATAAATCTTTGAGGGAAAGATGAATATTCCACTAGTAATCCCTGCTGGTTTTTGAGACTAGAATGCAAGAAAAACAACCCTTTATGTAAAGACCTTTATTATTATACACCATAAATACAGACATCTAACTCACAGTAACATGAAACACATATAAGATGAAGGACAAAGTTCTGTAAAGAATAAGGGTGACAGACATACTATGTTTGATGGGAATACTGTGTTAATTTACAGAAATAAAAACACTGTATATACAATCAGGTATAAGCCGAGTTTTTCAGCACAAAAAAAAAGTGCTGAAAAACCCTAACTCGACACATACTTGAGTCTATTTTACTCTAATTCACTCTGTACTACAATAGTACTTTTACAACGCCCCCCGCAAGTCCTGTTCGTACTTTCGGTCCTCCGGCTCCATCTTCGGGTCCCTTTGCCGGGAACCAAAATTGTAAAGACACAAGTGGAGGCGCCGGCGGTGCACACACTGATGCCAGCATATGATTTAATTTTTTTTTTTTTTTAAATAGGCTGGACACACTGGGGGGCATAGGCTGGCTGGCTAGCTAGCTACATAATGGGCGGAGGGAGGAGAGGACTGGCTAGCTATATAAAGGCTGGAGACTGTGACCAATATGTTTTCCACTCTAGGCTTCTACTCAACGCAATAGGTTTTCCCAGTTCTTTCTTTTAAAATTAGATACAGGCTTAAACTTATATATAATATATATTACACATACACACATTTACCAACAAGACAAAAGAATTTCAGAGGCATACAATACTTAATGCTTAATCTAAAATATTTCCAAGTTTACCTTAAAAAATCCTCTTCCCCTAGAGTGAGATTGTATAGGAAAAATGGATCTGTATCATCCGAAAGGCGAACAATTAGGTCCTAGCCAACATGTCAAAAGAAAAAGACAAAACTGTTACCAGCTGCTCCAAAATGAAAAACTACACCTATTTTTTTTATTTTTTATAAAATGATCTAATACCATTTTTTTTTCAAATTATAGAACTGTACAAACTTTTCTTTACCCCATTAACAACACCTGGCCTTTTCATTTCGATTTTTCACTGCCCACCTTCAAAAATCTATAACTTTTTTATTTTTACATGTAACGAGCTCTGTGACAGTTTGTTGTCTGCATAACAAATTGCACTTCATAGTGATGGTATTGCATATTCCATGCGGTGTTCTGGGGAGCGGGAAAAAAAATTCCAAATGAAGTGAAATTGGTGAAAAAACACATTTGCGCCTTGTGGGCTTGGTTTTACGGCTGTAACTGTGTGCCCCAAATGGAGATACTAAATTTGTATACGTTTTATAATGTTTGCATACATTTACAGAAATTAAAACCTCCTGTACAAATAAACATTTTTTGATTTTGCCATCTTCTGGCACTAATAACTTTCTCATACTTCGGTGAACAAAGCTGCAGGTGGTATCATTTTGTGGAACTTTTGATGAAATTTTCAATGCTACCATTTTTAGGACTGTACGACCTTTTGATAACTTTTTTAAAAAAATATTTTTCAAAATGGCAAAAAAGTGGCATTTCAACTTTGGGTGCTATTTTCCGTAACAGGGTTAAACACAGTGAAAAAAACGTTATTCTATTTTGATAGATTAGGCATTTTCGGACACGGCGATACCTAACGCGTTTATGATTTTTACTGTTCATTTACATTTATATCCATTCTAGGGAAAGGGATTATAATTTTTTTTTTTTTTTTATTATAATTTTTTTTTTTTACTATTTTGCAGACCCCCTAGGGTACTTTAACTCTAGGTTGTCGGATTGATCTTACAACATACTGCCATAAAACTCCTTCATTACAATGTGAAAATCGCACATTGTAATGAAATGGTTAAAACGAGACAGCCTCGGGTCTTCGGAAAGTGATCGGTGTGCTAGCACCGATCGCAAGAGTTAGCGGCAAGTCTTTGCTGCAATATGCAGAAAAGACTTAACAGCTATGTAGAGGGCTCAGCCTGTGAGCCCTCTCCATGCATCCGCGCCAGCCGTACGTCAAGAAGAAGTCAAAGGACATCTACCATCAAGATTAAAGACTATGTAAATGAGCCTGATGAGCTCCAGGTTCCATTGACACCTATGAAGGCTGGAGCCCTTCGGGTTCATTTGCCTACAGTCCTTCATTGAAGTAAAGCGGTACATCCAGGTATGATTGTATTAAAAAAAAAAAGTTTGTATACTGGACAGCCAAGAGCTTCCACCCAAAGCATAATGCTGCTAAACTGGATTATCACATTCCTTTGATAATGACCTCATACAGTCATAATTATGAAATAATTTGCTCTACACAATGATGCTTTCTTTGTAATCAAGCAAAAATGGGGTTAACATACCTTTTTATATACAGGTTTTGAAAACGAATGTGATTCCACAGTCAGTCTGACAGAGGATCGCCTGTTGGAAAATAACATTTTGAAATGTTCTTAGTTATCCCTCTATAATTATACGCATATTAAAGAGAACCCGTCAGGCAAAATAACCCCTATAAACTAAATATATTTTCATAAATTACCATTAGAGAGAATTGCCTCTATCCCTACATGCCTGTAAACCTAACCTGTATGCAAATGACCTGAGAGATGTCCAATGAGTCATTAGCATATTCAAGCTGTCAAGCTTATTCATGAGCGGGAGGCACAGCCACACCCCTTGGCTTGACTGACAGCCTGTATAATGATGTGAGGTATAATGGTGTAATGGCTCCTCCATGTGCTTCCTGGTGCTGGCGCCCCCTGCAGCCTGTGTATGTATGTATGAAAGATACAACAGCTGCAGGATGCAGCCATGTTATAGCAGAACATGTCAGGTACTTGTGTAGCTGATGTCTGTGTCTCTGTGTATTAGGAGGATGCAGCATGTCAGCAGATACAGCACACACACTAGCAATGCTTTACTATATATTACATACAGACATGAGCAGAGGGAGGAGAGGGGAGGGGTAACATCACTGCCTCTGACCATGTGACCAGCTTCATTTACATAATAAAGAAAATATGATTTTGCAATGATTAATGTATGAATTGACTAGATAAAGGCTGGGATGGGATCCTAGTGAGCTGCTCCAACAGGTAGAGGTGACAGGACAAGTGACACAGACCTGATGACAGGTGTCCTTTAAACACAAAACTACATTATGTAGGCAGCTCCACCGTAATACAGACAATAAGAGTGTCTCACACAGATTGAGTACCACGTGCACTGCACATTTATTTCTATGGCAAGTGTCTAATTTAGGCTTCATCTACACAATTTAGTAGTTTTTCTAATTTCAGTCCTGAAAAGGGGACGTGGTTTATTAACCGGGCCGTTCTCAGACTGAACTATTACTTGTGCTTTACTAAAATTTTGTTCAATTTGCACTCTTCTAGCTCAAATAACACAAAAAAGGTCCAGTTCACACTTGTGTTTGATAGGTTTCATTCCCCCATTTGGTTATTTTAATGGAATTGTAACGGAAGGCAACCTTCCGTACATTCAACGTGGCACAGAAGGTGAATGTAGACTGTCCACCTGCAGGTTTTAGGCTCTGTTCACACTTGCGCCAGGTAAACAAACTAAAAATCAATTCCTAGATCCCACAAGGCAGAGACAATTAAAACAGGTAAAAAAAAAAAAAAAAAAAAAAAAAGAATTGCACATGATAAATGCTATGGGGCTCTAATTTTGGAGCCTTTGGGAAAACAAAAAGAGAATTGTGAAAAACACATGGAAAATTAAGGGTCAGAAGTCCATCAGTGAAAATCCTGGTTAGCGTACTGAGAAAGAAACCAATGCACAATAACGTATGCATCCCGGGAAACGGGCCCATGTGTTGATCAGCTCCCATGAACTGCATACATTGCACAGGATGGGAGTCATTGTATCATACATAATTATAATGCAAGGACTCCCTGTCTACCAGCACTGCAGTTCAGGAAGCAGGCCGGAAGTCTGAGAGGACAATTATGATTGACTAATAATTTTTTTTTAACCCAGATGGATCAATTTTAAGGAATGTAACATATTAATTTGATATCGGTCTTGCTGGACAAACGCATGTTAGTTAATTGCTGTGTTAAAGCCCATCTTTAGATTCTTGTCTGTCTTTACTTTATCTGCGGTTGGTTTACTTTGCAGCAAACCTTTGGCATACATGGTTAGGCTATATTCACACTGCCGTTGCCTGCCCGTACCGGGCAACGGCAGTGCACGGGGAGAGGACGAGGAGGTGAGCGCAGCTCACCCCCGCCTCTCTCCATAGGAATACATGGCGAACGGCACTGTATTACGGGTAAAGATAGGACAGGTCCTATCTTTTTCCCGGGTACGGAGCGGTACCCGTGCACCCATTGCCGTCTATGGGGGACGTATATCGGCCGTATATACGTCCCCCATACTGTAGTGTGAATGTAGCCTTACTTGCAAAATTTACACAGCTGACCACAGAAGCCCATGTTTCATTAGGGAATGTTTAATTTGTTTTTTTATTTACCCCCCTCTGTGATTTTCTCACCTTTCCCACAAGGACTTGAGCCTCATTCACACATTGCAGCTTAGGTCAGTCCTGGTTCCAGCTTTACTACCCGTCAGTGTTACAGAATCTCCAACTACTGATTCTATTCTGAAAGTACATACCATAGCAAACAATGGGACAATGGACCTGTCACTAATCGGTCAGCCGACAAGCCTAACAAGTCTTATGAATGTGTAACCTTTTCTATGGCTATTTTCCCAACTTTACAAGTAATGAAATATCACTTGGACATACAATTACTTTATTATACATTACAGGAAGTCCCCCAGGTTACATACAAGATAGGTTCTTTAGTCAAAAATGTTTTGATCACTGTGACAATTGGATTTTAAAAATGTTGGATTGTCATAACTGTTATAGTACTGTTATAAACTGATGTTTATTGTAGCCTAGGACTAAAGTACAGCAAATTACCCAAATCCAGTATGTAAGTCAGGTGTTTTTAAGTAGGGCACCGCCTGTACTTTTTAATGGATCCGTGCCCATGAAAGTTATTCACAGATCACACATAGCCAGAGAAAATGTGAAGAGAGAAGAAAACGTCAGTTTTACATAGTTCGTGTGCAGCTAGTCTTCAGACACCACTGATTATGAAGACATGGCTCAATGTAAATTCTCAGTTTGGCAGGGATCTGGTATCCATGCGTTTTTTTTTTTCAAATGGATAAAAAGTACTGCTGCCATCATCATTATTTTTATCAAAAAATGCATTCATAATGGATCCCTGCCTCACTGAGCAGAAAGGAAAATTTACATTGATGTCAATGGGATTTTGAATCGATGCGTTAAACCTCTATTCTCTTTTTTTTTTTTTTTTTAACAGAGATAAGGAATACAGGTCATGATCCGTACTAAAAACCTCTCAATTGGAAATTGTTAAAGCAAGTTTCCATTTACGTTTTGCACAGATTTATGAATAAGTTCAGACAGGCATGGATTATCTGAGAGCAGTCCGCATTTTATCTGAATCCGTTTTTTCACATTTGTATGGCATCCATATTTTTCACAACTGTAGAAAATAGCGCAAAACAGCCCGTAGCATGTAAGCAGTATGAAATAAAAGAAGATATTTTCACTACAGTGGGGAGTGCTGCTATTTCTTCCTATTTTCTAACCAGTTATGGAAAAAATAGACTGAACACAGATGTCATCCTTGTGCCGTCTTTTTAAAAAAATTTTTTTTGCAGTTCTATTGACTTACAAAAATACAGCAAGTTGCAATTTTTTCTCATACTGTGTGCATCAGTGAAAAAAAAACGACATGTGAACAGCCGCATAGAAATCAATGGGTCAGTATGTTCGAAAGTAAAGTGCAATATGACCTTCTTCCTCAAATATCCTCCATAGCTCGATTTTCTATATAGAAAAGATATATACAGACAAAAGTGTAGATGGTTACGAATAAAAGCTTTATTATTCAATCTACTCACATAGCCTAGATAAAAATGTGCATATTACAAACCCACGAGAGTGGCCGGTGAGTGTATATTTCATTTGCTAAATAAGGTTCATTATTTTTGGCGATTACTATACTGGCGGTCCACTACTTGTATAACACTCGACTTACAGACGACCCCTAGTTACAAACAGACGTCTGGATATTGGTCGTTTAGTGTACTTAAGCCCCAGGCTACAATGATTAGCTATAACAATTATAAAAGGGGTCTGTAATTAAGCTTTATTATTAATCCTGGTTCTTATGACAAACCAAAAAAAAAAAAATCTAATTGTTACAGAGATCCCCCCAAAACATTGGGGTTTTTATTATAAAGCATACTGTTGCGACTTGCATACAAATCCAATTTAAGAACAAAACTACAGAACCTATCTTGCACGTAACCCAGGGACTGCCTGTAATAATCCTAGTATGGTAAAGAAAGATCATTAAAGGGTCGCATCAAGGAATTCATATTTAATTGAATTAATCCGTCTGTCTATATTCACAAACATACATATAAAAACACACAAATACATTTCTCGAATTGCATGTTATTTGCATAATTTTTATATGCTGCAATTTCAGCAATATAGAGTTATAATATAGTCCTGAGGAGAATAGTAAACTGATGGTAGATATTCTTAAATAATTCTCTGTGTCCCACTACTCCTTGTTGAACTGAAAATCTAAAAGATGTGAACTGGCCCTCAGATAGAAGACCTGAAGGTCTGTGTAATGATACCTTTGTGTGTATTTGTTGCAGCAGGCCTGTGAAAAATGGATTGATGTAACTAGATTGTAGCTGGACATTGAGCACTGCTGTGCTGCAAGAACTCTCCATAGCACTGCATCACAGTGCATCCCAATGTATCAGATCTCTGGATGAATACTATAGCAGTTACTCAGATCATAGGGGAAGTGCTGTGGAGCATCGCTCATACAGAGGATAAACAGAAACACACATTTGAAAAGCTTTGACAATACTCCGAGCCAGCTACAACATATACAAATACTGTTTTTTAGTAGGCACAGATTGTGAAAAATCTAAGTACGATTGAATAGCTTTTACAAGGCACTAGTTTTGCATGGTCTAAAGTACCAATACTCTCCCTGATTAACATGCACGGTCAATGCATTAATCTATAAGTGAATTACAAAATGATTGAGATCACCTTCTCCACAACCTTATTCCTTTCAAGCTCAGAGCGCATTCTCTAATGTCAGACTCCTTTTAAAATGGTACATTTTTACAGAAACTTACAAGGAGATGTCAGCTACAAAGAGGTGGAGTATTGTGGCTGCTGGCACTACATGGAACTTTGTTTTTACCAATTCCAATGTAATAAAACAAACATGCAGTAAGAAGCAACCGGAGGTTTACAGCAGGTATAGAATTTAGTTCTCTGAATACAGTCCACAACAATGTGTGTCTTATCAAGTCTACACTGGTGACCCTGGTTTCTTTTTGAATTAAGGACGTTAAACACTTGACATCACAAACCTTTAAGCTTTTAATGCAGTCGGCCAGATATTTTTTTACATCACTGTCATTCCCTTCTACAAGTTTTAATGAGAGGTGGACAAGGTGCTTGAACGGATTTGTTTCAATGATATTTAGGCTTGCAGAAACACAGTCAAGTCCATTTTGAGAGGTTAGAAGCTGCAGCAAAAACCTTCAAAAGAAAAAAAAAAAAAAACATGCTAAAAGTAACAGAAAGAAATTTATACTAGTTGTATATAAATTACATTAATGCAACAAAAAAAACACATTGTTAAAAAAAATTCTATATATGAAAAATCTCTTGATTCCAGTAAGAATATGCTTTGTGACAAAAGCAGCATGTGGAGGGCATAATCCCTTCTCACTGCCCAGTATGAATGTTTTAAAGCAAAGCAATCAATTTGTATATGCCTTCAAATAAAGACCACATCTAAACTTCTATCACTCACAACCAGACACCGCTACAGAAACAACCATTTAACAAGAAAGCAGGGGAAAAAAAGGTAATCATCAAGCTGCATTGTAAAGAGCATATAGTTTGGCTTACTATTTGTATATTATCAGAGAAGTGGAAACGGCGAATGTCAGTCCTTGTTTCTCATCAAACATCATAATAACCCTTGTCCAACCACATGCAGACTCCTTTATCCTAAGGTGCTACACATTGGAAGTGTTATCTTTCAAGGAGTGATGACCCAGGGCGGAATCAAGTACGCCTGCAATCTCCTGGCAGATCGATACAATGAGCTAAACAACACACTACTCACATAGCCTAGATAAAAATGTGCATATTACAAACCCACGAGAACACCATTCATTGCCCGACCCAGTGTTTTCACCTCACAGCTTCTTCCGGGGCATGTATCGGTCAGTATGCTATCTGCCAAACAGAACGGATAGCATACTGATGTAAATAACGCCCATCCAAATGAGCCTTTAGCTTATGTCTGGATTGATACCTTAAATGTAAAAATAGATACCAATGG
>CM033641.1:207003996-207202187 GCA_019512145.1 Engystomops pustulosus | reverse complement strand
GGATGGTAGGGTCAGAATTTGGCGTCAACAACATGAAAGCATGGATCCATCCTGCCATGTATCAATGGTTCAGGCTGGTGGTGGTGGTGTATTGGTGTGGGGAATATTTTCTTGGCACTCTTTGGGCCCCTTGGTACCAATTGAGAATCGTTGCAATGCCACAGCCTACCTGAGTATTGTTGCTGACCATGTCCATCCCTTTATGACCACAATCTACCCAACTTCTGATGGCTACTTTCAGCAGGATAATGCGCCTTGTCATAAAGCTGGAATCATCTCAGACTGGTTTCTTGAACATGACAATACGGCGGCCGTATATACGTCGCTCTACATAGTTTGCTGTGTGAATGTAGCCTAAGTTTCATCTAGGTGAAGGTGCTTGATCATTTTCTTGAGAACTTTTGTGCTTTATCGTGCTTATGCATGCCAGCTTCCGGAATCGAGCACCCTCTAGTGATGCGTGATATTGCCATTTGGGACTGTATACTGTATGTCAGATCACAGCTACATAATTATTGTAATTGGTATATGTAGATTTTCATGTGTACATTTTGCTCTGTGAAAGAGGTTTTGTTCCAGATTATTTTGTTGATCTCCACAATATTTGTGATGCAAAATTGTTTTACTTCTGTGGAGATGATTTACTATTACTAAAAGTATACAATATGCCATTATGCAACTTGTGGCTTTGAATGAGATCATTAGAAAATATTTTATCACCCTTAACTTTGTTGTGTAGTTAGATGTTTTATAAAAACTTGTGCCACAACAGGACTATTAAAATGTATATATTCCCAATTGTCCTCCCTCCACTGTTAGACAGGCGATGAATACTACTTGTACTGTGTCACTCAAAGCATGCGTTTAGATAAGTTTAGTATGGTGTGTGTCGGGAATGTGGTGAGCAATGTTTCTAAGTATATTCATTACATTTTCTGTTATCGGTATTGTAAGCCTCCCATAGAAGACTGTGTATTCCAGCCTGTACCAGTGTGTCTATGGGAGACTGCATGAGCACGACATCTAATCTCCCGTGTTTAATTAAACAGCAATGAGATTTAACTCTTTATTTATATCCAGCTTATTTTTCAATATAGTGGTCATAGCATACTATAGCCAGGAAGAAAGGAGAAAGGGGTTATTAATTTATTATTATTTTAACGATCAGAGAACAAAGTAATCACTTGTAACACAAGGAGGCACCTGCCAGCCTGGTTCTTACAAACTAGGGAGAATTTTCAAGAAGATAGATTATGAGGAAATGTTCCAAACACTCAACACCCCTTCACAATATCAGATCATCTGAAAGGATGTTTATGCTTTAGGGGCTGTGGAGCGGTTATAATGAAAGATTAACAGAACAAAGTACTGTAGAATGAGAGGACATTGGTAACACTCGGCAAACCCCCCAAACTAGTATCCGCTCATCTCTACTAGTGAACATAAGTATAGATAGCCCTTAAGGAAACCAATTCAACTACAAAGGTAGATGTCACACCTTCAAACATTCACTTGGGAGGTTTCCCTTCGACATATTATGATTTGTGTACAAAGATTTTTCAGGTAACTTTTTGCTTAAAAAACTGACATCTTGCATCAATACAACAGAAGATACTAAATTGTCTGGCATGCAGGGTATTGAAGTTATCGGGGATATGGAAAACTTTGGTACAAAGGCACTGTATACATTTACTCTAATTGTTGTCTTTCTGCTTTATTACCAATGGACACATACGTTTTCCTTCTGTTATGATTTCAAGAGGCAATTTGCCTTTTTAAAGGTAACCATGTTAACTCTCAGCCAAGACATAAAGCATTATTAAACTGGAGACAAAAGTAAATGGAGTGTTATGAAAAAGACAAGAAAAGTGACTTTGGGTTGTTTTCATGTCTTGTATGTATGTGTTCTTCAATTATTTTTAGGTGAGTCTGATTAGATGTAAGGAAAATTCTTCTTTACATATTGAAAACTTCAAGAAATGGCTAGACTATTCAACCAGAACCTTTTTCCTGCTGAAGCAGGCAGCTGCAATAAGATAGTATATCTGGTTTCTCCCTATGGTGTGACTGGACGCTGGAGATGGTATCGGTAAAGCATATTCAATTGAGGTAGAGCGGACTATCGCGAATCGGGCCTCTTTATTTCCAACAGATTTTATTTGGGTAATCCAGGATGGGTTGCTTTTCCTGCTATTTACATTTTTGGAAAGAAGTTTCCATTTTTGTTAACAGCATAACCCACTTATAATTTTATTTAATAATGTAAAGTGTTGTGGATATATATCTGTCTCTATTATAATATAATATATATATATATATATATATACTAGTATATTTAAACTTGGCAAAAATAACCCATGCTGTTTTTTTTTCTGAATGTGAAAAATTGGATGACGATAATGGGAAAAAAAAACTGGCCACCAGATAAAAACATAGGACAAACAATATGATACACAGGGAATGAAAAAGGATACGTATTATGTACGTACAACGTCCTAAGACTAGTGTGAAAGAGCGCTGAGGCATTGCCGATATACTTACCATATAATGTATCTTTCTCTCACATGCAATTGGTACAATGTCTCATTTTGCCGAAGAAAGTGGGCTGCCTATGCAAGTTTAGGGCCAGTTTATTATTATTTTCATCAGTCATTGTGGGCCACAACCAGAAGTAGAGATACACATATTGTGTTTATTTGAAATATTTGTATCTGTGCTGTGTTTGATCACACCTGAGTCATAAAAACAGTTCTCTCTGTTACTTTACCTTATGGTCTATAGCAGCAGTGGTGGCTAACCTATGGCACTGGTGCCAGAGGTGGCACTCAGAGCTTTCTGTGGGCACTCAGCCATAACAGAGATGGACTCCAGGTATCTTCCTGCAGTTCCAGACAGCCCAGGACTTGCTGTGCACAGAGCTATTTTAAAGTGACAGCGCTGCCTGGGACTACGGAGGAGTGAGACAGATCTGGATTATCATTGTAGCTCTGTCTGGCCCTGACAATTCTCCTGTTTATGGGACCCTGGAGGGAAGCTACAATCATCATCCCACATTTCTTCTATTTTTGCTCTATGGTTGTCCTCAGGGTGCTGATATCAATGAAAGCTGTATAAGTCACAAATTAAATTTCTTTGTGGCAATAATAAGGGTCATTGTTGTAGTTCGGGCAATCTGTCTCAAAAGGTTGGCATCACTGGTCTATAGAGTGTGTACTATTATATCCTACATGTACACAAAATAAAAACTCTTGTAGCTGCCTTTTGTGTTATCTCTTTTTGTTTGACAGAAAAAAAGATCGTCATCTTTTCGTTGCAGTTGGCAAGTCGTGGCATGAATGTTGTGATGACGTCGCACTCTTGAGAAAATGCAGAAAGTTGCTTTGGAATTGGTATTTTTGACATATTATGCATTTATATGGTCTCTGATTAGATAGTTTTAAAATGTATTATAGCAAAGTTATATAGGCTAGCCACGTATAATGATATGTGAATGTGTCACTTAAAGGGTTTCCCATTAATTCAATTAGGCCCTATCTAGAGGATCACGAAAACGAGGGGTCCATGGTTTCCCATGTACCCAGGTGTACCGTCATTGCTCGGAGAGTAATGTATCAGATGGCTGTGGAATGACCGGTCGTCCATTACATCTTAATGATTGCTGAGCGCCACACTCTGTGATTTCAGTCAGTTCATAGGGATGAATGGAGCAGAACGGTTCCAATGCTTGGCCATCTGGGGTACTGGGAAACATAGGACCCTTGTTTTCATGATTGGGGGGTCTAATCCCGTGGAGGATGGGCCTAACTTGAAGTTGTGAGAAAACCCCTTTAACTACTTTTCTGATTTTATGAAGACTGGCATACACACCACTGAGGGGGGCACTTGAGGTTCAATAGGGTTACTAAGGGTTCTACAGTATAGCACTGGTATATGCAGTGGCGTAAACGAGGAGACAGGGGCCCCAGCAGGCTACTGCATGGGGCCCCCTTCCCCTTTTCCAAATGTACATATTAGATACTCAACATGCGAGTTACAATCAAATATAAATTCACTCATGTGCATTGTGGGGGAATTGCTCTGGTAGATGTCTTGAACAGTGCAGGAAGCAGGGACACACAAAGAGTTAAAGTCCAAATCAAGTGTTTATTCACACTTCTCTTGTCAAAACACAAATTCAGCCTTGGCTTAGGCACATACAAAATACACCCTGCCATGCGGGCATGCCTAATACAACAAAACACCTGAACTATACATGTACCAGGCTGCTGGGACACGGTCTTGGCCAGTGTATAACAGGAGGCACTCAGTTACCTTGCTGTGTTAACACGATCCAGCCCTTCAGCTCTCCAGGTATGCCTCACCTACTGCTTTTGACCGCAGTCTAAATCAGGCTCTAACAAGGTCTGTGACCCACACCTGTGGGCTATACAGAAACCCCCGGACCAAAGCCCGGATGGAGTAGGGTCCACTACCAAGCACTACCCCTACTCCATAATAAGCAGCACAGTATCAGAGTACAAAGGTGTCTATGCGTAGCTAGGCCAACACAGATGACGGGGCCCCTGAAACGCAGGCCCCATGGCTGCTACCACTGTAGTTACGCCCCTGGGTATATGGTATATAAATTCTTTATTAATAATAGCAGGGCTGGATAGACTGCCATGGGCCATAAACTGTATGAAGAGGTTCCGTATGCATTGGTCAACAGCTTGCACACATGTATGAAAAACAATGGGGAGGTAGGTATAGGTGGCTTAAGTTGCTTCTCAATGAGATAAGAGCAAAACCTCAGCTAACCACTAACCACGGCACAATAGAAAAACATAAGGCGCGCGTCACACGTACCGTAGGCGTCCTTCATAACGCGATGCAGCGCACAGGGGGAGGTCCTCGGCCGAACACACATGGTTTTCCAAAAGCATTTGCGTTGCTTTGGCTGAGGAAGCCCCCCTGTGCCACTAGTGTCGCGTTATGAATGGACGCTAGTGGTACGTGTGACCGCCGGGCTAAGAGGTTAGCTGCTGTATAATCACAGATGGCTCACTTCCCGCAGTTGGCAGTGTATGGATGTATTACAGTGGATGTAAGAGTAGTGAGGTAGTGGATGTTGATAAGACCAGTGCAAATAGAGGTTAAACCACTCACAGGTGAAAACCACAGCATTAAGTATCTCAGTAAGGGTGGTGGCACACGTGCCGTTTTGTCTGCATTGCAAATGCAACGCAGACAAAGCCGACCCACCAAGGCGGGCCGCGACTGATCGCATCGGCGTTTCTATGGAGACGCATGCGATCGGAAACGAGCCGTGGTGTTTTGCATTTAAATTAACGCAAACAACGGGGCGTTGTTCCCGATTGCAGGCAGTTACCATAGAAAACGTGATGCAATCTGGCCGCGGATTGCCCGTGGGTGGCGGCTTGGTCTACGTTTGCATATGCAAACGCAGCCAAGAGGGCACGTCGACATCACCCTAAGGGTGTTACCACACGTGATGTTTTGGTCGTTTTTAAACATCGTTTTCAGTCCGTTTTTGGCTGTTTACCATGCGTTTGGCTGCTACAATCTGTTTATATTAAGACAATTGGGAAAAACGGATAAAAAACAGACCGAAAACGCATGTGTGGCACACCTAAGAGGAGCAGATTGGGAAGAACATAAGAGTAGTGTGTTTACTAAAAAAGTTTGAAGTAACTAAACGCTTTAGTAAAAACACATGGTCTTATGGTTTAAATATAAAACAATAAAAGTTACATTTAATCTTTTCACTACAACGTTCCCTCTTTCCCAATCTCTCCTTTACTGACAGAGTAGTGGATGTATTGCAGTGGTAATAATATGGATGGATTACTATAGGGAAATATTACAGGGGCAGGTATGTGTACAATTACAGTGGTAGGCAAGGAGGTATTACGAGGTTAGTGCAGTGATGAGTGGATGTGTTACATGGAGGGTTAGAAGTAAGTGGGTTGTATTACAGGGGTACTGTAGTGGATGTATACGTGGTAGTGTCATGGAGTATTACAGTGGTAATGTAGTGTATGTATACAGGGTAGTGTATGTATTACAGTGGTGGGTAGAGGATGTATGATAGAGGCACGTGCAGTGGATTGTATTACAGTGGTAGTGCAGTGGATGTCTACAGGAGCACTGTAGTGGATGGTATGACAGGGGCAATGTAGTGGATGTATGACAGGGCACTGTAGTGGATGAAATACAGGGCACTGTAGTGGATGTATGACAGGGGCACTGTAGTGAATGAATTACAGGGGCACTGGTAGTGGATGTATATGACAGGGGCACTGTAGTGGATGAAATACAGGGGCACTGTAGCGGATGTATGACACGGACAGCATAGTGGGATGTTGAATGGGGGCAGGGGACTGTATTACATGCAGTGTAGCTGGGTATATGACAAGGGGCAGCATAGCGGATGTATGACGGTGCAGCATAGCGGATGTATGACAGGGGGCGCATAGCGGATGTAGTGTGGTGGGTGTATACAGGGGCACTTTAGTGGATATATTACATTGCTAGTGTGGTGGGTGTATATTACAGGCACTGTAGTGGATATATTACATTGGTAGTGTAGTGGATGTATGACGGGGCACTGGAGTGGATGTATGACACGGACGCATAGTGGGTGATGAATGGGGCAACTCAGTGGGTGTATACAGGGGCACTGTAGTAGATGGTATTATAGTGTTAGCATAGTGGGTGTTTACAGAGGCATTGTATGGATGTAGGAGCAGGGAGGAGGGTTGTAACCGTAAAGCCAGTTAGAGAGGGGTGCCCCAGTATCATAAGCATAACAAATTGATTTTAGAAGGAAGGGGGCCATGTATAACAAAATATAAAAGATTACCACAGTCAACTGCCTGGATCTATGAGATAAGGCTGGGTTCAATTTATTCTATACGTTGTAAGGAACAAGTCTTGCTATTCCCGACATGTCCTTACAAGATGGCACAGATGTATTCCACTGTATGTCTATACACTGTATACAGCTTGGTGAACCCCTTCCCCACCTCCCAAATGCAGGGGCGAGGAGTGGGACAAGGCAGCAAGCAGTTATTCACTAATTGCCCATGTCAGGAGTGTGTCCTTATATGGACAGTGAAAGGCGGACAAGGGAAAAGACCAGATACCACTCATAGATAGAGGGGGGTATTTGTCAAGGCTGGCGCACCAGGTATTCAAGTAAAAAGAGATGTATTGTAATCAATTGTTTACTTGGTATCTCTGGAACAACGGATTCGACTCAATATGACTCCTTTATTAAGTGGAAGAGAACTGCAGGTGGGTGAGGGGCTAATTACCTGGAAGCTCCTACCCCCCTCACCCACGCTACAGTCTCTTTCCACTTGATAAAGGAAACATATTGGACTCCGAATTGCATTGTGTTCAGAGATTGCCAATAAAACAATTGTTACAATACATCTTCCATTTACGTGTGAATACCTGATTGAGCCGACTGTGACAAATACCGCCCCCCTTAGGACAGTGACATCTCTGGCATCCTAAGTGAGGTGAGGTACGCACTCACACGAGGCTAGGGATGCTGTATCCACTCCCCATAGGCTTTTCTTGCTTCGGCATCCGATTATATTCTGACCCGATGGAGGCAAACAACTATGGGGAATTTATCATATCGCTGGCATCCGTGATAGCCCGCGCTGCAAATTCGCAGCGATTCTTTCAGGGCCTCTGCGCACTGGCGTTGCGAAGAGGTCCTGATAAATATCCCCCTATGCCTATCTGCCATTATAGGGGTGTGTGCTCAATGAATGCATTGGAAGTTTTCCTTAGTTACGCAAGTGTTTACTAAATATGGTGTGAACCCAGCCTTTGTCCTGGTTTGATCATGCTTGATTAGATGCTAGATTGTCTTAAAGCAACTTTTTTTTTTTTTGGTTGATTTATTTTTAGTTTGATTATATTCTACAGAGCAATCAACAGGAAGAAAGTTAAATCATACAAGTCTGATTTCACCAAAGTAATATTTATCACACATTAGAAAGAAATCTGCAAGGACTTGAAAATCGGAATCCTTGGTAATAGACCGTTATCTCTGTAATTTGGAAGTATTTTCTTTTACCTATATACTTTTTACCTGAATTTTTATTTATGTTTTTAAACCCTGGATAATGTTTCTTTCCATAATCTGTTTACTTAAGTAAATAAGTTATTTTTTTAAAAATGTGTTCCCTCATCCAAAAAAAAAAAACAATCTAATAAAATGTATCCTGTTTTATGCCAAAAAAGAAAAAAAAGTTTAAAAATGGGTCAAGACTGAAAAAAAACTCCACAAATTATATCAACTCTGGTATAAAATTCTGCTGTCTGCTGTCCAACAAAATTTTACTGACATGTTCTAAGTGGACACCGATTCTAATTTTAAATTAAAGCGTGTTACACACCAGTCTCTTAGAAGGAGAGGTGGGTGCACATGAACCATATGTTGGTCCATCAAACGGACTGGCACACATTGCACAGGATGGGAGTCCTTGCATATGATAAATTCAAAGCAAGGAATCCTGTAAGCCACTGAACTGCATCGTCAACAATGTAACAGTTCAAGCAGCAGTCAGGGAGTCCTTGCATCATATTTTTGTATTGATGCATAGGATCCCTATCCTGTGGAAGTGTTCAGTCCATGGCAATGGATAAACATACAGGCCCTTTTCCACAGCCTTACACATATGTACTGAAAATAATAAAACACCAGGCGCCGTATCCAAACCCTATATGGATTATCACTTTAACTCACTTTAATTAATTCAACCAACATATCAATAACTGTTCGTTTTAACTTATATATTTATTTTCTAGTGGTTGGTAGGTACTAGATGGTATGGGTGGTATGGGATTTAACAATAAGTAAAAAATGTAGTTTAAAGAAAGATTATTCATTCTTAAATTAAAACAACCTTTTATAAATGTGATATTTATTGTTGGAAGCAGGAAAACCTTACAAGTGAACAAGGCTAAACATAACCCCTCGAAGGTGAACAGGAAATGAAACAAAGTATTTGATACTTAGCCAGTGATGTACCATTTAAAACAATAAAACATGGGGGGAGGGAGGGGGAAAATATATGCTCATATAGTCACCAAGAAGGCATAAGTAGAAATATAAAGATATTAAATAATGGGGTAGATGGGCCAATAACACCAAGATGACAGACTGGGAGATAAAAACACCAGAGCTTTCTCAAGATGGGGACCCCTGTGAGGCAATCTACACGTTCCTATTCTTTCGAATTAACGGGAGGGAAGGTGTCTGTCCTAGTCGCTCAGTCCAGAGGTTTATCCTATTCTTTATGATGTAAATGATAAGTTGGTATTTCCATTTTCCACTCTATTAGGTTCTGGCCGCTAAGTCTATAAACGGATTAAACAAGGTGCTTTGTTCTTGACCTTTGCTGGTTTAACTCCCAGTAGAAGAACAGCTGAAGTCACCCGTGTTGCATTAACGAGTAAAGATTGGATGAGGGTTCTGACATTATTTCCAGATAGAGGCGAATGTGGGCCTGTCCCCAAGAATTACAGCTCGATAGCAGCAACGGGGATATAATACCTAGTGAGACTCTCTGTTGAGACTGTTGGACTACCCTTTGCTTATATGGAGTAGCCAAGACCCCAGTGGGCCCCGGTGCAAATTTGAAACAGGCCCCCCTGTACCTAAACCCTCGCGCTGGCTCCTACGGCAGTTATCTTCAGAACACAATATACAATATATACTTTGCACAGACATAGCCACACAAACACTACAATGCAAAATACATATAATAACACTGCACCATATAAACTCTACACACACTATTATACATGCTACACAACAAATACACACACAGGGCGGATGGGGAATTTAAAGTGGGCTTATTCTGTGGGCGGGGTCAAAACAGTAGGTTTGGACCATGTGATGTGGGTGGAGTTACTAAACTCCACACAAACTGTTTATAGATGTCAAATCAACAAGTACAGCGCCGTGAAAGAGACTCATACTGCCACGAATAAAGTCTTTTTTAAAAGAACATAACTTAATACTGACTATATATAAACACAAAAAAACTACTACAATACCTTTTTAAACAAGTATGTAATACTATAATACTGCCTCCTATTACAAGAAATATAACTCTATACTACTGCCACTAGTACAAAAATAACTACATATAACACTGCCCCCTATGTACACAAATTCTACTATTAATACTGCCCCCTATGTACACGAATATAACTACTATAATACTGCCCCTATGTACAGGAATATAACTACATAATACTGCCCATTCAAGTATTACTACGCACCTATGTACAAGAATATAATACTCTAATACTGCCCCCTATGTACAAGAATATAACTACTTAATACTGCCCCCTAGACAAAAAGTAACTACTATAACGCCCCCTAGTACAAAATATGAACTACTATAATACGCCCCTATTACAAGAATATAAACTACTATAATACTGCCCCTATGTACAAGAATATAACTACTGAAATATGTGCTATGTTCAACAATATATCGACTATGATACTGTCATACGTACAAGAATATAACTCTATATACTGCCCCCATGTACAAGAATATTACTAATGAATACTGCTCCTACGTACAAGGAATATAACTAATAACTCCCCCTATGCAACAAGAATATAACTACTATAAACTGCCCCCTATGTACAAGACTAAACTACTATAATACTCGCTCCCTATGTGCAAGAATATAACTACTATAATACTGCCCCTAGTGACAAGAATATAACTATATAATACTGCCCCCTATGTACAAGAATATAAATACTATAATAACTGCCCCCTATGTACATGAATATAAACCTACATAATACTGCCCCTATGTACAGAATAAAACTACTAAATACTGCCCCTAGATTGGAGATATACCCACTACAGCCCGCCAGCCTGCCCCTGCCAGTATACAGCCAGCAAGCTTCCCCCAGCATAGCCAGCCAGCAGGCCCCTGCCAGTATACAGCCAGCAGCCCCCCCCAGTATACAGCAGCCAGCCTGCCCCCTGTATACAGCCAGCCAGGTGCCCCTCCCTAGTATACAGCAGCCACCTGCCCCCTGTATACAGCCAGCCAGCCTGCCCCTCCCTAGTATACAGCCAGCCAGCCTGCCCTCCCTAGTATACAGCCAGCCTGCAACTTTTGTTAGAATAAGGCTTGAGTCTATTTAGTTCTCTTTCCGTTCTTGTTGTGAAAAAAGCCTTGAGGTGGAGTTTGCATAAGTTGATCAGTACCTTTGAGCAGATTTTTCATGCATAGTGTAGGATTACACTAATCCCATGATGCGGATTTTTGCTCTACTGCACTTAGTGAAAGGGGCTTTTGCCAAAAAAAAAAAAAAATAGGAGGGTTCTCCAGGTTGTAAAGATTGTGGATCTGGGACCCATGTCTATGTCATAATGGGGTAAACCCTTTAGGTTTACAAATATGAACACTATTGTACAGTCTTAGATAATTCTGATATTTTATTTGACATTTATGTTTGTAATATTTATTTTTTTATTTGTTTTAGTGAATAATGTTGGAATGCTTCACAGTCCTGATCCTTGCTGTTTCCTTGATGCTTCCAAACAATGATGAGGTGCAGTAGTTAATGCATACATTCATATTTTTAAATGAAAGCTATGGACGATGTTGAAGAGAAATCCATAAACACATGTTGTTAATAGTTCTGTAGTAAAATAAGGTACACATTAGATCATCATTGCCACATATTATCTATTGTAGGTTTGTATCTTACGGAGCAAGCACATTTTTCTCTTACCTTCTTATTCATACTGATAATTGGTATCTTGATAATACCAAGTCCTGCAGTCTGTTTTCCTCTATCATAGTTTGATTCCAACAATTTTTTTCCCTTCAATTGTAAGTATACACTCACCGGCCACTTTATTAGGACACCTGTCCAAACTGCTCGTTACACTTAATTTCAATCAGCCAATCCCATGCGGCACTCAGTGTATTTAGCATGTAGACATGGTCAGACAACTCCTGCTGTCAAACCTGAGCATCAGTATGGGGAAGAAAGGTATTTGAGTGCCTTTGAACGTGGCATGGTTGTTTGGTGCCAGAAGGGCTGGTCTGAGTATTTCAGAACTGTACTACTGGGATTTTCACGCACAAACCTCTCTAGGGTTTACAGAGAATGGTCCGAAAAAGAAAAAACATCCAGTAGCGCAGTTCTGTGGGCGAAATGCCTGTTGATGCCAGGGGTCAGAAGAGAATGGACAGACTGGTTTGAGCTATAGAAAGGCAACAGTGACTCAATCACCACTCGTTACAACCAAGGTAGGCAAGAGCACTCTGAACGCACAGTACATCGAACTTGAGGCAGATGGTATAGCAGCAGAAGACCACACCAGGGTGCCACTCCTTTCAGCTAGAACAGGAAACTGAAGCTTACAATTTGCACAGCTCATCGAAATTGGACAGTAAAAGATTGGAAAAATTTCCGGTCTGAGAGTCTCGATTTCTTGCAACATTCGGATGGTAGGGTCGAATTTGGCGTCAACAACATGACAGCATGGATCCATCCTGCCATGTATCAACGGTTCAGGCTGGTGGTGGTGGGTGTCATGGTGTGGGGAATATTTCTTGGCACTCTTTGGGCCCCTGGTACCAATTGAGCATCGTTGCAACGCCACAGCCTACCTGAGTATTGTTGCTGACCATGTCCATCCCTTATGACCACAATGTACCCAACTCTGATGGCTACTTTCAGCAGGATAATGCGCCATGTCATAAAGCGGAATCATCTCAGACTGGTTTCTTGAAATGACATGAGTTCACTGTACTCAAATGGCTCCACAGTCACCAGATCTCAATCCAATAGAGCATCTTGGTGTGTGGAACGGGAGATTTGATCATGGATGTGCAGCCGACAAATCTGCGGCAACTGTGTGATGCCATCATGTCAATATGGACCAAAATCTCTGAGGAATGCTTCCAGCACCTTGTTGAATCTATGCCCACAAAGAATTGAGGCAGTTCTGAAGGCAAAAGGGGGTCCAACCCGTTACTAGCATGGTTAACATAATAAAGTGGCCGGTGAGGTGTACATCAGAAGACTTCCCATCATAACCCTTACATATTACATTAGCCCTTCTTTGTTTTTGCGTTTCTATTTTTTATACTCTCCTCATTCCAAAAGCAATATTTTTTATCTTTACGTTTAAAGGAGATATGTGGAGCTTGGTTATTGCGGGACAAATGTATTTTTAGTGTGTGCCATTTAATATTCCATCAAATGTACGAAAGCTGGAAAAAAAATATATTTTATTAGGTTTTAATAGATTTGTAAAATTAAAATCTTTGTACAAAAAAAATATTTTCCATTTGCTAAATTCTGAGCCAATACTCTTTTCACACTTTCGATGTAAGGTGTAATTGTTTGTGGTACGTGCTGACATCTTCATTTATTCAAATTTGGGACCTATATGACCATTTGATTGTTTTCCATTCAAAAATGATGAGAAAAAATGGGGAAAAGTGACAATTCGGACATTTGGGGTGTATTTTCCATTACGGTGTTAATGGACAGAAATAATCTTTTTATATTTTGGTTAGTAACGGCATTTGGGACTTGGTGATACCTAACATGTTTATGATTTTATGATTTATTATTTCACATGTGATCTAGGAAAAGGGGGGTGATTTAAACTGCAATGAGACTGTAGGCTGCCATGGAAGTGATCGACACCTTCCAATGACGTCACGGGGCGGCGATCGTCCATCCAAGAGACGGTTGCCCATGAAATGGCAGACTGATTCAGTAACAGGCGGCTGTCAGCTGTACAGCTGCCACCGCCTGTGTAAGGAGAGACTCAACCCGTGACTCTTCTCATACACCCCTGCAGCACCAGGACGCTATAGTACATCCCGTGCCTAGGGTTAACTTACAAGGAGGGTTGCAAGGTATCCCACTGTATGTTTGTTTTAATCGTGAGATACGTCTTCCTGTCAGTCCCTCCCTTTGAAAAAGGAGGAGGAGCAACATTGGCAGATTGAGTGTTTCCAAGGGATGTAATTGTACATACGTGGACAGGAAATCAACCAAGGTACATATTGAGCTGAGGATGGATACTACACTGACCATCCATTCCATAGGTTACTATGTCTCAGGGGAACATCTATTTTCTAGCCCATTGTTTACTATTAGGGAGGGGAAAGCGGCTTTACTGAGCTGTAGGACTTGCTGGAGGTTTGTAGCTGAGAGAGGAGAGAGGAGGAGGTTTGATCATGAATCTAGAACATATCTATATATCTTAGATATATAGCCATATGTGCAAACAGTGTTGCACAAAGGGTAAGGAACTTTTGATATTGGGCAAAAAGTGGGGAAAAGAGAAGTATATAACTTTTATATCTATTTATATATTTATATGCGCTCTTAACCCTTCACGCAACACAACATCTATAACAGTGGTGGCGAAACCTATAGCACGTGTGCTAGAGAGGGCACGCGACATCTCCACTGACGTTCTATAAAACTGGCCAGACAGGAAAAGCTGCCTGATCACCAGAGCTCCAGCGATCTGCCCCTCCCTCCACTTGGATTCAACAATCCTTCATATTGACCTGTATGGAGCTATTGTTCTCACTGTATGGCGGTAGTGTCCCTCACTGTATGGGATAGTGTTCATGACTGTAGGGTGGTAGTGTTCCCCACTGTCATTAGGGTGGTCCATGTATGCGGTATGTTCCTCACTGTATGGAGTGGTAGGTTGGGTAGTGTTCTCACTGTATGGCAGTAGTGTCCTCACGGTATGGCAGTAGTTGCCCTCAACTGTATGGCGGTAGTGTCTCCTCACTTATGGCAGAAGTGTTCCCCACTTTATGACGGTAGTGTCCCTCACTGGTATGGCGGTAGTGTTTCCTACTGTGTGGCGGAGGGTAGTATTTCTAAACTACATGGGGGGTGTGTTCCTCATGTATGGAGGTAGTGTCCCTCACTGTATACGATAGTCTCTCGCGTATGCGGAGTGTTATCATGTGGGCGTTAGTGTTCCTCACTGTGTGGGTGGTAGATTCCTCACTGTTGGGTGATAGTGTTCTCAATCGTATAGTGCAGCATTCCTCACTGTATGGGGGTTGTGTTCCTCCACTGTATGGCGGTGTTATGTTCCTCACTGTATGGCGGTAGTGTTCCTTCACCGTATGTGGTAGTGTTCCGACACTGTATTGGCGGTAGTTCCTCATGTATCGTAGTCATCACTGTGTGGCGGGTAGTATTCTACTACTGGGGGTTAGTGTTCCTCACGTATGGAGGTAGTGTCCCTCACTGTATGGCGATAGTCTCCCTCACTGTATGCGGGGTAGGTTCTCACTGTATGGGGTAGTGTTCCTCACTGTGTGATGTAGTATTCTCACTGTATGGCGTAGTGTTTCCTCAATGTATAGTGGAGCATTCCTAACTGTATGGGGGTAGTGTTCCTCACTGTATGGCGGTAGTGGTCCTCATGTATGGCGGTAGTGTTCCTCACTGTATGGTGGGTGTAGTGTCCTCACTGTATGGCGGTAGTGTCCCTACGTATGGCGGTAGTGTTCCTCACTGTGTGGCGTAGGTAGTATTTCTACACTACATGGGTAGTGTTTACCTACGTATGGAGGTAGTGTCCCTCATGTATGGCGATAGTCCCTCACTGTATGGCGGTAGGTGTCCTCACTGTATGGGGTAGTGTTTCCTCACGTGTGTGTGTTAGTATTCCTCACTGTATGGCGGTAGGGTGGTTCTCAATGTATAGTGGCCATTCCTCCCTGTTGGGGGTAGTGTTCCTCACTGTATGGCGGTGTGTTCCTCACGTATGGCGGTAGTGTTCCTCACTGTATGGTCGGTAGTTCCTCACCTAGGGGTAGTGTCCCTCACTATGGTGGTAGTGTTCCCACTGTATGGCGATTAGTGTCCTCAACTATATGGCGGTAGTGTCCCACATGTATGGTGTATTCTTCACTGTTATGGCTGTATTCTTCACTGTATGGGGTTAGAAGTTCCTCACTGTATGGGGGGGGAGTGTTACCTCACTGTATGGGGGGAGTGTTCCTCACCATATGGCGTAGGTTCCTCATGTATGGGGGTGTGTCTCACTGTATGTAGGTAGGTGGCTTGGTAGTGTTCTTCACTGTATGGGGCTAGTATCCTCACTATATTTCTCCTGCTTGTGATATTGGTGATGTGGTCTTTCTTTAGTGGTCGTTATTAAAAGTATGGTGGTATTATCTTGTTGTACTGCTAATGGTCACCAGTGTGCAGTATTATACACTCACCTTCACTTTATTAGGTACACCTGCCAACGCTCGTTAACACTTAATTTCTAATCAGCTAATCACATGTTGGCAACTCAGTGCATTAGGCATGTAGACATGGCAAGACAATCTCCTCGTTAAACCGAGCATCAGCATGGGGAAGAAAGGTGATTTGAGTGCCTTTGAACGTGCAAGGTTGTTGGTGCCAGAAGGGCTGGTCTGAGTATTTCAGGAAACTACTGGATCTACTGGATTTTTACGCACAACCATCTCTAGGGTTTACAGAGAGAAAAAGAAAAAACATCCCGTGAGCGCAGGTCAGAGAGAACGGGCAGACTGGTTCGAGCTGATAGAAAGGCAACAGTGGACTCAAATTGCCACCCGTTACAACCAAGGTAGGCAGAAGAGAATCTCTGAACGCACAGTACTCGAACTTTGAGGCAAGATGGGTACAGCAGCAGAAGACCATACCGGATGCCACTCCTTTCGCTAAGAACAGGAAACTGAGGCACAATTGTGGACAAGCTCATCGAAATTGGACAGTAGAAGATTGGAAAAACATTGCCTGGTCTGATGAGTCTCGATTTCTGCTGCAACATTCGGATGGTAGGGTCAGAATTTGGCGTCAACACATGAAAGCATGGATCCATCCTGCATGTATCATGGTTTCAGGCTGGTGGTGGTGGTGTATTGGTGGGGGAATATTTCTTGGCACTCTTTGGGCCCCTGGTACCAATGAGAATCGTTGCAATGCCACAGCCTACCTGAGTATGTTGCTGACCATTGCCATCCCTTATGACCACAATCTACCCAACTTTGATGCTACTTTCAGCAGGATAGGGCCTTGTCATAAAGCTGGAATCATCTCAGACTGGTTTCTGAACATGACAATGAGTTCACTGTACTCAAATGGCCTCCCACGTCACCAGATCTCAAATCCAATAGGCATCTTTGGGAGTGTGGAAAAGGAGATTTGCATCAGGATGTGCAGAACGACAAATCTGCGGGAACTGTGTGATGCCATTCTATGTCAATATGGGAACCAAAAGCACTGGAGGTAAAGGAGGGAGCGCCGCGGCTCCAGGCATTTCTGGGAGGTTCATGACGGGGTTCACTCTGGCTATTAGGGGGAGGGTCTGATCTAGAGGGACCTGACTTATTTGGGGGGCTTGATGTTAGAGGGGGGAAATCACATACATCATCCTGTACAACCCCCTGCGCCCCATCCACCTCTATGCTATTATTAGATGGTTGCATATCCCAGACAGACTGAGGGTCCCCTCCATCCCCCAACCCCACCGATGTCATGGTAACATTGAAATCACCCGCCATTACTACGGGATTGGGATAATAGATATGGTTTCACCTCATTGAACAGCTGATTCTCTCTGTCACTGGTCTGTGGGCCATAGATGTGTCAGCCGGAGCCGCTCTACCATGTGGTCACCTTAGCACCAGGCACCTCCCATAGCGACCTCCGTCACCTGTGTGCAACCGTCACGTCTGTGGTGTTAAAACAGTATGGCGACCCGGCGTACGGACTCCAAGCCGTGACCGAACGAAGGACCAGAACCGCCACCACGCTCAGCTCACGGAGATGCCTAAGGTGGTACGGGTCTCTGCGGAAGGAACATCGCGTCCATATATCTCAGGTGGTCATATAACAGCGTGTCTGGTTCCTTCTTACTTTAATGATTGTAACATTGCTAGAGCAACTCTTAGAGAGAATCCAGCCTCATAGGGAAAAAAACAACAGGCAGCGACCCCCAGTCATCATGAGTTCAGAGTCAGCATTCCTTGCCTACCACCAGTCTAATGTCTGACAGGGGGTCTCCAGCTTCAGAAGGGGGCTTCTTTTTTTTGTCGTGAGGGTCTTTCGTATCCCCGTCACCTTATTATCGAGCTTTCTAATCACGCTCCAAAATTCCATCGACTTGAAAGCATTAAAATCTATTGGAAAGGACCATGACCCCGGCATGCACCACTGGATTTTCATGTCTGAGACCCTTCACCATACTTCTGGTCTTCAGGCTACGGGTGGATTTGTCTTCTTTTCTTCTTTGTTCTTTTTGACCCTCAATTGGTAGTAGATGTTATAGAGGCTGCGCTGAGGCTGGTCCTTAGTGAAACCCCTATTCTGCTGAGTGCGGCTGCTCTTGAGGTTTCGTGGCGTCAGTTATCCCTGACCCCTGCTGTACTTCCTGCTGTTAGTGTTGGACCTGACATCAAGCCTCCCCTCTAAGCGCTGCCTCCTGTACATCTCGTCATTCAGAGAAACCTGGCGGATTGTTTGACCAGGCCTCCGGCATCCTTGTGTGGGTGCCCATCTCACGCACAGATGACAGTTGGGGGGTCTACTTCCGCAGTGCGCTTGAGATGGCCGACCTCCCCGCCAGGTTGCACTTTAATACTGTGCATACTTTGCCACTGACCAATCTTCCCGCACTACAAACACTTTCTCGATGCCCGGGTAGAGCAGACGCCGTTCTCTCTCCCTATGAGAGAAGCTGTGGGAGGGCAGGGTGATGTTTAACTGGTCGTAAAACTTCACGAACCTCCACCTCCATCCATACCGTCGGCGTCTCTATTCTTGGTTAGGTTGACACAAGATCACATGGGGCCTGAGCCACCACCAGAATATCCTGAGGGGAACAGACTCGTTCCAGAAGATGACATTAACCACCACAGTCACATGGCCTGGATAATTGGGACAAACGTGACTTAACCAGCCAGCGTGTCCCCGAACCGGGGGGAGTTATCCCAGAACCTTCCAGGATAGACATGAGCTTAAAGTGACATCAAGCCCTGTCGTCTGGAAGGTTGATGACTGCCGGCATGTCATCTGCCGTGAACCCCATTGCGCACAGGAGATCCCGCCACCACAAACTCCTATCTGGAGATCTTCCTTTGCGCCTCTGTTCTTAAAGCGCCCCACGTTCACTCCTCTTAAACGCTGCCCGGGTATGTGTGCATGGAGGTAAAGGAGGAGCGCCGCGGCTCCAGTCATTCTGGGAGGTCATGCGGGGTTCACCTGGCTTATTAAGGGGGGGGTCTGATCTAGGGGATCGACTTATTTGGGGGGGCTTGATGTTTGAGAGGGGGAAATCACATACATCTCCTGTACAACCACTGCGCCCATCCACCTTATGCTATGATAGATGTTGCATATCGACCAAAGATGAGGTCCCCTCAATCCCCACACCTCAGTGTTCATCAGAATGTCCCCCGGTCTCTTCAGCACCAGCACAGATCTCCTGGGACAGTGCATCAGTCTGACACACAGAGGAAAATGCTTTGTCTTGCTGCGGCACGTCACTGCGGGACCTTTTGTACCAACATCCTGTGCTCTTCTCAGGACTGCTGCAGAGGTCTGCGGCTGTCGCGACTGTCTATTAGGTATACCATGCTAGTAACGGGTTGGACCCCCTTTTGCCTTCCATGATCCATGATGCATCCATGATGCAAATCTCCCGTTCCACCACATCCCAAAGATGCTCTATTGGATTGAGATCTGGTGACTGTGGAGGCCATTTGAGTACAGTGAACTCAAATCACCTTTCTTCCCCATACTGATGCTCGGTTTGAACAGCAGGAGATTGTCTTGACCATGTCTACATGCCTAAATACACTGAGTTGCCGCCATGTGATTGGCTGATTAGAAATTAAGTGTTAATAACACTTAATTTCTAATCAGCCAATCACATGGCGGCAACTCAGTGTATTTAGGCATGTAGACATGGTCAAGACAATCCCTGCTGTTCAAACCGAGAATCAGTATGGGGAAGAAAGGTGATTTGAGTGCCTTTGAACGTGGCATGGTTGTTGGTGCCAGAAGGGCTGGTCTGAGTATTTCAGAAACTGGATCTACTGGGATTTCACGCACAACCATCTCTAGGGTTTACAGGAATGGTCCGAAAAAGAAAAAACATCCAGTGAGCGGCAGTTCTGTGGGCGGAAATGTTGTTGATGCCAGGGGTCAGAAGAGAAAGAGAAGGGCAGACGTTTGAGCTATAGAAAGGCACAGTGACTCAAATCACCACTCGTTACAACCAAGGTAGGAAGAAGAGCTCTCGAACGCACAGTACATCGAACTTTGAGGCAGAGGGCTACAGCAGCAGAAGACCACACCAGGTGCCACTCCTTTCAGCTAAGAAACAGGAAACTGAAGCTACAATTTGCACAGTCATCGAAATTGGACAGTAAAAGATTGGAAAAATGTTTCCGGTCTGATGAGTCTCGATTTCTGCTGCAACATTCGGATGGTAGGGTCAAATTTGGCGTCAACAACATGAAGCATGGATCCATCCTGCCATGTATCAACGGTTCAGGCTGGTGGTGGTGGTGTCATGGTGTGGGGAATATTTCTTGGCACTCTTTGGGCCCTTGGTACCAATTGAGCATCGTTGCAACGCCACAGCCTACCTGAGTTTGTTGCTGACCATGCCATCCCTTTATGACCACAATGTACCCAAAATCTGATGGCTACTTTCAGCAGGATAATGCGCCATGTCATAAAGTGAATCATCTCAGACTGGTTTTGAAATGAAATGAGTTCACTGTACTCAAATGGCTCCACAGTCACCAGATCTCATCCAATAGAGCGAATCTTTGGGATGTGGTGGAACGGGGAGATTGCATCATGGATGTGCAGCGACAAATCGCGGCAACTGTGTGATGCCATCATGTCAATAGGACCAAAATCTCTGAGGAATGCTTCCAGCACCTTGTTGAATCTATGCCACAAAGAATTGAGGCAGTTTTGAAGGCAAAAGGGGGTCCAACCCGTTACTAGCATGGTATACCTAATAAAGTGGCCGGGGTGTACATCAGAAGAATCCCATCATAACCCTTACATAATTACATTAGCCCTTCTTGTTTGCGTTTCTATTTATACTCTCCTCATTCCAAAAGCAATAATTTTTTACTTTACGTTAAAGGAGATATGTGAGAGCTTGTTATCTGCGGGACAAATTGTATTTTTAGTGTGCCATTTAATATTCATACAAAATGTCTGGAAAGCTGGAAAAAAATATATATTTTATTAGGTTTTAATAGATTTGTAAAAATTAAAATCTTTTGTACAAAAAAATATTTTCCTTTTGCTAAATTCTGAGGCCAATACTTTTTCACACTTTCGATGTAAGGTGTAATTGTTTGTGGTACGTGCTGACATCTTCATTTATATCAATTTGGGACCTATATGACCATTTGATTGTTTTTCATTCAAAAATTGATGGAGAAAAATGGGGGAAAAGTGACAATTCGGACATTTGGGGTGCTTTTTCCATTACGGTTTAATGGACGAAATAATCTTTTTATATTTTGGTAGAACGGCATTTTGGGACTTGGTGATACCTAACATGTTTATATTTTACTGTTTATTTATTTCACATGTGATCTAGGAAGGGGGGGTGATTTAACTCACATGAGACTGTAGGCTGCCATGGAAAGTGATCGACACCTCCAATGACGTCACGGGGGCGGCGATCGCATCCAAGATGACGTGTGCCCATGAAATGGCGACTGATCAGTAACAGGCGGCTGTCAGCGTACAGCTGACACCGCTGTGTAGGAGAGAGCTCAACCGTGAGCTCTCTCCAAACCCCTGCAGCACCAGGACGCTATAGTACATCCTAGTGCCTAGGGGTTAACTTACAAAGGAGGGTTGCAAGGTATCCCACTGTATGTTTGTTTTATATCGTGAGATACGTCTTCCTGTTCAGGTCCCTCCCTTTGAAAAGACAGGAGGAGGAGCAACATTGGCAGCAGTTGAGTGTTCCCAAGGGATGTAATTGTACATACGTGGACAGGTAAATCAATACAAGGTACATATTGAGCTGAGGATGGATACTACACTGCATCCATTTCCCATAGGTATATGTCCTCAGGGGAACCTATTTTTCTAGCGCCCATTGTTTACCTAGTGGAGGGGAAAGCGCTGCTTACTGAGCTGTAGGACTTGTGGAGGTGTAGTGAGAGAGAGAGAGAGAGGAGGTTTGATCAGCTGAATTTAGACATATCTATATATCTTAGATATATAGCATATGTGCAAACAGTTGTTGCACAAAGGGTAAGGAACTTTTGATATGTGGGCAAAAAAGTGGGGAAAAGGAAGTATATAACTTTTATATCTATTTATATTTATTTTATGCTGCTTAACCCCTTCACGACCACAACATACTAACAGTGGTGGCGAAACCTATAGACGGTGTGCTCAGAGAGGGCACGCGACCATCTCCACTGACGTCTCTATATTAAACTGGCCAGACAGGAAAAGTGCCGATACCAGGAGCTCCAGCGATCTGGCCCATCCCTCCACTTGGATTCAACAATCCTTCATATTGACCCTGTATGGAGCATTGTTCCTCACTGTATGGCGGTAGTGTCCTCACTGTATGGGGATAGTGTTCATGAACTGTATGGGGTAGTGTCCCTCACTGTATGGAGGTAGTTGGTCCTCACTGATATGACGGTAGTGTTCCTCACTGTATGGCGGTGTAGTGTTCTCACTGTAGGCAGTAGTGTTCTCACTGATGGCAGTAGTGTCTCACTGCTATGGCGGTAGTGTCCCTCACGTATGGCAGAAGGTTTCCCCACTTTATAACGGTAGTGTCCCTCACGGTATGGCTGTGGTGGTAGTGTTCCTCACTGTGTGGGGGGGTAGTATTTCTAACTACATGGGGTAGGTGTCTCACGGTATGGAGGTAGTGTGTCCCTCACTGTATGACGATAGTCTCTCGCTGTATGGCGGTAGTGTTCCTCACTGTATGGGGGTAGTGTTCCTCACGTGTGGTGGTAGTATCCTCACTGTATGGCGTAGTGTTCCTCAATGTATAGTGGCAGCATTCCCACTGTATGGGGTTGTGGGTCCTCACTGTATGGCGGTAGTGTTCCTCATATGTATGCGGTAGGTGGTCTCACTATGTATGGGGTAGTGTTCCTCGGTAGGCAGGTAGTGTCCCTCACTGTATGGCGGTGTAGTGTTCATCACTGTGTGGCGGGTAGTATTTCTAACTAAATGGGGGTAGTGTTCCTCACGGATGGAGGTAGTGTCCTCACTGTATGCGATGTATCCCTCACTGATTGGGGGGTTAGTAGTTTCCTCACTGTATGGGGGTAGTGTTCCTACTGTGTGATGTGTAGTATTCCTCACTGTATGGCAGTAGGTTCCTCAATGTATAGTGGCAGCATTCCTAACGGTATGGGGTAGTGTTCCTCAATGTATGGCGGTAGTGTTCCTCACTGTATGGCGGTAGTGTTCCTCACTGTATGGTGGTAGGTGGTTCCTCACTGTCTATGCGGTAGTGTCCCTACGTATGGCGGGGTAGTGTTCCTACTGTGTGGCGGTAGTATTTCTAACTACATGGGGTAGTGTTCTCACTGTATGGAGGTAGTGTCCCTACATGTATGGCGATAGTCCCCTCACTGTATGGCGGTAGTTTCCTCACTGGTATGGGGTAGTGTTTCCTCACTGTGTGGTGGTTAGTATTCCTCACTGTATGGCGGTAGGTGTTCCTCAGTATAGTGCGCATTCACTCCTGTATGGGGGTAGTGTTCCTCACTGTATGGCGGTAGTGTCCTCAGTGTATGGCGGTATGTTCCTACGTATGGTGGTAGTGTTCCTCACTTGTATGGCGGTTAGTGTCCCTCACTTTATGGTGGTAGTGTTCCTCACTGTATGGCGATAGTGTTCCTACACTATATGGCGGTAGTGTCCCTCACTGATATGGCTGTATTCTTCACTTATGGCTGTATTCTTCACTGATGGGGTTAGATGTTCTCACTGTATGGGGGGGGAGTGTTCATCACTGTATGGGGGGAGGTGTTCCTCACCATATGGCGTGGTTCACTGTAGGGGGTAGTGTTCCTCACTGTATGGGGTAGGGGGTTGGTAGTGTTCTTCACGTATGGGGCTAGTATCCTCACTATATTTCTCCTGCTTGTGATATAATGTGTGATGTGGTCTTTTAGTGGTCTGTTTATTAAAAGTATGGTGGTATTTATCTTGTTGTACTGCTAATGGTCCCAGTGGCAGTATTATACACTCACCTTCACTTTATTAGGTACACCTGTCCAACGCTCGTTAACACTTAATTTCTAATCAGCTAAAACATGTGGCAACTCAGTGCATTGGCATGTAGACATGGTCAAGACAATCTCCTGCCGTCAACCGAGCATCAGCATGGGGAAGAAAGGTGATTTAGTGCCTTTGAACGTTGCATGGTGTTGGTGCCAGAAGGGCTGGTCTGAGTATTTCAGAAACTACTGATCTACTGGATTTTTACGCACAACCATCTCTAGGTGGTATTACAGAGAAGAAAAGAAAAAAATCCAGTGAGCAGCAGGTCAGAGGGAACGGGCAGAGGTTCGAGCTGATAGAAAGCAACAGTGGACTCAAATTGCCACCCGTTACAACCAAGGTAGGCAGAAGAGCATCTCTGAACGCACAGTACTCGAACTTTGAGGCAGGATGGGTACAGCAGCAGAAGACCATACCGGATGCCACTCCTTTCGTAAGAACAGGAAACTGAGGCTACAATTGGACAAGCTCATCGAAATTGGACAGTAGAAGATGTGAAAAACATGCCTGGTCTGATGAGTCTCGATTTTGCTGCAACATTCGGATGGTAGGGTCAGAATTTGGCGTCAACACATGAAAGCATGGATCCATCCTGCCATGTGATCAATGGTTCAGGCGTGTGGTGGTGGTGTATTGGTGTGGGGGGATATATTTCTTGGCACTCTTTGGGCCCCTGGTACCAATTGAGAATCGTTGCAATGCCACAGCTACCTGAGGTATTGTTGCTGACCATCGTCATCCCTTATGACCACAATCTACCCAACTTCTGATGCTACTTTCAGAGAGGCTATGCGCCTTGTCATAAAGCTGGAATCATCTCAGACTGGTTTCTTGACATGACATGAGTTCACTTACTCAAATGGCTCCACAGTCACAAGATCTCAATCCAATAGAGCTCTTTGGGATGTGTTGGAACGAGATTTGCATCCTGGAGTTGGCAGACGACAAATCTCGGGCAACTGTGTGATGCCATCTGCAATCTGGCTTTTCCATTTCACGGAATACGTGTTACTCATCCCTTGCTTGTTTGTATTGACCATATTAGTATTTCCATTCATAGAGATCACTATGATTGCCCATGTAATGCAACTAGCAACACGGAAGACTTGTAATTTCTCAAGAAATGTAAACATTTAGTTCATATTATTCGTACGTACTTAACTGCAGAAATAACATTGCAGTTTATAAGATTCTGCAATGGAGACGAAAAGAACAGTAATTAAAGTATCATTTTAAAACTCTGGGCCTGTCTTTCCCTTTACTAGGTAATTTTACTTCAAGGAAAAAAACAATCAATTCCATTTATTCAGTAAACCACATTAAATCCTCATCAGTTGAATAAAATGCTGATTCCTCTGAGAATGGACTGAAATCTGCTACGTCAGAAGTATTTTTTACAAAAATTCAAAAATGGTGAGAAAAGAAAAAAAAATCAAATGGTTGGCACTTATTTCATTTGCTTTTGTTAAATGTACTTATAATTTTTTTTCATAATTGTTTCATGTAAGGTTCTGATACCAAGAGTACCGGAATTCCTTGAACTTATTAAACCCCTTAAGGACTTAGTCCTTTTTTTTATATTGCATTATGTTTTTTTCATCAATACAGAGATGGATAAGGGCTTATTATGCGTGGCATCTTGGACTTTTAGTGTGCCATTTAATATTCTATTTAAGTAGTAGAAAGCTGGTAAAGAGGTAAAAATTGTCAAAAAAAAACACATTTTTTGGGGCTTGAGTTTACGTTTTTACTATGCGCTCCAAAAGATACACCTCACTTATATTCTTTGGTAAGTATAATCACAGGGAAACCAAATATAGTTGGTTTTTATATGTTTTGTAAGTTTTTAATTATTTAAATTTTTTTTGCACATAAAGATGAAGCTGGAGATGGGATGTTGAGCTACCAAACATGTTTTATGATATTTACTGTTAATTTATTTTTATATGTGTTCTAAGAAACGGGGGGTGGGGGGGGGGGTTATTCAAACTTTACATTTAATAAACTTTAAAAAATTATTTTTTAAAATATTTTTACTAGGCCTGATAGCTGCCAATTAAACTGCAAAACTACTGATCTCTAAAGCAAATCAACAGGCTGTAGAGATCAGACATCAAAATGGCGGCACCTCAAGCACTGCGGTATTGGGTTAACTGCTTTTTTGTAAAGGTGCCAGCACCAATGCAGCAGTTAGTTGCACAATGTGTTATGCAGCTGACACCCGCTGTGTAAGAGAGAGCCAGCTTAAGTTCTGCAATGTTATAGTAGAGTGGTGGCGAAACCTTTACCAAGTGCCCAAACTCCAGCTTAATTGCCAACAATCCCACTCTTATAAGGGACATACATCACCGGCCACTTTATTAGGTACACAATGATAGTAACGGGTTGGACCCCTTTGCTCCCAGAACTGCATCAAGTCTTCGTGGCATAGATTCAACAAGGTGCGGAAGCATTCCTCAGAGATTTTGGTCCATATTGAACATGATGGCATCACACAGTTGCCGCCCGCAATTTGCGGCTGCCATCCATGATGCCAACTTCCTGTTCCAACACATCCCAAGTGCCTCATTGGATTGAGATCTGGTGACTGTGGGGGCCATTGAGTACAGAGAACTCATTGTCATGTTCAAGAAACCAGTCTGAGAGATTCCAGCTTTATGACAAGGCGCGCATTATCCGCACTGAAAGTAGCATCAGAAGTTGGTAGATTGTGGTCATAAGGATGGACATGGTCAGCAAAATACTCAGGTAGGCTGTGGCATTGCAACGATTCTAATTGGTACAGGGGCCCAAAGAGTGCCAGAAAATATTCCCCCACCAATACACCACCACCCAGCCTGAACCATTGATACAGGCAGGATGGATCCATGCTTTCATGTTGTTGACGCCAAATTCTGACCCTACCAATCGAATGTTGCAGCCAGAATATGAGACTCATCAGAACCAGGCAATGTTTTTCACATATTTCTACTGTCCAATTTCGATGAGCTTGTCCACTTGTAGCCTCAGTTTCCTGTTCTTAGCTGAAAGGATGGCATCCGGTATGGTTTCTGCTGCTGTAGCCCATCTGCCTCAAAGTTCGACGTACTGTGCGTTCAGAGATGCTCTTTGCCTACTTGGTTGTAACGGGTGGCAATTTGAGTCACTGTTGCTTTTATCAACTCGAACAGTCTGCCGCTTCTCTCTGACCTGCTGCTCACGGATGTTTTTTTCTTTTTTTGTCTCTGTAAACCCTAGAGATGGTTGTGCGTAAAAAATCCAGATAGATCAGTAGTTTCTGAAATACTCAGACCAGCCTTCTGGCACCCAACAACCATGCCACGTTCAAAGGCACTAAATCACCTTTCTTCCCCATGCTGATGTCGGTTTGACGCAGGAGATTGTCTTGCCATGTCTACATGCCTAACTGCACTGAGTTGCCACCATGTGATTAGCTGATTAGAAATTAAGTGTTAACGAGCGTTGGACAGGTGTACCTAATAAAGTGAAGGTGAGTGTATAATACTGCCACCTGGTGACCATTAGCAGTACAACAAGTAAATACCACCATACTTTTAATAAACAGACCAATAAAGAAGACCCACATCACCAATTATATCAACAAGCAGGAGAAAATATAGTGAGGAGATACTAACCCCCATACGTGAAGAACACTACCGCCATACAGTGAGGAACACTACCCCCATACAGTGAGGAACACTACCGCCATATGGTGAGGAACACTCCCCCCCATACAGTGAGAACACTCCCCCCCCTACAGGAGGAACTCTAACCCCATACAGTGAAGAATACAGCCATACAGTGAAGAATACAGCCATACAGTGAGGGACACTACCGCCATATAGTGAGGAACACTATCGCCATACAGTGAGGAACACTACCACCATAAAGTGAGGGACACTACCGCCATACAGTGAGGAACACTACCACCATACAGTGAGGACTACCGCCTACAGTGGAACACTACCGCCATCAACAGGAGGAACACTACCCCCATACAGGATGATTTGCCACGATACATGAAGAACACTACCGCCCTACAGTGAGGAAACTACCACCACACAGTGAGGAACACTACCACTACAGTGAGGACACTAACGCCATACAGTGAGGGGACTATCGCCATACAGTGAGGGACACTACCTCCATACAGTGAGGAACACTACCCCCATGTAGTTAGAAAGTACTACGCCACACCAGTAGGAACACTACCGCCATACAGTGAGGGCACTACCGCCTACACAGTGAGGAACACTACCACCATACAGTGAGGAACACTACCGCCATACAGTGAGGAACACTACCGCCATACAGTGAGGAACACTACCCCCATACAGTTAGGAATGCTGCCACTATACATTGAGGAACACTACTGCCATACAGTGAGGAATACTACCATCACACAGTGAGGAACACTACCCCCATACAGTGAGGAACACTACCGCCATACAGTGAGGGAGACTATCGCCATACAGTGAGGGACACTACCTCCATACAGTGAGGAACACTACCCCCATGTAGTTAGAAATACTACCGCCACACAGTGAGGAACAAATACCCGCCATACAGTGAGGGACACATACAGCCATACAGGAGGAACACTACCACCATACAGTGAGAACACGTACCGCCATACAGTGTAGGACATAACGCCATACGCAGTGAGGAACACACCCCCATACAGTGAGGATGCTGCCACTATACATTGAGGAACAATAACGCAAAGTGAGGATACTGCAAACACATAGCACCACTAACCCCCCATACAGTGAGGAACACTACCGCCATACAGCGAGAGACTATTTCGTCATACAGTGAGGGACACTACCTCCATACAGGGGAACATACCCCCCATGTAGTTAGAAAATACTACCGCCACACAGTGAGGAAACCCTACCGCCATACGAAGTGAGGGACACTACCGTCATAAAGTGGGGAAACTTCTGCCATACAGTGAGGGACACTACCGCCATACAGGTGAGGACACTACTGCCATACAGTGAGGAACACTACTGCCATACAGTGAGAAACACTACACCGCCATACATAAGTGAGGAACACTACCTGAATACAGTGAGGAACCACTACTCATACGATGAGGGACACTACCCCCATACAGTCATGAACACTATCCCATACAGTGAGGGACACTACCGCCATACAGTGAGAACAAAGCTCCATACAGGGTCAATATGAAGGATTGTTGAATCCAAGTGGAGGGAGGGGCAGATCGCTGGAGCTCCTGGGATCGGCAGCTTTTCCTGTCTGGCCAGTTTATATAAGAGAAGTCAGTGGAGATGGTCGCGTGCCCTCTCTAGCACACGTGCTATAGGTTCGCCACCACTGTTATAGTATGTTGTGGTGCGTGAAGGGGTTAAGCAGCAATAAATAAATATAAATAGATATAAAAGTTATATTACTTCCTTTTCCCCACTTTTTTGCCACATATCAAAAGTTCCTTACCCTTTGTGCAACACGTTTGCACATATGGCTATATATCTAAGATATATAGTAATGTTAGATTCAGCGATCAACCTCCTCTCTCTCTCTCTCAGCATACAACCTCCAGCAAGTCCTACAGCTCAGTAAAGCCGCTTTCCCCTCCAATAGGTAAACAAGGGGCTAGAAAATATATGTTCCCCTGAGGACATAGTAACCTAGGGAACATGGATGGCGTGTAGTATCCATCCTCAGCTCAATATGTACCTGGTTGATTACGTGTCCACGTATGTACAATCCATCCCTTGGGAACACTCAATCTGCTGCCAATGTTGCTCCTCCTCCTTTTTCAAAGGGAGGGACTGAACAGGAAGACGTATCTCACGATATAAAACAAACATACAGTGGGATACCTTGCAACCCTCCTTTGTAAGTTAACCCCTAGGCACTAGGATGTACTATAGCGTCCTGGTGCTGCAGGGGTGTATGAGAGGCTCACGGGTTGAGCTCTCTCCTTACACAGCGGGTGTCAGCTGTACAGCTGACAGCCGCCTGTTACTGAATCAGTCGGCCATTTCATGGGCAACTTCATTGGATGGCGATCGCCGCCCCCGTGACGTCATTGGAAGGTGTCGATCACTTTCCATGGCAGCCTACAGTCTCATTGAGTTTAAATCACCCCCCCTTCCTAGATCACATGTGAAATAAATAACAGTAAAAATCATAAACATGTTAGGTATCACCCAGTCCCAAAATGCCGTTCTACCAAAATATAAAAAAGTTATTTCTGTCCATTAACACCGTAATGGAAAAAGCACCCCAAATGTCCGAATTGTCACTTTTTCCCCCATTTTTATTCCATCAATTTTTGAATGAAAAACAATCAAATGGTCATATAGGTCCCAAATTGATATAAATGAAGATGTCAGCACGTACACAAAAAATTAAACATTACATCGAAAGTGTGAAAAAGGTATTGGCCTCAGAATTTAGCAAATGGAAAATTTTTTTGGTACAAAAGATTTTAATTTTACAAATCTATTAAAACCTAATAAAATATATTTTTTTTCCAGCTCCAGTACATTTTAGGAATATTAAATGGCACCACTAAAAAGAATACAATTGTCCCAGCAGATAACAAGCTCTCACATATCTCCTTAAACTAAAGATAAAAAATTATTGCTTTTGGAATGAGGAGAGTATAAATAGAAACGCAAAAACAAGAAGGGCTAATGTAATTATGTAGGGTTATGATGGGAATTCTTCTGATGTACACTCACCGGCCACTTATTAGGTATACCATGCTAGTAACGGGTTGGACCCCTTTGCTTAGAACTGCCTCAATTCTTTGTGGCATAGATTCAACAAGGTGCTGGAAGCATCCTCAGAGATTTTGGTCATATTGACATGATGGCATCACACAGTTGCCGCAGATTTGTCGGCTGCAACATCCATGATGCAATCTCCCGTTCCACCACATCCCAAAGATGCTCTTATGATTGAGATCTGGTGACGTGGAGGCCATTTGAGTACAGTGAACTCATTGTCAGGTCAAGAAACCAGTCTGAGATGATTCCAGCTTTATGACATGGCGTCATTATCCTGCTGAAAGTAGCCATCAGATTGGGTACATTGTGGTCTAAAAGGGATGGACATGGTCAGCAACAATACTCAGGTAGGCTGTGGCGTTGCAACGATGCTCAATTGGTACCAAGGGCCCAAAGAGTGCCAAGAAAAATATTCCCCACACCATGACACCACCACCACCAGCCTGAACCGTTGATACATGGCAGGATGGATCCATGCTTCATGTGTTGACGCCAAATTCTGACCCTACCATCCGAATGTGTGAGCAGAAATCGAAGACTCATCAGACCAGCGAAACATTTTTCCAATCTTTTCTGTCCAATTTCGATGAGCTAGTGCAAAATTGTAGCTTCAGTTTCCTGTCTTAGCTGAAAGGAGTGGCACTTGGTGGTGGTGGTGTCATGGTATGGGGAATATTTTCTTGGCACTCTTTGGGCCCTTGGTACCAATTGAGCATCGTTGCAACGCCACAGCCTACCTGAGTATTGTTGCTGACCATGTCCATCCCTTTATGACCACAATGTACCCAACATCTGATGGCTACTTTCAGCAGGATAATGCGCCATGTCATAAAGCTGGAATCATCTCAGACTGGTTTCTTGAACATGACAATGAGCTGTATGGCGGTAGTGTTCCTCATGTATGGTGGTAGTGTGTTCCTCACTGCTATGCGGTAGTGTCCCTACGTATGGCGGTGGTTAGTGTTCTACTGTGTGGCCGAGTAGTATTTCTAACTACATGGGGTAGTGTTTCTCACTGTATGGAGGTAGTGTCCCTACATGTATGGCGATAGTCCCCTCACTGTATGGCGGGTAGGGTTTCCTCACTGTATGGGGTAGTGTTCCTCACGTGTCGGTGGTAGTATTCCTCACTGTATGGCGGTAGTGTGTTCCTCAAGGTATAGTGGCAGCATTCTCACTGTATGGGGGTAGTGTTCCTCACTGTATGGCGGGTGTCCTCATGTATGGCGGTAGTGTTCCTAACGTATGGTGGTAGTGTTCCTCACTTGTATGGCGGTTAGTGTCCCTCACTTTATGGTGGTAGGTTCCTCACTGTATGGCGGATAGTGTCCTCAACTATATGGCGGTAGTGTCCTCACTGTATGGTGTATTCTCACTTATGGCTGGTAGTCTCACTGGATGGGGGTAGATTTCATCACTGTATGGGGGGGGAGTGTTCACACTGTAGGGGGGAGGGTTCCTCACCATATGGCGGTAGTGTTCCTCACTGTATGGGGGTGGTGTTCCTCACTGTATGGCTGGTTTAGGGCTGGTGTTGGTAGTGTTCTTCACTGTATGGGGCTAGTATCTCACTATATTTCTCCTGCTTGTGATGATAAGTGGTGTGATGTGGTCTCTTATAGTGGTCGTGTTATAAAGTATGGTGGTATTTATCTTGTTGTACTGCTAATGGTCCCAGTGGCAGTATTATACACTCACCTTCACTTTATTAGGTACACCTGTCCAACTGCTCGTTAACACTTAATTTCTAATCAGCTAATAACATGGTGGCAACTCAGTGCATTGGCATGTAGACATGGTCAAGACAATCTCCTGCCTGTTCAAACCGAGCATCAGCATGGGGAAGAAAGGTGATTTGAGTGCCTTTGAACGTGCATGGTGTTGGTGCCAGAAGGGCTGGTCTGAGTATTTCAGAAACTACTGATCTACTGGATTTTTACGCACAACCATCTCTAGGGTTACAGAGAAGAAAAGAAAAAAATCCAGTGAGCAGCAGGTCAGAGGCGAACGGGCAGAGGGTTCGAGCTGATAGAAAGGCAACAGTGACTCAAATTGCCACCCGTTACAACCAAGGTAGGCAGAAGAGCATCTCTGAACGCACAGTACTCGAACTTTGAGGCAGATGGGTACAGCAGCAGAAGACCATACCGGATGCCACTCCTTTCAGTAAGAACAGGAAACTGAGGCTACAATTGACACAGCTCATCGAAATTGGACAGTAAAGAGTGAAAAACATTGCCTGGTCTGATGAGTCTCGATTTCTGCTGCAACATTCGGATGGTAGGGTCAGAATTTGGCGTCAACACATGAAAGCATGGATCCATCCTGCCATGGATCAATGGTTCAGGCGGTGGGGGGGGGGAAGGCAAAAGGGGGTCCAACCCGTTACTAGCATGGTATACCTAATAAAGTGGCCGGTGAGTGTACATCAGAAGAATTCCCATCATTAACCCTTACATAATTACATTAGCCCTTCTTTGTTTTTGCGTTTCTATTTTATACTCTCCTCATTCCAAAAGCAATAATTTTTTATCTTTACGTTTAAAGGAGATATGTGAGAGCTTGTTATCTGCGGGACAAATTGTACTTTTTAGTGGTGCCATTTAATATTCCATACAATGTACTGGAAAGCTGGAAAAAAAATATATATTTTATTAGGTTTTAATAGATTTGTAAAAATTAAAATCTTTTGTACAAAAAAAATATTTTCCATTTTGCTAAATTCTGAGGCCAATACCTTTTTCACACTTTCGATGTAAGGTGTAATTGTTTGTGGTACGTGCTGACATCTTCATTTATATCAATTTGGGACCTATATGACCATTTGATTGTTTTTCATTCAAAAATTGATGGATAGAAAAATGGGGAAAAAGTGACAATTCGGACATTTGGGGTGCTATTTTCCATTACGGTGTTAATGGACAGAAATAATCTTTTTTATATTTTGGTAGAACGGCATTTTGGGACTTGGTGATACCTAACATGTTTATGATTTTTACTGTTTATTTATTTTCACATGTGATCTAGGGAAAGGGGGGGTGATTTAAACTCAATGAGACTGTAGGCTGCCATGGAAAGTGATCGACACCTTCCAATGACGTCACGGGGGCGGCGATCGTCCATCCAAGATGACGGTGCCCATGAAATGGCCGACTGATGCAGTAACAGGCGGCTGTCAGCTGTACAGCTGACACCCGCTGTGTAAGGAGAGAGCTCAACCCGTGAGCTCTCTCCATACACCCCCTGCAGCACCAGGACGCTATAGTACATCCTAGTGCCTAGGGGTTAACTTACAAAGGAGGGTTGCAAGGTATCCCACTGTATGTTTGTTTATATCGTGAGATACGTCTTCCTGTTCAGTCCCTCCCTTTGAAAGCAGGAGGAGGAGCAACATTGGCAGCAGATTGAGTGTTTCCCAAGGGATGTAATTGTACATACGTGGACAGGTAAATCAATACAAGGTACATATTGAGCTGAGGATGGATACTATACACTGCCATCCATTTCCCATAGGTTACTATGTCCTCAGGGGAACATATATTTTCTAGCCCATTGTTTACCTATTGGAGGGGAAAGCGGCTTTACTGAGCTGTAGGACTTGCTGGAGGTTGTAGCTGAGAGAGAGAGAGAGAGGAGGTTGATCAGCTGAATCTTAGACATATCTATATATCTTAGATATATAGCCATATGTGCAAACAGTGTTGCACAAAGGGTAAGGAACTTTTGATATGTGGGCAAAAAAGTGGGGAAAAGGAGTATATAACTTTTATATCTATTTATATTTATTTATATGCTGCTTAACCCCTTCACGCACCACAACATACTATAACAGTGGTGGCGAACCTATAGCACGTGTGCTAGAGAGGGCACGCGACCATCTCCACTGACGTCTCTATATAAACTGGCCAGACAGGAAAAGCTGCCGATCACCAGGAGCTCCAGCGATCTGCCCATCCCTCCACTTGGATTCAACAATCCTTCATATTGACCCTGTATGGAGCTATTGTTCCTCACTGTATGGCGGTAGTGTCCCTCACTGTATGGGGATAGTGTTCATGACTGTATGGGGGTAGTGTCCCTCACTGTATGGAGGTAGTGTTCCTCACTGTATGACGGTAGTGTTCCTCACTGTATGGCGGTAGTGTTCCTCACTGTATGGCAGTAGTGTTCCTCACTGTATGGCAGTAGTGTCCCTCACTGTATGGCGGTAGTGTCCCTCACTGTATGGCAGAAGTGTTCCCCACTTTATGACGGTAGTGTCCCTCACTGTATGGCGGTAGTGTTCCTCACTGTGTGGCGGTAGTATTTCTAACTACATGGGGCGGTTGTTCCGCGTATGGAGGTTAGTGTCCCTCACTGTATGACAAATAGTCTCCTCGCTGTATGGCGGTAGTGTTCCTCACTGTATGGGGTTAGTGGTGCTCACGTGTTTCAGTATCCACTTTGCGTTATTGTTCTCAATGTATAGTGGCAGCATCCTCACTGTATGGGGTGTGTTCCTCATGCGTATGGGCGTTCATGTCTACACTGTATGGCGGTAGTGTTCTCTACTGTATGGTGGTAGTGTTCCTCACTGTATGGCGGTAGTGTCCCTCACTGTATGGCGGTAGTGTTCCTCACTGTGTGGCGGTAGTATTTCTAACTACATGGGGGTAGTGTTCCTCACTGTATGGAGGTAGTGTCCCTCACTGTATGACGATAGTCTCCCTCGCTGTATGGCGGTAGTGTTCCTCACTGTATGGGGGTAGTGTTCCTCACTGTGTGGTGGTAGTATTCCTCACTGTATGGCGGTAGTGTTCCTCAATGTATAGTGGCAGCATTCCTCACTGTATGGGGGTAGTGTTCCTCACTGTATGGCGGTAGTGTTCCTCACTGTATGGCGGTAGTGTTCCTCACTGTATGGTGGTAAGTGTTCTCACTGTTAGGCGGTAGTGCCCTACTGTATGGCGGTAGTGTTCCTCACTGGTGTGGCGTAGTACTTTCTAACTACATGGGGTAGTGTTGCCTCACTGTATGGAGGTAGTGTCCCTCATGTATGGCGATAGTCCCCTCACTGTATGGCGGTAGGTGTCCTCACTGTATGGTGGTAGTGTTTCCTCACTGTGTGGTGTGTAGTTTTCCTCACTGTAGGCGGTAGTGTTCTCATGTATGTGGCAAACATCCTGTATGGGGGTAGTGTCCTCCTGTTGATGGCGGTAGTGTTCCACTGTAGGCGGGTAGGGTCCTCACTGTATGGTGGTAGTGTTCCTCACTGTATGGCGGTAGTGTCCCTCACTTTAGGGTGGTATGTTCCTCACTGTATGGCGATAGTGTTCCTCACTATATGGGGTAGTGTCCCTCACTGTATGGCTGTATTCTTCACTTATGGCTGTATTCTTCACTGTATGGGGTAGAGTTCCTCCTGTAGGGGGGGGAGTGTTCCTCACTGTATGGGGGGGAGTGGTCCCACCATATGGCGTAGTGTTCCTCACTGTATGGGGGTAGTGTTCCTCACTGTATGGCGGTAGTGTTCTTCCTGGTATGGGGGTAGTATCTCTCACTATATTTTCTCCTGCTTGTGTATAATTGGTGATGTGGGTCTTCTTTATTGGTCTGTTTATTAAAAGTATGGTGGTATTTACTTGTTGTACTGCTAATGGTCCCAGGTGGCAGTATTATACACTCACCTTCACTTTATTAGGTACACCTGTCCAACGCTCGTTAACACTTAATTTCTAATCAGCTAATCACATGGTGGCAACTCAGTGCAGTTAGGCATGTAGACATGGTCAAGACAATCTCCTGCGTCAAACCGACATCAGCATGGGAAGAAAGGTGATTTAGTGCCTTTGAACGTGGCATGGTGTTGGTGCCAGAAGGGCTGGTCTGAGTATTTCAGAAACTACTGGATCTATCTGGATTTTTACGCACAACCATCTCTAGGGTTTACAGAGACAAAAAGAAAAAAACATCCCGTGAGCAGCAGGTCAGAGAGAAGGGCAACTGTTCGAGTGATAAAAGCAACAGTGGACTCAAATTGCCACCCGTTACAACCAAGGTAGGCAAAGAGCATCTCTGAACGCACAGTACGTCGAACTTTGAGGCAGATGGGTACAGCAGCAGAACCATACCGGATGCCACTCCTTTCAGCTAAGAACAGGAAACTGAGGCTACAAGTGGACAAGCTCACTCGAAATTGGACAGTAGAAAATGTGAAAAACATTGCCTGTTCTGATGAGTCTCGTTTCTGGCTGCAACATTCGATTGGTAGGGTCCAGAATTTGGCGTCAACACATGAAAGCATGGATCCATCCTGCCGTGTATCAATGGTTCAGGCTTGGTGGTGGTGTATTGGTGGGGGAATATTTTCTGGCACTCTTTGGGCCCCTGTACCAATTAGAATCGTTGCAATGCCACAGCCTACCTGAGTATTTTGCTGACCATGTCCATCCCTTATGACCACAATCTACCAACTTCTGATGCTACTTTCAGGCGATAAGCGCGCTTGTCATAAAGCTGGAATCTCTCAGACTGGTTTCTTGACACTGACAATGAGTTCTCTGTACTCAATGGCCCCACAGTCCACCAGATCTCAATCCAATAGGCACTTGGGATGTGTTGGAACAGGAATGTTGCATCCATGGATGGCAGCGACAAATTCGGGCCAACTGTGTGATGCCATCATGTTCAATATGGACCAAAATCTCTGAGGAATGCTTCCGCACCTTGTTGAATCTATGCCACGAAGACTTGATGCAGTTCTGGGAGCAAAGGGGTCCAACCCGTTACTATCATTGTGTACCTAATAAAGTGGCCGGTGATGTATGTCCCTTATATGAGTGGGATTGTTGGCAATTAAGCTGAGAGTTTGGGCACTTGGTAAAGGTTTCGCCACCACTCTACTATAACATTGCAGAACTTAAGCTGGCTCTCTCTTACACAGCGGGTGTCAGCTGCATAACACATTGTGCAACTAACTGCTGCATTGGTGCTGGCACCTTTACAAAAAAGCAGTTAACCCAATACCGCAGTGCTTGAGGTGCCGCCATTTTGATGTCTGATCTCTACAGCCTGTTGATTTGCTTTAGAGATCAGTAGTTTTGCAGTTTAATTGGCAGCTATCAGGCCTAGTAAAAATATTTATAAAAAATAATTTTTTAAAGTTTATTAAATGTAAAGTTTGAATAACCCCCCCCCCCACCCCCCGTTTCTTAGAACACATATAAAAATAAATTAACAGTAAATATCATAAAACATGTTTGGTAGCTCAACATCCCATCTCCAGCTTCATCTTTATGTGCAAAAAAAATTTAAATAATTAAAAACTTACAAAACATATAAAAACCAACTATATTTGGTTTCCCTGTGATTATACTTACCAAAGAATATAAGTGAGGTGTATCTTTTGGAGCGCATAGTAAAAACGTAAACTCAAGCCCCAAAAAATGTGTTTTTTTTTGACAATTTTTACCTCTTTACCAGCTTTCTACTACTTAAATAGAATATTAAATGGCACACTAAAAGTCCAAGATGCCACGCATAATAAGCCCTTATCCATCTCTGTATTGATGAAAAAAACATAATGCAATATAAAAAAAAGGACTAAGTCCTTAAGGGGTTTAATAAGTTCAAGGAATTCCGGTACTCTTGGTATCAGAACCTTACATGAAACAATTATGAAAAAAAATTATAAGTACATTTAACAAAAGCAAATGAAATAAGTGCCAACCATTTGATTTTTTTTTCTTTTCTCACCATTTTTGAATTTTTGTAAAAAATACTTCTGACGTAGCAGATTTCAGTCCATTCTCAGAGGAATCAGCATTTTATTCAACTGATGAGGATTTAATGTGGTTTACTGAATAAATGGAATTGATTGTTTTTTTCCTTGAAGTAAAATTACCTAGGAAAGGGAAAGACAGGCCCAGAGTTTTAAAATGATACTTTAATTACTGTTCTTTTCGTCTCCATTGCAGAATCTTATAAACTGCAATGTTATTTCTGCAGTTAAGATACGTACGAATAATATGAACTAAATGTTTACATTTCTTGAGAAATTACAAGTCTTCCGTGTTGCTAGTTGCATTACATGGGCAATCATAGTGATCTCTATGAATGGAAATACTAGATACGGTCAATACAAACAAGCAAGGGATGAGTAACAGTATTCCGTGAAATGGAAAATCTCTGAGGAATGCTTCCAGCACCTTGTTGAATCTATGCCACGAAGACTTGATGCAGTTCTGAAGGCAAAATGGGGTCCAACCCGTTACTAGCATGGTGTACCTAATAAAGTGGCCGGTGAGTGTATGTCCCTTATAGAGTGGGATTGTTGGCAATTTAAGGCTGGAGTTTGGGCACTTGGTAAAAGGTTCGCCACCACTCTACTATAACATTGCAGAACTTATGAGCTGGGCTCTCTCTATACACAGCGGGTGTCAGCTGCATAACACATGTGCAACTAACTGCTGCAGTTGGTGCTGGCACCTATTACAGCAGTTAACCCAATACCGGCAGTGCTTTGAGGTGCCGCCATTTTGAATGCTGATCTCTACCAGCCTGTTGATGTTAGGCTATTAGAGATCAGTAGTTTTGCAGTTTATTGTGCGAGCTATCAGGCCTAGTAAAAAATATTTTAAAAAAATATTTTTTAAAGTTTAAAATGTAAAAGTTTGAATAACCCCCCCCCCCCCCCGTTTCTTAGAACACATATAAAAATAAATTAACAGTAAATATCATAAACATGTTTGGTAGCTCAACATCCCATCTCCAGCTTCATCTTTATGTGCAAAAAAAATTTAAAAATTTAAAAAACTTACAAAACATAATAAAAACCAAACTATATTTGGTTTCCCTGTGATTATACTTAACCAAAGAATATAAGTGAGGTGTATCTTTTGGAGCGCATAGTAAAAAACGTAAACTCAAAGCCCCAAAAAATGTGTTTTTTTGACAATTTTACCTCTTTACCAGCTTTCTACTACATTAAATAGAATATTAAATGGCACCACTAAAAAGTACAATATGCCCCACAGATAATAAGCCCTTATACATCTCTGTATATGGAAAAAAAAACATAAATGCAAAATATAAAAAAAAGGACTAAGTCCTTAAGGGGTTAATAAGTTCAAGGAATTACGGTACTCTTGGTATCAGAACCTATACATAGAAACAATTATGAAAAAAAATTATAAGTATCATTTAACAAAAGCAAATGAAATAAGTGCAAACATTTGATTTTTTTTTCTTTTTCTACCATTTTTGAATTTTTGTAAAAATACTTCTGACGTAGCAGATTTCAGTCCATTCTCAGAGGAATCAGCATTTTATTCAACTGATGAGGATTTAATGTGGTTTACTGAATAAAATGGAATTGATTGTTTTTTTCCTTGAAAGTAAAAATTACCTAGAAAGGGAAAGACAGGTCCCAAGAGTTTAAAATGATACTTTATTACTGTTCTTTTCTGTCTCCCATGCAGAATCTTATAAACTGCAATGTTATTTCTGCAGTTAAGGTACGTACGAATAATATGAACTAAATGTTTACATTTCTTGAGAATATTACAAGCCATTCCGTGTTTGCTAGTTGCATTTACATGTGGCAATCATAGTGATCTTATGAATGGAAATAATAGATATGGTCAATGACAAACAAGCAAGGGGATGAGTAACAAGTATTCCTGTGAATGGAAAAACCCTTTGAAGTAAGCCACAGTACACACCTTCATCTGTGATTTCTATTACACTCAACATGAATGGTCAACAGAAGGCCATCCAATCACCAATGGACCTTCAATTGTGTTCTGTTACAGCATCTGGGCTACTGTGACATTCATTTTTTACTGCTATTAATAATGCATTCTGTTTTAGAAACTGCTTAACGCAGTTATTTTCTACCAATTTAGAAAGGTACATGATGAGTGAAGGCAGTCTTCCTACCGATGACCAGAATACAGCAGTTAGTTCCTAAATGAAGCCAACTGTGACTTATGAGACCAGCAATTGGACTCGACAACTGATACCATGGTGAAGATATTTCATTCTGCATTTATCTTACATCATTTTTAGTGTTTTTAAATAGCTCCTTAGATGTATTTAGTCAGATTTAGTATAGTGGTTTAGGTCGAGTGCACACTCATATTTGCCTGATACATGTGTTGTCCCAGTCTACATATGACAGCACTCGGACAGAACTCTGAATCATTGATAGTCTATTTTGCTACGCAAAAGTCAGATTTTTTCCACATTCCGTTGATCAGACCCGATCCTATCAGAGAAAAACACAGCATGTCCTACTCTGATCATAGTCTTCTATGCCCATTAATGTCAATAGATGCATGGAAAAAAAATCTAAATCGCACAGGTATGGCATCCTGGTGCAGTGAGTTTTTCCTCCATAATCTTCAAGGAAGTAGCTGAGAGTTTAAAAAATCAGACACAACTAGGATAACCCTAGGGCTACAATTACGCCTATACAACCATGAATTTATGACGTGTGCTCGCTGTATTTTCCCCAGCTTGCACACATCTTTATTCACTTCTATGGGCTCATACCATTCCATGGCCCCTTGCATGAGCCGACTGGCCGGCCACAAAAGATGGAGAAGGGCTTATTCCTGTCACATTGCTTATTCCTGCACGGTAAACTACAGCATTGCGTAGCGTTTGTCAGAATATATGTGCAACTGTCCTAACTGTAAGCCCTCATGCACACATATGTAGTTTTCACAGGTATGCTAGCTGTTGTTTCTACATCTAGCTTACCTCCCCATATATTTTTATGGGCTCACATATACAGCCTTTGTTTTCTTAGCCTTGTGTATGAGCCTAGTGCCCCTGAGAAAAGACTTTGCGTACGCGGCAGTTTAAGGGTCATACCTATTTTTTTCTTTCGCGTGCTTTCTTAATTTTTTTGTGTTTCTTGGGGGGGGGACATAGAGCTAGTTAAAACATAATTAAAGTTTAAATATTTATTTTTATTTGAGGATAAAATTGGAAAATAGGCTTTTATTGTTATTTATAGTACACGTTTTTTTAATCAAATAACTCAAAAAGAACATTATTAATAAATTCTCTATTGTATTTTGGTCATTTTGATGAGGTTTTTTGTGGTGTAGCAGGGGATTTTTTATATCGGGAAATGCAAATTTATTTTTTATGAATATTTATCCATTATTTGTGTGTGTGTGTGTTTTTACTTTATATGTCCCCCATGAGGTTGCAAAAGCCCCCGTGGGGACCCCTGTAACTGGGGCATCTACAAGAGCCTCAGATACAGGGGGAAATGACCACCTGTGACATGTAATGTAATCAGAGCTGTACTGGTGTCTGATTAGACCCATAAGCTCTGCTAAGCCCCTTTAGACCCGGCGGTCATGTGACCACCGAGTCCATGAAGCCGGCTCTGCTCCTCTATGCATGTGGGAAATTCTCCTTGCACACTGTAACAGCCTGTGAATCTGCACCACATAGTGGCTCTAGGAATCGCTCCAGTAGCCCTTAAGGGTCATTAGCATAATCTTCAAATTAGATTTTTAGAACTAATAACATACTTAAGAAGATTACTAAAGTCACAGAACCTGGACATATGATTAAGTGCCCCTGGTTTATCCATGCTTGATTTTGATAAGGGCACTTGGATTATAAACATGGCAGTACTTAGGAGCTTTAGGCGACTTGTATGTGTGGCAGTATTTTAATGGAATATTTGGAAGTCAAAGTCATTACTGAATCCTTAACACAGAAGATGTACAAATTGTATTTTCTCTCTGTATATTCCACTCCTGTTATCAACTTTCAAATACTAATTCTACTGACCAGAGCACTGCAATAGGAAAGCAGCATTACATATTAACATTTTTGTTTGCCATATGGACCTTGAGTATATATCCTTGTGGCCTCAAATATGGATATAGCACCCAGGAAATAGGATTCAGGATGCAAGTATCCAATATCCCTAGACTCTTTTTGCTACCTTGTGAGGCAGCCCCCTTAACATCAGGCATGACTTTCAGGAGGTCTTATGACAAGATGTGGGATTAAATCTAAAGCAGTATACAGTATAAGTATAAGCTGAGGTACTAAATTTTACCACAAAAAACTGGGAAAACATATTGACATCAGTATAAGCCTAGGGTCGAAATGCAGCCGATATTCATCAATAAAATGTCCAGTAGTCTCCCCTCATTAATAAAATGTCCAGTAGTCTCCCCTCATTAATAAAATGTCTAGTAGTCTGCCCTCATGAATGAAATGCCCACAGCAACCCCTCCAATTAATATAATGTCCACAGCATCCCCTCCAATTAATAAAATGTTCAGAATAATGCCCCCATAAGTATAATGATCAGTAGAGTGGCCCCATAAGTATAATTCCCAGCAGAGTGCCCCCATAAATATAATTCCCAGCAGAGTGCCCCTATAAATATAATGCCCAGCAGAGTGGCCCCATAAGTATAATGCCCAGCAGAGTGCCCCCATAACTATAACGCCCAGCAGAGTGGCCCCATAAGTTTAATGCTCAGCAGTGTGCCCGCATAAGTATAGTGCCCATCAGAGTGCCCCTATAAGTATAATGCCCAGTAGAGTACACCATAAAAAATAAAGTTAGTACTCACCCTTCACAGCTCACCCCAGCTTCCTCTTCTCCACCGCTGTAAAACAAGATGAGCTGTAGGATGCTATATCACTATTTGAGGTTACTAGGAAATATATTTAAGGTCCATATGACAACCATATTTCTCTTGCTTCCTGACCCTAGTTAAAAGCCTCTCACTTGGCTAAACCAGTTCCCTACACTGTACTAATGAGACACAATTGAAACAGTGCTGTCTACTGTTGGGACTGTGTTCCTTTTGGAATAGATATACTGGTTTGGCTTGATCCCACACCAGGTCATTAGGATTCCTGAAAGTCATGCTTGATGGTAAGGGGGCTGCCTTTCAAGGTAGAAAAAAGAGGCATTGTTTTTCTTGTCCCATACTGGAAAATGTAATTTGCATATTTCCCAAATATCATATTCCTTCAGATGTTCTTTCCATTTCAGAGATCTTTACACAATATTGAAAAGCTATTTGCATCCTCCAAATGTCTGATTAGTATTTATAATAAAAATGATTTTATGTACAATGTCTACACTTGAATGATTATGCGATTGCCACATTCAAATAATGATAGTGAAACATTTTCCAGGTTTTAGTGATGTAATTCACATTTTTTTAATTATACATTATATGAACTAACATATTAGGACGCATTACACCTATAGAAGTTGGTTTCCCCTTTTCAGCAATTTACTCTTCTCAAGATCTTTTCAAGATCTTTCTACAAAACATCTCATCTAACAAACTCTAGAAGAACAACTACCAAAAAAACAACCCTATAGCATCACAGCACAATGCAGTCATACATTCTTCTGGCATTTGCTAATCTCAGATTCTTCAATAATATGGCGGTGTGCTTTAACCCCTGAATGCTCTGCGCCGTAGCTCTACGGCGCAGAGGTGCAGGGAATGTATGAAGAGGGCTCATGGGCTGAGTCCTCTTCATACAATGGTGGGGGCTGTTGCATATTGCAGCAAACCCCCACCGCTAATAACCGCGGTCGGTGCTTGCAACGATCGTGGCTATTAACCCTTCCGTTGCCGCCGGAAGATTTGCAGTATATGGTAGGAACGATCTGACCATCTAGGGTTAATGTACCCTCGATGGTCTAAGACAGTGATAGCGAACCTTTTAGCGACCGAGTGCCCAAACTGCAAACCCAAATCCCCTTCATTTATAGCAAGGTGCCAACCAAAATTAGAGCAGTATCTTATTGCTCCCTGTTGTTTAACAATGTTCAGTCTTCCTAGCCTCCTGAGAACACCAACACAGTAAAAAGAAGGAGGGAAAATTTGCATCATTGTAGCTTCTTTCTAGTGTCCCTCTGTACACAAAGAATCATGGAGCCAGTAGGAAGTCCTTCAGAGATAATAAGGCCCTGTTTACACATTCTCCCTCTTCCTACAGTCCCAAGTACCCAAGTAAGTCACTTTAAAATATAACTGAAAACAGCATCTTTGCTTGGAACTACAGGAAAATTCTTTGAGTCCTGTCTGTGGTGATGGCCCAGGTGCCCACAGAAAGAGCTCGGAGTGCCGCCTCAGGTACCCGTGCCATAGGTTCGCCACCACTGGTCTAAGAGATAGTGGAAAAAAAAAAAGTTAAAAAAATTAATAAAATATTAAAAATTCAAATCACTTCCCTTTCCCTAGAACTGATATAAAACATAATAAACAGTAAAAATCACAAACACATTAGGCATCGCTGTGTCATCGCATCATCTATCAAAATATAAAAACGGTTACAGCCGGCGGTGTCCTCTGAGATGGAAAATGGCGCCCCAATGTCCAAAACGCGACTTTTACACCTTTTCACATCACATAAAAAATGGAATAAAAAATTATCAAAATGTCGCACAGTCCTCAAAATGGTAGAAATGAAAACATCGACTCATTTTGCAAAAAATTACATATCAAACAGCTCAGTGCACTGAAGTATGAAAAAGTTATTAGCATCAGAAGATGGCAACATTTTTTTTTCTTTTTGTACACATTAGTTTAATTTTTGAAAATGTATTAAAACGCAATAAAACCTATATAAATTTGGTATCACTGCGATCGTACCAAACCAAAGAATAAAGTAGGCGTGTTATTTGGAGCGCACAGTCAAAGTCGTAAAAACTGAGCCCACAAGAATGTGACGCACGTGCGTTTTTTTTTCAATTTTTCCACATTTAGAATTTTTTTTCCAACTTCGCAGTACACGGCATGTTAAAATAAATAACATTACGGGAAATTAAAATTTGTTACGCGCAAAATAAGCCCTCACACAGGTCTGTACACGTAAAAAATGAAAAAGTTATGGTTTTTTGAAGGTGGAGAGCGAGAAATGAGTGAAAAAAACCTGCGTCCTTAAGGGGTTACAAACACCCCATCGTTGCTTGGCATTGGTCTTAGTGATTTAATGCTTGCGTGCAGTTGCTCAGCAATGGAAACCCTAGAATTGAAGCTACATTGGAATATTCTCCCTGTGTGTCTCTCATATGTATTAAATCAATCATGATTTAAAATATTATTCATTAATAAGCTGACTAATAGAAAAATGCAGCTCATCAAGCACGTTATGTAGCTAAATATAGTAGTTTACTTCATTTAATATCATAGCTGTTATTTAAAATCCCTGACCTCAGTTCAGATTAGTCACAAGTATGTAGTCAAAGCTGAAGTGTACATCATAATTTTCATCCCAGAATGAGTACAGGCAGTCCACAGGTTACATACAAGATAGGTTCCTTAAACTTAAGTACAAACTTAAGTTGAATTTGTATGTAAGTTGGAACTGTATATTTTACAATTGTAGCTCTAGACAAAAAATTTTTTTGTCCCAGTAGCAATTGGATTTTCAAAATTTTTTGCTGTAATGGGACCAAGGATTAGCAATAAAACTTCCAGACACCTTACAGCTTATCATTGCAATCTGGGACTATAGTAAAGCATTCAGGGAGCTTCACCAGAGATCACAGTGGGCAGAGGGGTCCGTCTGTAACTAGGGGTCGTCTGCAAGTCGGGTGTCCTTAAGTAGGGGACCGTCTGTACACGCAAAATGTAGTACTTTTCACAATAAATGAGGGACCAGCTTTTACTTTTCTGCTGTTAAAGCAACAGTGAATGTCCAGAATTTAATTGTGCCACAAACCATCCAAAATGTGTTTTTTTTTAATGTGGTGTTTTTTTTAGTTGTGGTATAATCACTGCAGGTTGATTACTCACACTGCATATCAGAATGTGTTGGTAACAGTCATTGCTGACAGGAAAGTTGCTATTGAGAGAGGACCATGTATAACATTCTAAATCCTAGAAATCCACAAGGAAAACAAGCAACAAACAAGTGTTCAATTATTACTTATTACCGTATATACTCGAGTATAAGCAGACCCGAGTATAAGCCGAGACCCCTAATTTTACCACCAAAAACTGGGAAAAACTACTGACTCGAGTATAAGCCGAGGGTGGGAAATGCATTGGTCAAACCCCCCCAGTAGTACAGCCTGCCAGCCCCCAGAAGAATACATCAGCCCCTAGTAGTATACAGCAGCCCCCAGTAGTATACAGCAGCCCCCCTGTAGTATACAGCAGCCCCCATGTAGTATACAGCAGCCCCCATGTAGTATACAGCAAGCCCCTAGTAGTATACAGCAGCCCCCATGTAGTATACAGCAGTGTGCTGTGCTGTGTTGTGAGTGTAGTGTGTGCAGTGCTGTGAGTGTGTGCTGTGCTGTGAGTGTGTGCAATGTGAGTGTGTGCTCTGCTGTGAGTGGGGAGTTTGTGCGGTGTTGTGTTGTGTGCTTTGAGTGTGTGCTGTGTTGTGAGTGTGTGCTGTGTTGTGAGTGTGTGCTGTGCTGTGTTGTGAGTGTAGTGTGTGCAGTGTGAGTGTGTGCTCTGCTGTGAGTGGGGAGTGTGTGCGGTGTTGTGTGCTGTGAGTGTGTGCTGTGCTGTGAGTGGGGAGTGTGTGCGTTGTTGTGTTGTGTGCTGTGAGTGTGTGTGCTGTGAGTGAGTGTGTGTGTTGTGTGCGGTGAGTGAGTGTGTGTGTTGTGTGCGGTGAGTGGGTGTGTTGTGTGCGTGTGCTTTGTGCATTACCGAAATTTTCATACTCCTCCTCGGGTAAAAATACTCCTCAAAAATGGTGAGAGGACTATTTTTACCCTTCTGGAAAAATGTTAGTGCGACCTCTGCTCTGTTCTAATTTTAGTTCTTCACTGTAAGTTGTAACAGAGACTGATTTTGATAGCTGTACCTGCATCTTTGTTTATTTTGAGGGGAAAGAAGCTCAGTACATGATCTATAAGAACTTTTTGCTCTTGTGAAATTCCAGGTGCTGTACCCAGGGGTGAACAAAGCCTTTTTGCTGCCCGAGGCAAGCTATAGAGAGACACCCCCCCATATATGTAATATATCACATACAGTGTAGAAAATGCATACAGTGTACCGTCATGTAGTAAAAAATAGATACAGCGTGCCACCATGCAGTATAAAATGCAAACAAAGTGCCGGCATGCAGTAAAAAACAGATACAGCGTGCCGCCATGTAGTATAAAATCACATACAGCGTGCCACCATATAGTATAAAACAGATGCACCGTGCCACTATGTAGTATAAAATACATTTTTATTGCATATTGATCAGCAAATAACAAAGACAAGACGTATGAAGAATAAAAACACTTAAAAAAGTACACCAAATAGGTGTGCTCAACTCCCATGGGTCAAAGTGTGGCTCACCCTAGCTCAATCTGTCCACACACACAAGTAACCTACAATACAAGCTGACAATATACATATAAGGCAGAGTGCATGAATGAACATGTAAATAGTGGTACCAAAGTGTGAACACTGCCCTACTAATACAATACACCTACTCAATTTATGTAAAGAAAATATTATACCAAGGGGTAACAAAATTCAATAATTCAAAATTCAATAATAATAAAAACACACAATGCACATAGCCTGGATGTAAAACATAATTATCAATGGTATAATCTCTGAGAATTAGTATATGCTGTGAACAAAGACTATAATCAGTCAGAGACATTGTATAACTACAGCACCAAACCTCACAATAGAGTATGACAGCATCCTGCACCCTTAAAGGACACCTGTCATCAGCATACCTCCCAACATTTGTGAAAGGGAAAGAGGGACAAAATGGCGATCCCCTAAGCCACACCCCCAATCACTCCCTGGCCATGCCCCAAATTTTAGCCGTATTATAATAATAAAAATCATCTCAATAAAAAAAAAAAAAATTATCCTCATTGGGATTTGACCCCAGAAAATGCAGTGTCCATGTACAATAATGTCACAGCGCCCAAACCAACTGAACTATAACCTCGGTGATAATCAAGGATTAGAATTTTGGTAACTAAGAACTATGACTACTGTTATACTGACACAGATTTAATGCCTTGGTATATAGGGAGGGATCTTCTCAGAGATTATTGTAATTATTGAGACTATTATTATTATTATTATGGAGATTATTATTATTATGGATATTATTATTATTATTTTTACTATTATTAATAATCATCTCCATAATAATAAAAATAATAAAATTTATAATAATAATAATAGCCTCAATAATTACAATAATAACCTCTGAGAAGATCCCTCTCTATCAGTGCATTAGTCTGTGTCACAGTGTAACAGTGGCAGATAACACTTCTTAGTTACCAAAAATCTTGTGATAAGTATCACTGGGCTTATAGCTCAGTTAGTTAAGCTCCTGTCTACAGTGCAGAGGATCGAATCTCAGCCTGGGCAAAACTATTTAATTTAATTAAGCCCTGGAGACCATATATGGACTGATGCTGATCTGAACCTGATGACGTGGTCCCTGCTCACTGCTAAGCCGACACATCTCTGAAAAGGATTACCTGCCCGATGTCTGCGCTGGGGAACCCTAGGAGATGTAGTGACCATATATGGACAGATGCTGATCTGAACCTGATGACGTGGTCCCTGCTCTCCGCTAAGCCGACATTTCTCTGAAAAGGATTCCCTGCCCGATGTCTGCTCTGGGGAACCCTTGGAGATCCAGTGACCATATATGGATAGAGATCTGAAGCTGATGACATGGTCCCTGCTCTCCGCTAACCCGACACTTCTCTGAAAAGTATTCCCTGCCCGATGTCTGTACAAGCCATTCTGTTCTATCAGTTCTGGCTTTCAAAGTATTTACTATGGGGACACAGCGCCGGGACACAGCGGGACCTGGGGAGAAAATCTGTGACAATCTCATAGCTGCCCGTGACGCGGGGCAGAGGTAAGAAAAACGGGACTTTCCCGGCAAAATCGGGACGGTTGGGAGCTATGCATCAGGTCTGTGTCACTTGTCCTGTCACTACTTCCTGTTGGAGCAGCTCACAAGGATCCCATCCCAGCCTTTATCTAGTTATTTCATACATTATTCATTGTAAAATCATCTATTTTTTATCATGTAAATGAGGCTGGTCACATGGTCAGAGGCAGCGATGTCACCGCTGTTACCCCTCCCCTCTCCTCCCCCTGCTCATGTCTGTGTGTAATGTATAGTAAAGCATGGCTAGTGTGTGTGCTGCATCTGCTGACATGCTGCATCCTCCTAATATACAGGTGAGAGACACAGACATCAGCTACACATGAATCTGACATGTTCTGCTGTAACATGGCTGCCTGGAGCTGCTATATCTCTCCTAAACACACACACATGCACACACAGGCTGCAGGGGGCGTGGCCACCAGCACCAGGAAACACATCATTATACAGCCTCACATCATTATACAGGCTGTCAGTTATGCACTGGGGGTGTGGCTGTGCCTCCCACTCATGAATATGGTGGACAGCTTGAATATGTTAATGCTTCAAATATATGAATAACTCCCCACACTCGGGATTGGCTGTAGAGGAGCAGGGGGCATCGCTAAGCCAAGTGATGGGTGTTTTCATAAATTTGAAAAGGTCACATGGAGTAGCTGTTCCCCAAGGGTGGGGGGACTGCTCCTTTCCAGACCCTCCCTTTTTGCAACTGCCTAGTCACACAGCAGATGCTAATGAAAGGTACAATATAACATATCTTTTTTTCTGTAAAACCAATTTTTTATACAAAAACACTTTGGCAGTGTATGTACTATGCTCTGTGGGGACTGGGGGAGTGCTAAAAATGGGTCTCCTGGTGACAGGTTCCCTTTAATGCCCCAGTTGTCTGAGGAGTTAACAGGGGTTAAGTAGATCCAGAGAAACCACCAGTATAAAATATACAGACCATGGTCCGTGCACATTACTGTGGTCTGTATATTTTATACTGATGGTTTCTCTGGATCTACTAGCATCATTATTTAACCCCTGTTAACTCCTCAGACAACTGGGGCATTAAGGGTGCTGGATGCTGTCATACTTTATTGTGAGGTTTGGTGCTGTATTTATACAATGGGGCAGATGTATTATTGCATTTAGTGCCAAAAAATGCTGGGATTTTAATGTTTTTTTGGCGCAGAACTGCAGATCATTTATAATGATCATTTATAATGAGTTTGCGCCAGGAAAAAACAGATGTTTTAGGCGTGGCCTAACATTTCCACATTATCCTCCACATTTATGTGTATTTTGTCGGTATTTTTTGGCACAATTTTTGGCGCACAATAGACCAAGTAAAAATTGGTCTGAAAGCAAAATTAAGGCGCAGTGCATGTAAGATTTGGACGCACACTTCATTACTGTCTGCATTTTTCTGGCGCACGACTGATTAATTCCGCCTACCTAGTAATCACTAACAGCCGTGCACCACTTTAATACATCGGGCTGTGCTTTGCGGAGACTGATCTCCGATGCCTACAGTCGTCCTTGCGGCACAATTAGTAAATCCCCCCCGTTGTCTGATTATAGTCTTTGTTCACAGCATATACTAATTCTCAGAGATTATACCATTGATAATTATGTTTTACATATCCGGGCTATGTGCATTGTGTGTTAGTCTGTTGTTGTTCTTGTGTTGTCCATTTTATCGATACGAGAAACTTTAAAGAGAACCCGTCATGCAAAATAACCCCCCTAAACTAAATATATTTTCATAAACTGCCATTAGAGAGCATTGCCTCTATCCCTTCATTGTCCCTCTACATGCCTGTAAACCTAAGCAATGAGGTCCTAAAGCTGTATGCAAATGACCTGTGAAATGTCCAATGAAGCATTAGCATATTCAAGCTGTCCACTCTATTCATGAGTGGGAGGCACAGCCACACCCCCAGTGCATGACTGACAGCCTGTATAATGATGTGAGGCTGTATAATGATGTGCTTCCTGGTGATGGTGGCCACGCCCCCTGCAGCCTGTGTGTGCATGTGTGTGTGTATGTGAGAGATACAGCAGCTCCAGGCAGCCATGTTACAGCAGAACATGTCAGATTCATGTGTAGCTGATGTCTGTGTCTCTGTATATTAGGAGGATGCAGCATGTCAGCAGATGCAGCACACACACAATATCTATACATTACTATACATTACACACAGACATGAGCAGGGGGAGGAGAGGGGAGGGGGAACAGGGGTGACATCACTGCCTCTGACCATGTGACCAGTCTCATTTACATGATAAAAAATAGATGATTTTACAATGAATAATGTATGAAATAACTAGATAAAGGCTGTGATGGGATCCTTGTGAGCTGCTCCAACAGGTAGTAGTGACAGGACTAGTGGCAGAGACCTGATGACAGGTGTCCTTTAAGTCATTTAATAAAGATTATTGAATTTTGTTACCCCTTGGTATCATATTTTCTTTACATAAATTGAGTTGGTGTCTATATTGAAGGGGGGTGGTTGTGTTTAGCCCAACTTAGCCATCTCCACAAACTTTTGGTGTACTAAGGTAGTAAGGTTGGACAGAGAGCCAGGGAGGCAGAGAGACCCCACGCGTATTGTCACCTCGGGGTCACTTCCTCAGGGCAAAGTGACTAAAGTAGGTATAATCTTATCTATATAAAGGAACTTGTGTTTATGTACAGCTCAATACGAGTGAGCTGGTACTTAGGTTTTGAGTACAATTGGGTTTACTTTTGTGCTATCAGGCTAGCACCTCTGGATACTTTATTATTTATTTTAAAATTATGTATATTTATTGTACTTTACTTATGTAGTGTTTGTCTTATTCAGTGTGGATCTGTATATATACTTACTTGCCCACCATTATTTCTTCATAATAAATTATTAGTCGAGCATGCATGCTATAAAATACTTATTTATTGATTACATTATCGGTTTGTTAAACAATCAGCATAACATGGGTTGCAGAATCGCCATTCTTGTAATACAGACGCCGTTTATGAGTTTATCATTGTATTTTACCTTTTACTAATCTATTCACCGCATTTTGACTGGGAGGCGCATCCCCAGTCCTGATCACGTGACTGGTTCTGAGTACAGTGAACTCATTGTCATGTTCAAGAAACCAGTCTGAGATGATTCCAGCTTTATGACATGGCGCATTATCCTGCTGAAAGTAGCCATCAGATGTTGGGTACATTGTGGTAATAAAGGGATGGACATGGTCAGCAACAATACTCAGGTAGGCTGTGGCGTTGCAACGATGCTCAATTGGTACCAAGGGGCTCAAAGAGTGCCAAGAAAATATTCCCCACACCATGACACCACCAGCCTGAACCGTTGATACAAGGCAGGATGGATCCATGCTTTCAAGTTGTTGACGCCAAATTCTGACCCTACCATCCGAATGTCGCAGCAGAAATCGAGACTCATCAGACCAGGCAATGGTCCAATCTTCTACTGTCCAATTTTGATGAGCTTGTGCAAATTGTAGCCTCAGTTTCCTGTTCTTAGCTGAAAGGAGTGGCACCCGGTGTGGTCTTCTGCTGCTGTAGCCCATCTGCCTCAAAGTTCGACGTACTGTGCGTTCAGAGATGCTCTTCTGCCTACCTTGGTTGTAACGGGTGGCGATTTGAGTCACTGTTGCCTTTCTATCAGCTCGAACCAGTCTGCCCATTCTCCTCTGACCTCTGGCATCAACAAGGCATTTCCGCCCACAGAACTGCCGCTCACTGGATGTTTTTTCTTTTTCGGACCACTCTCTGTAAACCCTAGAAATGGTTGTGCGTGAAAATCCCAGTAGATCAGCAGTTTCTGAAATACTCAGACCAGCCCTTCTGGCACCAACAACCATGCCACGTTCAAAGGCACTCAAATCACCTTTCTTCCCCATACTGATGCTCGGTTTGAAATGCAGGAGATTGTCTTGACCATGTCTACATGCCTAAATGCACTGAGTTGCCGCCATGTGATTGGCTGATTAGAAATTAAGTGTTAACGAGCAGTTGGGCAGGTGTACCTAATGAAGTGGCCGGTGAGTATATATATGTATATACACACACACCTATACATATATACATACTGTACATAAAAGTAGCCTTTAATTTTCTTTTTTTATTGCCCTTGACCTCTGACACTGTGGGGGGGGGGGGAGGGGGCGCGTGTTTGATCTGCAGATTCAGCGTGCCGTCATGTAGTATAAAATGCATACAACGTGCCGCAATGTAGTATAAAACAGATACAGCGTGCCACCATGTAGTATAAAACAGATACAGCGTGCCACCATGTAGTATAAAATGCATACAGCGTAACGCCATGTGTGTAGATGGTGTATATATAAAACTAAAATTGACATGGTGCAGAAGCCCTGATAAACATCAGCAATACTGCATATACATGCAGCATATATACAGACACGTACAGTATATACATCATCTACACACATACTTAGTATACATATAAAGTTAGGGGTCTCAGCTCATACTCGGGTTGGCTTATACTCGAGTATATACGACAATACTTGACGTGAATCGTTTTTTCAGGACTTTAACTGTTAAAAACTGTTTTTTTTATATTAATGAGGACAGTTAATGATTTGATGATTTATAGGACTTTTTCAATGTTTCTGTCATAGCATCTGAACAAACTAACTTAGCTTTTCCTTTCCTATAGGATGTTTTAATTTTCAATACATTAAATGTAATGTCAGATAACATTGGGGGACATGTATCTTTATTTCGACTAATCAAATTTGTCTACTTTTTGCGACTTTTGTTGTTTTTGCATCTTTTCACTGCAACTTTTGCTGTCGTTTTTCAAGTACACCCTGGTCTGCACCTTGTGCAGTGTGCCTTATGTGTCTTTGTTTTCCAGATGTTCTGTGCGACTTTTCACTTGTGTATCTTGTTTTGCTTATTTTTGTGACTTTTTAAACACAAATCTGTACCTGGTCCAGGGCAGGTGCAAAGGAAGGATTTTTTTTCATGGACCCTATTTTAAAATGTAAATTGGAATTATTTTACATGATTTAAATGTTTAAAATTTTGCACAGTAACCTGATTTTTAAAAATTCAGAAATTTTAGCATTTACATTTTTTAAAAATTTATTGGTTACTTCAAAGAGTGCGGTGATGAGAAGTGATTTGCCTAATTAACATTAGCGTTTAGAAAATGCAATATAAATGCGGCGTTAAAGCATGCATTAACATCGCGTTTACTGTGCGTTTGTATTTACTGTGCATAAATGCAAATGTTAACAGTAATGTAATTGGTGACACTAGTGTTATCACTGTTTTTGTCCCCTGTCTCCAAGTGTTTGCTCTTTTATTTTATCCCATGATATCTGTTTATTTGCTTTGCAGCTTGTGATTCCCCTGCCCCGGGATTTATTTTGACCTGAGGTTCCCGCAGCACCTTATATGATTCCTTATTGGAATTGTAGCTATGAACTGTTTATCATTTGATCTGATATGGCATACAAACTTTTTTATCTTGCATAATTGTGAATTATTAACGGTCTTTTACCATTACAATACATAGTTTTTGTCGATCTAAGGGATTATACTTTGCCGTTTTCAGCATAAGGTTATCATATGATATATTTTTCAGATGTATTTTCCATTATAATTTATTTGTCGTGTGGCTATTTGCAAATTATACTTAAACAATACTTACCTCGTCTCCTATGTGTGCCGTTAATGAGGATATGGTATTTTGTCTACATATATATATTTTTTTAATTGTGGTTTTGAATTGTTTGTATGGCTTCAGTAACAAATACCATGACACACTTCACATCATGTTATTCCTTTATAAATATTTAAATGGGCTAAATAGGGCCAATCTTTGAGCCCGATACTTTTTGTAGGTTCTTGGCGTTATATACTTTTTGTGGGTAGTTCTCGCTTCTTTGGGTTACCACAATTTGGTACACATATAATCTTCTTTTCAGCCTGGTATGGTTACTGCCCCCTTCTTTCTTCATTTTGGTTACTACTTGCATCAATTTCATATCTATGTGTGTTCTTATAATTATATGTTGTGATCACTTACCTGATATAAATTGATCCATATAAACTTTTCTACTTACAAATGATATCATAAATATTAAACAACTTTATTTTTACCTGAAATTGTTATTATTATTATATTTTTTTTATATGATCACTTACTTGATAGTTGTGGGGTTGTATTTTTATATATATATATATATATATATATAATCTTTTTACCTTGCAACCAGTAGCGCCGCTCCTTATAATTTAATCTTATTGGTAGTACAGAGATTTATAATCTGCATATTCATATTTATCTTATCATTTTTTAGGTGTGCCTCTACTAGCATGTGGTTAGATTTATTATTCATGCATCTTCACATATACAAGATTTATGGTCTTCATGTTACATAGCGCTTGCGCATACTTTTACAATTCAGTTCATGTTCTTAATTATGTGGGCAATCACGTGACTCACACACTTCCGTATGTGCGTGACTGCCATCTCCCTCTGTCACACTTTGACCTCCGATCACATGATTAATCATGTGACGGGTCCACTTCTGCCAATGCGCGGTATACTGTTCCACACACCGCGGACACAATACATCTTCATGTGCTGTGGGTAACTTTCAGGCCAATCAGTCTTCATATCTGTATTTAAACAGGATACCACATTGATGTATCCACCTACCCCTGAGGAAGTCACTGGATAGGTGACGATACGCGTAGGGTTCGCTCCACTCCCTTTCCATCTTAATTTGCTTTTTCCTCTCCCCCACCTGGATATTTTAAGTCAATTGGGTATTGTATGAGGCTTGCAGGAATTTCAAATATTGTACCATTTTGCACAGGTCACTTTATTGTACCATATTACATTTGTGTTGCATGTATTTAGATGTACACTGGACCATTTCTTGTCTATTTAGTTACATGTATATTGTTGCCCACACAACATGGGTGAAAGTAATTCCAACCGCATTTAAAGCGATTATGCACATGAAAAACAAAGAAAAGAGGATGCCTACATATAGTCAAATTATTTTTGTTTGCTCAATAAAATTAAGTATTTAAAAACAATTAAAAACACAAATCCAGGTCAAAATACCCACTGTGTATGGACAAGTATGCAATATAGAAAACCAATATGTGATGTTAGCTCCATATACAGAAAATAATAAAAAGGTATGTGAGTTTCAATGCATGAGGGGAAAAGACTTGTTAAATTATAGTGTATGAATAATAAATGCTATGTAATGATAAATACCAGAGAGCATCAAAAATTACACTGAAATTAACTCCAACACGGATACAATGATAAACATATGAATGGAGCAACACATAGGCAACAATCTTGCTACAGAACCTAATATATAGAAAAGTATTACCAGTGATCATCCAACACAGAGAAAACGCCCCAAGCGTATCGCCTAACTCGTAGGCTTCATCAGGGCGATACGTGTATATTGTTATCTTGTTATCAGATCGAGATAGGGAGTTCAGGGCGCAATTTGCCCTTGGTAGCCGTATACATCCTTTGGGTGTATTTTTAAGTGTTTTTATTCTTTGTTGTCCTGTAGTAATTACTTTTTTGGTTAAATAATAAATATTGTCATGCTTGTTCAGTCCTGTGTTCGCATCCAACGTTTATTCTTCTTTCTGTATAATGTAGTTTATTGAGATGCGTGGATGTCTCATTAATATATTATTTTGGTATTCCCTGCTCTTATTTTGTTTTGTCAGTAATGTAATTACAGTAATGTGATTAGGCAAATCACCTCTTCTCAGCTGTTTTAATGTGTTTCAAAATGCAATTGAAACGCAATTAACCCCTTAAGGAAAATGTGGAAAAAATGAAAAAAAAAATTTAGCGTTCTTGTGGGCTCAGTTTTTACGACTTTCACTCTGCGCTCCAAATAACACCTCCAATTTGTTCTTTGGTTCGGTATGATCGCGGTGATACACAATATATACAGGTTTTATTGTGTTTTAATACATTTTCAAAAATTAAACAAATGTGTACGAAAAAGGAAGAAAAAAAATCTTCTGGCACTAATAACTTTTTCATACTTTGGTGTACAGAGCTGTGTAATATGTAATTTTTTGCAAAATGAGCCAACATTTTCATTGCTACTATTTTGAGGACTGTGCAACATTTTGATCACTTTTCATTACATTTTTATGTAATGTAAAAAGGTGTAAAAGTTGCATTTCGGACATTTGGGCGCCATTTCCCTTCTCGGAGGTCACCGCCGGCTATAACAGTTTTTATATATAACGGTGTTTATTATATTTTACATCAGTTTTTTTTCACAATTTTTTTAGACCCACTAGGGTACATCAACCCTAGCTGGTCAGATTGTTCCTACCATATACTGCAATACTACTGTATTGCAGCATATGGAGTTTTTGCATATGATTCATTACAATGAGCCACTGGCTCATTGTAACGAATCTTCTGAAACCATTCAGCCTCGGGTCTGACAAAGATCGAGGCCGCCACCCAAAAAGAAGAGGTTGACACCCGCGACCGGTGCAAGCACCGAACGCGGGTGATAGTGATGGGTTTTTGCTTCAATATGCAGCAAAGGCCATCTCTGTATGAAGAGGGCTCAGCCCGTGAGCCCTCTTCAAACACCCTTCATAGCTCTGCTGCGGATATATCCGTCACAGAGCGTGAAGAGGTTAAGACATAACATGTGACCACACCTTTAATAGTACTTGTGACCGCAGCCTCATATCTCATCATCTTCCTGGGGTGTGACTACAGTGCTTAAAAATACAGGGCACGGCCTCAAGTCCAAAATTAACATAAGTGTGCAATCCTGCATATAACCCCCTCACATGGCTTGTGTATATGTGGATTTGGGAAATTTGCAACAAAAAGAAGCCAAAATTTGCGCCTGCCAGGATAGGCAACACTGAACATGCATCAAAACTAAAAAGACAGCATCATACATAAGGTGCAAAAAAGAGCTGCCAAGTGTCTCAAAAATTCCCTAAGGAAAAAAAAAACTATGATACATGCCCCCCCATTGTGTCACATGCAGAACATTTTGGTATTACTAATAACTTCTTTTATCCTATAAATTCGCCTGCTCGAGAAAATGTCATCTCGCGCCGTTTAGATTTTTGGCGGGCCAGAAACATAGCCAATCACAAGCCAGGAGACTCTGCAGTACACCCAGCATCACGTGGTACACTTACATGTGTATAGCAGTGGTTGGCTGGCCTGATCAGGTGAACTTGGAATAGACTAGCCCCTGCCCGCACTGCTCGGATCATTCTCTGTCTGGATGCCGTTAGGGAGAGAGCTGCTGCTGGTCAGGGATAGCTTAGGGTGCTAGTAGATTACTGTTAGGCAGTAGTGATTCTACAAGAACCTTACTGTTAGGCAGGAGTGATTCTCCAAGAACCCAACAGCCCTTGTTAGACCTACATTATCGTTTATCAAAAGTTAAAGTGACACACTCAGTCACAGCACAAAATCCTTTTGTGTGCTGTCAGTGTAGGTTAGAAACTAGCCATAGTAATCATCTTCTGTGGTTGCTATCTGATTTCTTCTGCATGTTTCATTCTATAAAAAAACACAATTTTTTTTTAAAAAAATAAATAAAAAACACAAAAAAACAAAACAAAAAAATTACAGTTTATATTTCTGTTTTGTCTATATAATAGACTTTAATTTTGAAAATGTTGAACCCGAGGGCTAGGGGTAGAGGACGAGGGCGTCCAATTACTCCAGTGGTCAGAGGCCGTGGTCTTGGGCAGGGTGAGACACCACCTGCTGATGAGGGAGCAGGGGAACGCCGCAGAGCCACACTCCCTAGCTTCATGTCTCAAGTTACTGGGACTCGTGGTAGAGCACTGTTGAGGCCAGAACAGTGCAAACAGGTGATGTCGTGGATTGCGGACAATGGTGATGTCGTGGATTGCGGACAATGCTTCTAGCCATTTGTCCACCAGTCAGTCTTCCACGCAGTCCACCCATGTCACCGAAATCAGCACTCCTCCGGCTCCTCCACCTCAGCCCCCTTCCCCCCAGTCTGCCCCCCCCCAGCAAAATTTGGCATTTGAAGCGGCATACTCTGAGGAACTGTTTTCTGGACCCTTCCCAGAGTCACAAACACTTGTCAGGTTGCTGATGAGCTCTTTCCCGATGCCCAGGTTTTCCACCGGTCGCAGTCTGTGGTTCATGATGACCTTCTTGACGTAGTGGAAGAAGTGTGTAAAGAGGTGTCGGACGATGAGGAGACACGGTTGTCAGACAGTGGTGAAGTTGCTGTCAGGGCAGGAAGTCCGAGGGGGGAACAGACTGAGAAATCGGAGGATGATGAGGTGACAGACCCAAGCTGGGTTGATAGGCCGGGTGAACACAGTGCTTGTGAGCCGGAGGCGAGTCCTATACGAGAACAGGTTGGAAGAGGCAGTGGTGGGGCCAGACGAAGAGGCAGGGCCAGAGCTGGTGCATCAGCGCCAAATGTTTCACATAGTGAAGCTTCCGTGGTGAGGGCTAGATTTTCTGAAGTCTGGAGGTTCTTTAAAGAAACAGCGGATGACCGACGGACTGTGGTGTGCAACCTGTGCCACACCAGGATCAGCAGGGGTTCCACCACTACCAGCTTAACCACCACCATTATGCGCAGGCATATGAATGCTAAATACCCCACTCAATGGAACCAAGGCCGTTCACCTCCGGCCGGGTCCACCACTGCTCTTTCCCCTGTGTCATTTGCTGTCTCTGCTAGTCAGCCCCTGCCCAGGACCCCGGCACAAACACCTACTGGGTGAAAACCACACCTTCGCCTCCACGATCCTCCACTGCGTCCACCAATGTCTCCATGTGCAGCGTACAGCGCTCTTTACCCCAGACGCTGGAGCACAAGAGGAAATACAGTTACACCCACCCACACGCCCAAACCCCCAACTTCCACATCTCCAAATTACTGAGCCTGGAGATGCTGCCCTATAGGCTGGTAGAGAGCGAGGCCTTTCGCAACCTCATGGCGGCGGCCGCCCCTCGGTATTTGGTCCCCAGCCGCCACTACTTTTCCCGATGTGCCGTCCCAGCCCTGCACCAGCACGTGTCCGACAACATCATCCATGCCCTGACCAACGCCGTTTCTGACAAGGTCCACCTAACCACGGACACGTGGACGAGTGCTGCTGGGCAGGGCCACTATATATCGCTGACGGCACATTGGGTTAACTTGGTGGAGGCTGGGACCGAGTCTGATCCTTGGGCCGTTCATATACTGCCGATGCCTAGGATTGCGGGGCCTACCTCGGTCCAGGTCTCTCAGGCCTACTATGTCTCCTCCACCCCTCTTCCACTACCTCCTCCGAATTACCATCCGTGGGCATGGCGCCATCAGTCGGTAGCTCTAGGCACAGCAGCAGTGCCGTTGCTAAGCGACAGCAGGCGATGCTCAAACTGCTGAGCCTAGGCTATCGCCAAGGCTTAGCAGTTTGAGCACCGCCTGCTGTCGGCAGGGCACACCGCCCAAGAGCTATTGCAAGGCATCACGGCGCAGACCGATCTGTGGCTGAGACAGCTGAACCTGAAGCCAGTCATGGTTGTGTGTGACAATGGCCATAACCTTGTGGCGACTCTTTAACTCGGCAGACTGAATCTCATAGTTTAGTGGTTCCTCAAGACATACCCCAATCTGTCTGATTTGCTCACGAAGGTGCGCCACATCTCTGCACATTTCAGAAAGTCCAGCACAGATGGACTGCCACTGCCATTTCAGAAAGTCCAGCACAGATGTCGGTCTGTCTATCACGGTACATAGTTCATGCAGAACCCGGGGGTGTATGCCTTCTGGCCCCGGTGATTTATCTATCTTAGTGGTTGTGAGGCGGCGCCGTACCTCTTCCTGGGTTAAACTGTTGACATTCCAAAAAGAATTTACATTATTCCTCATTGTGTCTTCCACCATTGTGTCTTCCTGGGTAAAGACAGTTGAGAAGGCGACATTCAGTAGATTGGCCCTTTCCTCATCTCCTTCCACCATGACCCCCATGTTATTTCTAAGGGGACCTACACTCTCTGTTTTTAGTTTCTTATCATTTATATACTTGAAAAATAATTTGGGATTATTTTTGCTCTCCCTGGCAATTTTTATCTCAGTCTCTATTTTTGCAGCCTTTATCTGCTTTTTACAGGATTCATTTTTCCCATAAGGTATGTGTGGGCTTTTGTCTTTGAGAACATTATCCCAGTCTATGCCTTTAAGGTCTTCCCTTAGTTGCTGAAAATGTGCCCTCCTGAAGTTCAGAGTGTTGGTTGCCCCTTCACTAACGCTCTTAGTAAAGCGTAATACAAAATCAATGATATTATGATCACTATTACCCAGGTCCCCCCCAACCTGTAGTTTTGATACCCTATCAGGTCTGTTGGTAAGGATAAGGTCCAGCAGTGCCCCCCCTCTTGTTGGCTCCAGGACTATTTGCGACAGGTAATTGTCTTTTGTTGTTGACAAGAACCTGCTGCCTTTGAAGGAACTCCATGTTTCTGCCCCCCAGTCAATATCTGGGTAATTGAAGTCCCCCATGATAAGTACTTCACCATGCTTTGAAGCCGCATCCATTTCACTTAACAGCATTTCCTCTGCTGCCTCCAATATATTTGGAGCCTTATAACAAACCCCTAGTAATATATTTTTTTTTTTTCCCTCCCCTTATCTCCACCCATAGGGACTCCACAGTTGCATTTGCGTTACTGATGTCATCTCGCAAGACAGGCTTGAGGCAAGAATTCACATATAAACAAACCCCTCCCCCTTTTTTATTTATATGATCATTTCTGAAAAGACTATAACCATCTATAGTAACAGCCCAGTCATAGCTACTGTCCGTCCAGCCATGTCTCGCTGATTCCCACTATATCATATTTCCTTTCCAACAAAAGTTCCTCCATTTTGTTTGTGAGGCTTCTGGCATTTGTGTACATACACTTTATATGATTTTCCCTGTCTGCATTCCTTTCGTTCTTATTCCCCAAATCTCCAAATGCTGACTAAAAGTATCTTACTTAAAATAATAATTATAGGGTATCCCTATTAATCCCTCCTTTTGAGAAAAGAAATGATGAATATTTCCCTTGTTTAGGCTACTGTCAGGCTTTTGCATTATTTTCTTCACCAAATTCCCCAAAGTGAAGGAGGATCATATCTTATTCTCAATTACAATCCTTCTTTAGAAAGATTTGATTTTAACTCTATATACATATTTTTACTCATTGCTGTGTCTATTAATTGTTGAAGAATGCAAGGGATACAGCTAATAACATATATAATTACTGTATATACTCGAGTATAAGCCGACCCGAGTATAAGCCGAGACCCCTAATTTTACCACCAAAAACTGGGAAAAACTACTGACTCGAGTATAAGCTGAGGGTGGGAAATGCATTGGTCAAACCCCCCCAGTAGTATACAGCCTGCCAGCCCCCAGTAGTATACAGCCTGCCAGCCCCCAGAAGAATACAGCAGCCCCTAGTAGTATACAGCAGCCCCTGGTAGTATACAGCAGCCCCCCTGTAGTATACAGCAAGCCCCTAATAGTATACAGCAGCCCCATGTAGTATACAGCAAGCCCCTAGTAGTATACAGCAGCCCCTAGTAGTACACAGTAGCCCCTAGTAGTATACAGCAGCCCCCCAGTAGTATACAGCAGCCCCCCTGTAGTATACAGCAAGCCCCTAGTAGTATACAGCAAGCCCCTAGTAGTATACAGCAGCCCCTAGAAGTATACAGCAGCCCCAAGTAGTATACAGCAGCCCCCCTGTAGTATACAGCAGCCCCCCTGTAGTATACAGCAGCCCCCATGTAGTATACAGCAGCCCCTAGTAGTATACAGCCTGCCCCTAGTAGTATACAGCCTGCCCCTAGTAGTATACAGCCTGCCTCTAGTAGTATACAGCCTGCCCCCACGGCCCTTAAAAAAATAAACTTAAATACTCACCCTCCGATGTCAGCGCGGCTCCCTGATGTCGGCGCGACTTACCGATATCCCCGATGTCAGCGCGTCCCGTCGTCTTTCCTCTCCGCGGCTCCTCTTCACTCTTCCCGCGCCCATGTTTTCTTCTAGCAGGTGCATACTATGACGCGGCCGCTGCTGATGATAGAAGAAAGAAGAGAGAAGAGGAGCCGCGGAGAAGAAAGAAGACGGGACGTGCTGACATCGGGGACATCGGTAAGCCGTGCCGACTTCGGGGAGCCGCGCTGACATCGGAGGGTGAGTATTTAATTTTATTTTTTTAAGTGGGTAATTTTTTGGGGGTAATAGACTCGTGTATAAGCCGAAGGGGACGTTTTTCAGCACATTTTTTGTGCTGAAAAACTCGGCTTATACACCAGTATATACGGTAATTCTGCTATGTCATAAGTAGAGATGAGCGAGTATACTCGTCCGAGCTTGATGCTCGTTCGAGTATTAAGGTACTCGAAACGGCTCGTTGCTCGGACGAGTATTTCCCATGCTCGAGATCGAGCATTTAATTAAAAAAACACAGTGAAGAACAATGAAGAATAGAATAAAAACAGTGAACACAGTGAACACAGGCAGCACGGGGGAGACATCGGGCAGCACGGGGGAGACATCGGGCAGCACGGGGGAGCATAATCTTATTGCTCCCTGTTGTTTAAATGTTCAGTCTTCCTAGCCTCCTGAGAACACCAAGCACCAGTAAAAAGAATGAGGAAACTTGCATCATTGTACTTCTTCTAGTCCGCTGTACACCCAAAAGAATCAGTGAGCCATAGGAAGTCCTCAGAGGACATAAAGGCCCTTTTATCACATTCTCCCTCTCCTACAGTCCCAGTACCCAGTAAGTCACTAAAAATATAACTGAAACACAGTCTTTGCTTGAGCTACGGAAAATTCTTTGAGTCCTGTCTGTGGTGATGGCCCAGTGCCCACAAAAGAGCTCGGAGGTGCCGCCTCAGGTACCCGCCATAGGTTCGCCACACTGGTCTAAGAGATGTGGAAAAAAAAAAGTTAAAAAATTAATAAAATATTAAAAATTCAAATCACTTCCTTTCCCTAAAACGATATAAACAACATAATAAACAGTAAAATCACAACACATTAGGCATCGCGGTGTCATCCATCATCTATCAATATAAAAAACGTTACAGCCGGGGCGGTGTCCTCTGACATGGAAATGGCGCCCCAATGTCCAAAACGCGACTTTTAACACCTTTTCACATCACATAAAAATGGAATAAAAAATTATCAAAATGTCGCCAGTCCTCAAAATGGTAGAAAATGAAACATCGACTCATTTTGCAAAAAATTACATATCAAAACAGCTCAGTGCACTGAAGTATAAAAAGTATTAGCATCAGAGATGGCAACATTTTTTTTTCTTTTTGTACACATAGTTTAATTTTGAAAATGTATTAAAACGCAATAAAACCATATAAATTTGGTATCACTCCTGCGATCTACCAAACCAAAGAATAGTGGGCGTGTTTTTTGGAGCGCACAGTCAAAGTCGTAAAAACTGAGCCCACAAGAATGTGACGCACGTGCGTTTTTTTTTTCATTTTTTTTCTTCCACATTTAGAATTTTTTTTTTTCCAACTTCGCAGCTACACGGCTATTTAAAATAAATAACATTACGGGAAATTAAATTTGTTACGGCCAAATAAGCCCTCACACAGGTCTGTAACACGTAAAAAATGAAAAAGTTATGGTTTTTGAAGGTGGGAGACGAGAAATGAGTGAAAAAAACCTGCGTCCTTAAGGGGTTACAAACACCCCATCGTTGCTTGGCATTGGTCTTAGGTGATTTAATCTTGCGTGCAGTTGCTCCAGCAATGGAAAACCCAGAATTAAGCTACATTGGAATATTCTCCTCCCTGTGTGTCTCTCATGATGTATTAAATCATCATATTTAAAGATTATTCATTAATAAGCTGACTAATAGAAAATTGCACTCATCAAGCACGTTATGTACTAAATATAGTAGTTTTACTTACTCATTTAATATCATAGCTGTTATTAAAATCCCTGACCTCAGTTCAGATTAGTCCCAAGTATGTAGTCAAGCTGAAGTGTACACTCATAATTTCATCCCAAATGAGTACGAGAGCAGCATCCACAGTACATACAAGATGGTTCCTTAAACTTAAGTAGCAAAACTTATTTGAATTTTGTATGTAGTTGGAACTTATATTTTTACAATTGTAGCTCAGACAAAAATTTTTTTGTCCCAGTAGCAATTGGATTTTCAAAATTTTTTGCTGTAATGGACCAAGGATTAGCAATAAACTTCCAGACACCTTCACAGCTTTCTCATTGCAATCTGGGACTATAGTAAAGCATTCAGGGAGATTCACCAGATACACATGGGCAAGGGGTCCGTCTGTAACTAGGGTCGTCTGCAAGTCGGGTGTCCTTAAGGTGGGACGTCTGTACACGCAAAATGTAGTACTTTTCACATACTGAGGGCCAGCTTTTACTTTCTGCTGTTAAAGCAACCGTGAATGTCCAGAATTTAATTGTGCCACAAAACCCCATCCAAATGTGTTTTTTTTTTTAGTGTGTTTTTTTTTAGTTGTGGTATCTACTGCAGGTTGATTACTCACACTGCATATCAAATGTGTTGGTAACAGTCATTGCTGACAGGAAAGTTGCTATTGAGAGAGGACCATGTATACATTCTAATCCTAGAAACCACAAGGAAAACAAGCAACAAACAAGTGTTTCAATTATTACTTATTACCGTATATACTCGAGTATAAGCAGACCCGAGTATAAGCCGAGACCCCTATTTTAACCACCACAAAAACTGGGAAAAACTACTGACTCGATATACGCCGAGGGTGGGAAATGCATTGGTCAAACCCCCCCAGTAGTACAAGCCTGCCAGCCCCCAGAAGACTACTCAGCCCCTAGTAGTATACAGTCAGCCCCCATGTGTATACATCGGCCCCCCTGAGTATACAGCAGCCCCCGTAGTATACATACAGCATACCGCCCATGTAGTATACAGCAACCCCCTATAGTATACAGCACCCCATGTGTATACAGCAGCCCCTAGTAGTACACACGCAGCCCCCCTGTATATACAAGCAAGCCCCTAGTAGTATAATACAGCAGCCCCCCCATGTAGTATACAGCAAGCCCCTAGTAGTATACAGCAGCCCCCATAGTATACAAGCAAGCCCCTAGTGTATACAGCAAGCCCCTAGTAGTATACAGCAGCCCCTAGTAGTATAGCACAGCAGCCCCCCATTTAGTATACATCAAGCCCCTAGAAGTATAACAGCAGCCCCCATGTATTCCAGCAGGCCCCATTAGATACAGCAAGCCCCTAGTAGTACAGCAAGCCCCTAGTATATACAGCAGCCCCCCTGTAGTATACACAAGCCCCTAGTAGTATACAGCAGCCCCCCTATATACGCAGCCCCCTTATATACAGCAGCCCCCCCCATAGTATACAGCAGCCCCCGCGTAGTATACAGCCTGCCCCTATAGTATAACAGCCTGTCCCTAGTAGTATACAGCGCTGCCCCCACGGCCCTTAAAAATAAACTTAAATACTACTCCCCCTCCGTGTCAGCGCTGCTCCCCGATGTCGGCGCGACTTACGTGTCCCCGATGTCAGCGCGTCCCGTCTTCTTTCTTCTACTGGGCTCCTCTTCACTCTTCTCGCGCCCATTGTTTTCTTCTAGCAGGCGCATACTATGACGCGGTCCGCTGCTGACGTCATGTATGCGCGGCCATGAGAAAACATGGCATCGTCGATAATAGAAAAAAAGAAGAGAGAAGAGGAGCCGCGGAGAAGAAGAAGACGGGACGCGCTGACATCGGGGACATCGGTTAACGTCGCGCCGACATCGGGATCCGCGCTGACATCGGAGGGTGAGTATTTAATTTTATTTTTTTAGTGGGTATTTTTTGGGGGTAATAGACTCGTGTATAAGCCGAGGGGACGTTTTTCAGCACATTTTTTGTGCTGAAAAACTCGGCTTATACACGAGTATATACGGTATACAATTATATACAAGTGCATGTGAATATAATGGTATAGCATCCTTAGTATGTTGCTCCATTTCCATGTAGATTTCTTCATGCATCGGGTGGCATGCAGTCGCTGGGCAAAACTAAATTAGGTCCATCCTAGCGTTGTTTTGTGTAAAAATCTTGAGTAAAAGTTTGCAGGTTTTTAATAATAATAATAATAATAATAATAATTTTAAAAAGTACACAGGAATGGAGCAGGATCACCCTGTGCCCACCAAGAAGACCAGCAAAATAACAAGCCTTGTCCACCAGAAAACTGATGGGAATGCCCCGGCCATTGTGCTATAGGGACCAGACCTGAACTCTCAACCAGATTTGTCCAGGTATAAACTGATCAAACCTGTCAGAGATTCTGTCTGTCGAGATTCTTCCAGCACATATAGTGTGTGTCATGATATGGCTACCACTTGGAAAGTTTTTAAAATAAAAGCTAAATAAATAAAAATAATTAAACAGGAACAAAACCACTATAAACACCTGATCTCCTGAATAAATGGGACTAAACTGGGCATCGTGTCCCTTAATTAAAGATTTTCGGTCAGTGGGGCAAACCCCTCCCACTCTCAAGTTACGTCACAAGGTGCACCTATGCTAGAGAGGCTTAAATTCAACAATTAAAACCCCGCCCACCGTCACAAGATGACGCCTTTACTCTCTCGGCACTGGAACTCACTCAAAGCACTGGCACCAACAATTTGGGAACCCAAAATATAGATAACCCAATTAGCTGCAAGACTACTTAACTATTGATATCAGTAATGCAATCTCTTTGGGCACTTAAGTTCTCTAAGGTTACAATCAGAGACTTATTAAGTTTTAAAGGTTTAAAATAAAAAAGTGCAGTACACACATAAAATATACCATTGTCGGATAAAAAAAATGGTTAAAAGGGATATACACACAATACCTACATAAACAGTTATAAAAATAAAAAGGGATTCAAATGAATAGCCCTACTAATGAAATAGTTAAAGTTACTCAATGCTATGAGACCCAGCTAAGAATTCTTGGACAGCCTTTCAGGTGGTGTTGGAGTCTCAAGATGACTGACCATGGGCACTTGGATAGACCCATAATTTATAGTCAGTGGATTTTTCTCTGCACCTCCCATTTGCTAATATGAAATACAACTCCCCTCAGTGAGACACAATTTTAGGTGAGTTGTTAAGAAAACTCATAATTCTTTCCAGAAAATGGCTATAATGATATAACCATCTTCAATTGACTGGGGACCTCATACTCCATACCAAATTTGGAGTGGGTAGGCTTAAAATCAGGGCGTTTATGTCATCTGACCCTATTCCCGAGGAGCTAATGTCCTGAAATTAAAAATACACATAGGATAATTTCCCTTGACCCTATCCCATTAGTAGGACCTCATAACAACAAGTTATTTATTGGATATTTTTTCCCATTGTCTCCTAGTTTTAATTTATGAGGGAAAGAAAAAAACCCAAACTTGTTGATTACACAGGACATGTAGTTTAGAGAGGTGGGAATACCCTTATCCTACCACTCTTAGATGTGGGCTGTGTGTGGAGCTCTCCTGGCCAAGCTGGATTACACATATTGGGGGTCATTTACTAAGGGCCCGATTCGCGTTTTCCCGACGTGTTACCCGAATATTTCCGATTTGCGCCGATTGTACCTGAATTGCCCCGGGATTTTGGCGCACGTGATCGGATTGTGGCGCATCGGCGCCGGCTTGCGCGCGACGGAAATCGGGCGGGGGGGGGGGGGTTATGGCCGAACGAAAACCCGACATATTCGGAAAAACCGCCGCATTTAAAAACCGAAAAAGTGTCGCTTGGGAAGCGCTTACCTTCACCTGGTCCGAGGTGGTGCATTCCGGCGCGTTGAGATGATTTTCAGCGCAGCAGCGCCACCTGGTGGAAGGCGGAGGAACTACCTTCATAGATCCCGGCCGGACCCGAATCCTGTGCAGAGAACGCGCCGCTGGATCGCGAATGGGCCGGGTAAGTAAATCTGCCCCATTGTGTCTCTATTCAGATTCTAAATGCACATAAAAGACTAGAGGAGGCATCAATCAATAAATCGGAGCCATATTTCATACTTTTACCACAGTTGGCTGTTCAGGACAATATTTTAACTATATGCTCGCTTAAAATCCAGCGAACATTTCTAGTTTGCCTGGGCCTATCATCGGATGGCAGGCGCTTATCTTCATCAAAAGTGATGACACACCTAATAGCAGCAACAAAAGCTAATACCTCTATACTGGAGACAGTCAACTGTTCCACTTCTGTCTGCTTGGAAGAAGAAAGTCTCTCAGCTCTATCGCATCAAAGAGCTATTAAGCTGGTCCTCGTATACACATGAGCAGTTCAGCAAAATTTGGTTGTCATGCACCCAATACGTTGAACAGCAGCCACCACCCCATGTAAACTAGCCTGTGTATTGTGCACACAACACTAGAATTTATATCCAGAGTGTTTGTATGTAACTTTATACGACCACTACTGTAAGAGTTTGGGGAAACATACAAACATTTTGTTCTCCTAGGTTAAACCTCATTTTAGCTTTTGTACACAGTGAGTGAGGGATACCTATGCCAATCCTTTCCTTTTTTATCCCTCCCCTTCTGTGTCTACCGTCATTTTAACTGTTTTGTTTAGGCAATGTACGCCGTGTCAAGATTATAAATATGAATGTTCTCTGTATGCTTCCTAGAGGTATCCACTGACGCACGGTGCAATCGAGCCTCATTTACAAGAAATATGTAACAAAAAAATCTACCGTATTTTTTGGACTATAAGGCACACCGGATTATAAGGCCCACCTGATTATAAGGTTGAATGAACAGCAGGTGGCAGACCTGTGCACAGTTCAAGGCAGCTGTTGTCTGTATATACATTTCATATATAAGCTGCACTGGACTATAAGGCACACCTTTGATTTCTGAGAAAATCAGAGGATTTTTTGTGTGCCTTATAGTCCGAAAAATATGGTAGTACTATTACCCATAGCAAACAATTGCAGTGCAGCTTCATTCATGCATAGAATCTTAAGAAATCCGTACATGAGACATTTCTCCTCAGGTTTCATTCCTCTTGACTGGCTGTGAAGATGTTAATTGCATATCTCCTAACTAGCCCAGTATATAGAAGTTTCTGAGGAAATAGATGCAGTTTTATCTCATTTAAATGAGGACTACATATCAATGAAATAAGGTCTCGCTGACATAAAATTATCGGATTGTTGGCCTGCTCTCCACTCAATGTTCTAATGTTTCCTAACTCCGGATTGTTTTGGTTTTATTTCATGCCTGATGCATCACAAAACTATGTTGGAAATTTTCCTACACAGATTCATAACATTGTTCTAAAATTGTATGTGGTAATGCTAATCAAAAGTGGCAAATAAATGGGTTCTCTGCAACTGTTAGAATTTCCATACTTCTTTAAAATTCCCATAAGAAAACAGAAATGATTCTAATGTAGTTATAGTATTCTCTTTAAATTAGAAAGATGATTGTTAAAACATTGCACAGTGGAAACAATGCTTTTGAAAGAATAAAAGCAGATATTTGGTTAGTTGTCAAGTTGCACAATGGATTTTCATAAATATACTATTAAGCTACTGAGCTCAAAAACTTGTGGATTATTTTCTTCATTAAAAGCCCATTTAGACATCAGGGAATTATTAGATCTAGTCAAACTGTTTCAGGCCACACAATGGTATGAAACCGCTCACTGGGTACTTTACGGATCTTGTATGTCTGAACTCTTGTCCACCCTGAATCCTGTAAGGACCTACTTTCCTGTCACATATTAAAAGTCAAATGTGTGTCTTTCACCTGCCCATTTAAAATCAAATAATTCTGTTGAGCCAAATGACTGCTGTCACCTGTTCCTGAGTTTGTGTTAAATGTCCTTTATTTTCTACTCATGTATCTTTTCTTATCCCAATCAATGTCTTGGTTGTACCCCCTCTGCAGCAATGCTCTACTTACTTTACTTGGTTTAGCTAATACCAATGTGGCTTGTTGTCATTGGTTACTTAAACAACTAATATGACCATCTACACTTCAACTGTGTGACAGAATCTAAAAAAAATCCAGAAAATCTGATTTTTAAATTATTAATTAGGATTTTATTGCATGAAATAAGCATTTATATCTCTTACTAACAAGTGCGAATTCTGGCTCTCAGTTCTGTTAGTTTTTATTTAAGAAGCTCCTCCTACTCTACACTTATTACCTTTATTATTTGCACCTGTTTGGACTTGTTTGCTGTATAAAAGACACCTATACACACACTCAATTATACTCCAACCTCTCCACCATGGCCAAGATCAAAGAGCTGTACCAGGGACCAAATCGTAGAGCTGCACAAGACTTGGGAAGGTCAGGAATCAGCCCAGATCTACACAAAAGGTCCTAGTCAATGACCTGAAGCCAGCTGGGAACACAGTCTCAAAGATTACCACACTATGCCATCATGGATTAAAATCATGCATGGCTTGTAAGGTTTCCCTGCTCATACCAGCACATGTCCAGGCCCATTTGAAGTTCTCCACCGACCATCTGGATGATCAAGAGGTTGCATGGCATCTGCAGATTCGTTATAATGTTGAAATATTATTAAAACACAATAAAACCTGCATAAATTTGGTATCACCATGATCGTATCAAATCAAAGAATAAAGTTGATGTATCATTTGGAGCAAACAGTGAAAGTTGTAAAAACTGGGCCCACAAGAAACTGATGCAAATGCGTTTCTTTTGACAATTTGACCACATTTGAAATTTTTTTCCAGTTATTCCCAGTACACGGCATGGAATATTAATAAACATCACTGAGAAGTAAAATTTGTTATGAAGAAAATAAGCCCTCACACAGCTCTGTATATGGAAAAATTAAAAAGTTAGATATTTGTGAAGGAGAAAAGAGCGAAAAATTAACAAAAAACACTGCAATGGCGAAGTGTTAATATGAATCCACCTCTGGAACTGCCACCTTTTGGGAGGCGGGGAATCCCATGACTACCATTCAGGAGAAGACTTAAGGATGAGATGGTTTCTAAGTTAAAGAGGACCTGTCACCGAGAAATTCGGCACTTAAGTAAGCAGCTCCTAGTTCTAAAACAAATGAAACAGTGTTACAATGATAGCGTTATTGAAAATCTCCGATAACCCTATCTTACACAGCTGCAGAGTACAATAGAAACGTCGGAGCACTCTCAAAGCGTTCTGGCGTATTCATGAGGGGGCGGGATTGTGGGCGAGATCAGGGGCAATGACTGCTGCTTGACGCGCGGCAGTCACCACTGAGCTATGGAGCGAGCGGGGCAGTCCGGGACTGCTCCCTTAGGAATACGGCAGACTGCTTTGAGAGGTTTCCGATAACGCTATCATTGTAACACTGCTGCGTTGGTTTTAGCACTTGGAGCTGCTTACTTTAGTGCCAAATTTCTCGGTGACAGGTCCTCTTATAAGTACAGGCGCTATTGAAAGACAATAAGAATGTAATGTCTATCTTATATGTATACCATATATATGTGTGTATATATACAGTATATGAATATCTTGAACTAAATATCACAATACGTCTATTTATTTAGATGACAAGACTTGTTTTAAAGCAGATGGAGCAAAGGTAAGGTGTAGGTGTTAGAAAGATTCAACTATCCTTGCAAACACATCATTAAATATGATTTTTACTCTTTGCAGAAGTAATATTTTTTTGATGTTTAGCGTTACTTTAAATATTTGGGAGACGTGTAGGAGTTTTGTGTCTTGTTAAAAGGAACCTGTCACCACACAACCCCCCCTCCCCCAAGCCCATAAACAGTACTTTCTTCTGCAATATGTACGTCCATTGGAAGGCTTTTTAGCATATTTCTCTGATTAGGTATGAATGAAAAATCAACTTTTATTCTTTTGTAAGATGCAGTAAAGGAGACGGAGCTGCTTGACCCGCTCCCTGACCGCTGTTTGCTCTGCCTACTCCACCCATCTGGCGTTCCAGCCCTGCCTCCTAATTGAAACGTCATTCTTCAACTACCTGACTATCTTTCACAAGTGCAGTACTCCTATGCTCCGCTTTGCATGACGTGCTAGAAGCTGTGCAGGATATCTGGATGGCCGGAGAATGGCGTTGGAATTAGGAGGCAGGGCTGGGACGCCAGATGCATGGAGTAGGCAGAACAAACAGCGGTTAGGTAGCAAGTTTGCCTAACTGCTTGGTCGGGCAGTCCCATCTCCTTGACTGCATCTTACAAAAGAATAAAAGATTATTTTTTTATTCATTCTACAAAATAAAAAAAATATTACAGAAGAGGCTATTGTTTATGGGCTTGGGAGGGTTAGGGTGGTGACAGGTTCCCTTAAAAGTCAAATCTGCTTTCATATCTTCTCTTAGATATTACTAGTGACAGCAGCAAATACTGAAGTGTGAATCATATATCACTATTATAAATTGACTATATTTTTATCTTTAGGAGAAAAGGTCTTATTCTGAACATTTCTTCTGCTTTTGGTAGCTTTCCTTGCCCACTTTATGCTACTTATTCTGCTTCTAAAGTAAGTAAATATGGTAATGAAAAATTCTCTTTATGCATGAAGAACTAACACAATAAAGTGAAACCCCTCCAGAAATATTTGTGTGTGTATATATATATGTATTTGTATGTGTGGCTTAGTTGAGAATAGAAAAGACTTTATGGTCCAACGCAGGCATGTATGAAGAAATTAAAGTATTGCGCTAGATATCGCTTCATCCAGATGAATGCCCGTCGTTTAGTCTTGTCATGATGTCCTGCACTTGAAACTTCCCTTCCTCCCTGCTTTGTGGTTTTTGTCTGCCTAATAGCTTTGTGAGTATTTACTAATAAATGGAACACTAAGAAGTGATATTGGAAATTGGAACCTCTGATACATAAAAATAGCCACTCCGCTTCTTTCTTTCTTTTTTGTCTTGCACTTTATGGTCCAACTGATACCTTATCAGACTGTTCTGGACAAATTGTCCTTAGGTGCCTATTTTCCATATATGGAGTCTAGAACTATGAACAATACATTATATTTGGGGGATCGGACAATAAAGACTTAGCATTTGGCTCAGCAGAATCAGCTTTGCTTAAATGAAATGTATAAATAGTACCACTAAAAAGTGTAACAAGACCCTGTAATGGGACCACTTTATTTGGTCTCATCCTAAATATGATTTACCAAACTTATTTTGGGTTATTTTATTATTAACTTTGTAATAATGGATGGAATGATTTGTTTTGTTAGGCATTTGTTACTACTTTCTCTAGAGCCCTTCAAGCTGAATACAAATCCAAAGGGATTACAATACAGGTAATATGTAAATATGATAACCATCATCAGTTTTTTTTCCATGTAACTAATATAAAATTTCATAAATTTACTGTCATTATTATAACAACAGCATAAAGTGCAGCTCTCACAATGAATACAGTTTATAATATTAGCCTCATTCAATAGGTATAATTTGTAGTAACCAGTGGATCTATAGGAACATTCACAATACTGTAGTAGTTAAGGGGTCTGCTTATAAAATGTATTTTTGTGCATTATTTTTTCAGCATTAATTTAGATCAAGGTAATTAATAGGATTTCATTTCAACTACCTAGCATTTCCATTTTAGTAGTAATATTTAGGAGGATCTACAAATAAATGTATTTTGTGAATCAATTTTTAAGTCAATTGATGTCTGCATTTTTGTGTGATTCCTGTGTAGATTATAAAGCTGGCTATAAAATTGTTTCTCAGCCGAACTGATTTGGATAGCTTTTTATCACTATGCTGTGACTAAATGTTTAAAGGAGATAAGGAAAAGGCAATTGGATTCCACCTATCTAATTGCTTTCTTCTCATAACGTTGGTGGCTTTCTCTTAATTCATGCATTCATATTAATGAGCTTCTTGGCCGAGCATGAATGTATTTGATATACAGTAGCTACCGCCGTTATATATACATTTACTCCAAAGGCAGACAATAATGTAGAAGAGAAGATAGCTGAAATCCAAACACACAATGTTTCACCAACAGTAAATTAAGTTTTAATCTGCTAATGCTTTTAGTAACTGTGCACATACATTTAGATTTTTTTTTTTGGACTTTTATAGTTTTTACGTTGACCTATGAATCTCCCTAATCATTTGTTGTATTCTTAAATCACTTCCTCCCTAATAATCACTTCCACAACACAGTTATTGGCAATTAGATATCTACAAATGGCTTTGTCATTAGCACTGTGTATGTACACACCCTAAACAGACAACTTATTACAAACTTATTTACAAAAAAAAAAAATTTTGTAACAACAAATATATTTATCTCATAGGAAAAATAAAGTAGTTAGTAATCAAAACTATTAAAATGTGTATAACAACTATATTTCTGTGCCAATTCCATAGGCCTTGATTCTATATGGTGAATGAAGTCCCAGGTAAAAGAGATTATGAAAGTAGAGTCACAGCTTTTAATATTCATTGACTCATTGAATAAACACAGTCTGTAATGATGCTGTAAGCACAATTAAAATAATTAAGCTGCCTAATACTCAATTTATAGGCTTTACAGTATCATAATGATTTTTATAAATCTCAGAAAAAAAACAGCATGATTTTTGTAAATTGCCGAGTCATCAATAGTGAGAATTATGATAAGAGGTGCTTTTTTTTATCAATTCTATTCCTGCAGTACAGAAGTGCTAGCAGTGGCACTCTTCCTTACTATCAAAGAGGCCCTAACATCAATGCAACATTGTAATCTTTGCCGAGTCCACTAAAATAAATAAGAGCCATTTGCTTAGTTTGTTATTAACTATCTAATCAATGCTTTCATCTGTGCCTTTTCTTCTAATTTTCAGGCAGTTACTCCATACGGTGTTTCTACTCCCATGACAAAAAACCTATCAACAAATATAATAACAAAATCTTCAAGAGACTTTGTACAAGAGTCGCTAAAACATGTTACGCATGGAAGTGAGACGTTCGGCTGCCTTGCACATGCAGTTTTGGTAAATTCAGTTTAGAACCTTGCATTTTAAGCCCCCTCTTTAACCCCTTAAGGACGGAGGGTTTTTCGGCTAATTTCTCGCTCTCCAACTTCAAAAATCCATAACTTTTTCATTTTTACGTGTACAGACCTGTGTGAGGGCTTATTTTGTGCGTAACAAATTTTACTTTCCCGTGATGTTATTTATTTTAACATGCCGTGTACTGCGAAGCTGAAAAAAAATTCCAAATGTGGAAAAATTTAAAAAAAAACGCACGTCACGTTCTTGTGGGCTCAGTTTTTACGACTTTCACTCTTCGCTCCAAATAACACGCCTACTTTATTCTTTGGTTCGGTGCGATCGCGGTGATACCAAATTTATATAGGTTTTATTGTGTTTTAATACATTTTCAAAAATTAAACGAATGTGTACAAAAAAGAAAAAAAACCTTCTCTATCGCCCCTGCTCCATAGAGGAGCACAGGACCACCCTGCTTGCTGCTGACAGTGTTTGGGGATTCCCATGAGGGGGGATTGTACAGAGTGATAATATGCGATCCCTCAGGACAGATGTTGTAGCACAAGTCTGACAAAGTGATGAAGATTAAACCCCAAACTCTGGTTTGTTTAAAAAAAAATCCATTAAGGGTCCCTTTACACGGTGGATAAATTGGGAACAAACAACTGACTAACAAAGATGTAGTACATTTTTAACAACGGCAAGACCTATGTTTATATGTTCCCTAATCAAGAACCATCAAGAATGAAATATCTTCGATTGTGTTATCGATGAACTTGATGTTTACTTTGTAATTGGATTGTTCTTTTAAGGCTACATTCACACGATGTGTGCCCACTGTACCATAGTACGGTGGGCACATGCCAGGGAGAGGGAGCCCACCCCTCTCCATAGTGATATACTTTCTCCCGGCTACGGGAAGGTACAGTTTGTTCATTGGCGTCTATGGGGGACATATATACATCCCCCATACGGTCGTGTGAATATAGCCTAACTGTTACTTCCCTATTATTGCCTTATGAAAAAGACCCTTAAAGGGGTTCTCTATGAATACCACTGGTCTACCAGAGCTGGGGCTAGAAAAAAAAAGCGCACCGTTCCCCTATGCCGGCACCTGATTCCTGTGTGGCTCCATTACTTCTTGTTTTCGATGTTGCATTGGACTGGATGTTCCATGGAGAAACAGGACCCGCTTCATCCAAGGATGGGCCTGCTCAGACACGGGGCATCACTTCCATTTGTCAGGGGACATCATATACTGCGGTCAAGGATACCAGTCATCGGATGAAGCCGGTACTGTGACCCACTGGAACTACCGGTCAGATGAAGTGGTAGAAGCTGAGAGTATCGAAACAAAGTGAAAACTGAAGTCATCGGAAATTTACATCATATTCAGGATGTACATAACCATAATTTAGGAAAAATTCTTTATTTCATTGGTGAAATAGTCTGTGAGCTTTTTCTACACCACAATGTAACTGGAGTTTAATAGGGACAATATTCACAAATTAATAAAGGGAGCTTACCACCACTCCCATTTCTACATGACAGAATGAAACTAAGCCCCTCACACTCAGCCATAACCTATCGAGAGGACTAGAAGGCTTGGTTGAGTATCATAGGAGGTAAATTACGTAGTTGGTGCAAAAACTAGCGGCATATATTATAGACTTGTCAGTAGCCACCTACTTAGAAGGCTATGTTATTTATTTTAACATGCAGTGTATTGCGGAACTGAAAAAAAATTCCAAATGTGGAAAAATTGAAAAAAAATCACGTCACGTTCTTGTGGGCTCAGTTTTTACGACTTTCACTCTTCGCTCCAAATAACACGCCTACTTTATTCTTTGGTTCGGTGCGATCGCGGTGATACCAAATTTATATAGGTTTTATTGTGTTTTAATACATTTTCAAAAATTAAACGAATGTGTACAAAAAAGAAAAAAAAATTTTTGCCATTTTTGGGCGCACGGAGATGTGTGAGGGGTCATTTTTTGCGAAATGAGGCGACGTTTTCATTGCTACCATTTTGAGGTCTGTGCGACATTTTGATCATTTTTTATTTCATTTTTTATGTTATGTAAAAAGGTGTAAAAGTCGCATTTCGGACATTTGGGCGTCATTTCCCGCCTCGAAGGTCACCGCCGCCCGTAACCGTTTTTATATTTTGATCGGGCATTTTGGGGCGCGGCGATACCTAATATGTTTGTGATTTTTACTTTTTATTATGTTTTATATCCGTTCTAGGGAAAGGGGGGTGATTTGAACTTTTAATATTTTATTAATTTTTTTTATTTTTTAAACTTTTTTTTTTTCTTTTTTTTTTTTTCACTATTTTTTAGACCATCTAGGGTACATTAACCCTAAATGGTCAGATCGCTCCTACCATATACTGCAATACTACAGTATTGCAATATATGGCATTTTTGCAGGTCATACATTACAATGAGCCACTGGCTCATTGTAACGAACCTGCATAAGCCATGTAGCCTCGTGTCAATAGAAGACCCGAGGCTACCATGGTAACCGATCGCCGTTGAGAGGGTTAATAGCCGCGATCGGTGCAAGCACCGACCGCGGTTGTTAGCGGTGGGGGTTTTCTGCAAAATGCAAAAACCCCCACCTTTGTATGAAGAGGACTCAGCCTGTGAGCCCTCTTCATACATCCCTTATATAGCGTTAAGGGGTTAAAGGAAATCTACCATTTTGATTTGATGCATTATGAATCAAACATACCTTGAGAATGCTGTAGCTACACTGATGCCGAAACATATCTTGTTTAATCCCTGAGCTGAGTGGTTTTGCTGAAAAAACGATTATAAAATTATGATAATGAGGCTCTGTCACTTCTGTGCTGGGACTCGGACTTCTCCTCTCATATTAAGTATGTGCTGCTCGAGAGAATGATGTAATCAGTGTGTTGTGCCTGACAGTGATCAATCGCTGCACCCTCTCCCAGCTACTGTGTATGAGTGATCCAGCTCAGGTTGATTAGTCCTGTCTGGACAGTTCAGGAAGCTCCATGTAACGTGCAGGTTTAAGGCAATCCAGCTTTCCCAAGATATTGAATGATATAATTTTTATTCAGCTAAACCACTCAGCTCAGGGATTAAACAAGATATGTTTCTGCATCAGTGTAGTTACAGCATTCTCATGGTATTTTTGGTTCATAATGCATGAAATCAAATGGTAGATTTCCTTTAAAGGGAATCTGGAGCGCAGTGTCAGCTGTAATATACAGCTGACACCCACTGATTCTGGTGTCGGCTCAGTTTGTGAGCCGGTGCCAGTAGCAGGGCATATCTTCGCGCAAGGATCTACTATTATGTCCTGGTGTGCGTAAAGGTTAAAGATGAGTAGACCCAGAGATAAAGTAAACCAAAAAGGGGACAAATCAGTGTGCAGTTTGGTCAGTGCTGTGTCATGCTACAGTCAGGCCAGAGCACGGAGAAGATCCTGATGCAGCCAGTTATTTTACAGCCAGGTACATGATGACAAGGAGGATGGAACATGGCTGAGCTACTGGGAAATATATATAGATTTTTAAATTTTGTATGTCTGTTTGTTGCAGTATTTTGCCAAGGGTTAATAGCCGCGATCGGTGGAAGCACCGGTTATTAGCGGTGGGGGTTTTGTGCAAAATGCAAAAAACCCCACCTCTATATGAAGAAGACTCAGCCCGTGAGCCCTCTTCATACATCCCTTATACCTCTGCGCCGTAGAGCTACGGCGCAGAGCGTTAAGGGGTTAATGAATCCCGGCCGGACCTGAATCCAGCACAGAGAACGCGCCACTGGATCGCGAATGGACCAGCACCGACCGCGGTTATTAGCGGTGGGGGTTTTGTGCAAAATGCAAAAACCCCCACCTCTGTATGAAGAGGACTCAGCCCGTGAGCCCTCTTCATACATCCCTTATACCTCTGCGCCGTAGAGCTACGGCGCAGAGCGTTAAGGGGTTAATGAAACATATGGTGTATTACATATCTGTCACTTATAAATGACACCAAAGTCTTTGTCAATCTATGAACAGGAAACTCTTCCATGCCTGAATGCTCAGGTTCTAAAAGGGGTCATCGTGACTCCATAGGACAGTGGTGGCGAACCTATGGCATGGGTGCCAGAGGCGGCACTCAGAGCCCTATTTGTGGGCACCTGGGCCATCACCCCAGCACACCAGACAGAACTCAAAGAATCTTCCTGCAGTTCCAAGCAACTTAGAAGATGCTGCTTTCAGGCATATATTAAAGTGATACTTATTTCGCTACTTGGGAATGTAGGAGGAGGGAGAAGGGACAAATTATCTTTGGAGGACCTCCTGCTGGCCCCACGATTTTCTGTGTACAGAGGGACACTGGAAAGAAGCTAAAATGATGCAAACTTTCCAGCTTGTCCTCAGGAGGCCAATATGATGATAGAACGTTGTTGAGGAACAGGAAGCAATAAGTTACTGCTTTCATTTTTGGTTGGCACCTCGCGATAAATAAGGGGGTTTTGGCTTGCAGTTTGGGCACTTGGCCGCTAAAAGGTTTGCCATCACTGCCATAGGAAATGTTTACACATGGATTATTGTAATTGCAATTTTACGTTCCCGAACACTCCACCAGTGACTCCAGTGGGCATTAACTTTCTAAATGGTGTTGGCAAAGTTATCAGCAGCATCCAAAGCACCATGGCCGAGTACTTGCCAGCACTCACAAACCAGCTGCACTTTGTGTCACCATTTTGGGGAGGACCGTTGCTCCCGATGCTAGTGCCAGCTGTTGGGGTTTAGTCATTTGGATGCTGCTGGCAACTTTATATCCGCAACTGGTGCCAGTACCGTTCTGAGGAGCGGTAAGAGTGAATGAGTTTGAGCTGAACACGAACCTGGTGCCAAATTCCATACGAACCTAAACTTTGTGGTTCAGGTCCGCTCATTACTAATTAACACCTTGACACAGTGTAGGCTGTTTGGAGAAGGCACATGGACTAAGCCTTCTCCATCTCCATGCAGTAGACAACCATCACTAACACGCTAAGACTAACACAAATCAGTTCTGCCACCGATTAAAGGTATTCGTCATTATTCGTCGTTATTGGTTGATGGAGATCCATTGCTATGACAGGTCTGTAAATCTCAGGAAGACTCGGGGCTATATAAAGCAAACTGAAGTAAACACTGCCTCCGACAAGGTCAAATTAATAGTCAGCAAATTCACAATATACAGTAGTACATTAGTATTGCAGTATATTGTATCAGCTATCAGATCCCCTAGGGTTCAAGTACAAAAGAGCTAAAAATATGAAAAAACATGTAAAAAAAATTCAAATCAATTTTTTTCACATAATAATTCAAATCATCCCCCTTTCCCTAGAATAGGACTAAAAAAAACCATAGTAATTACCATGTTAGCATGTTATCTCTTCATCCCACATGCCTGATCTTTAAAAACATAAAAATGATTATTCTTTGAGGTGAACCCTGATGCATTACAACAACCAAATGTCCAAATCACCACTTTTTTGCCATTTCATCAGACATAAAAATTTAAATAAACAGTGATCAAATGGTTGTAGTTTCCAAAACAATATCAATTGAAAAGTCAGCTTGTCCCGACAGAATTTTATACCTTCTTAAGTTGTGGACATCAGAATGTGGTGGTACACCGTAAAATCATTTAATATAAAAATTTTACTTTTTTAATGTTCCTCAGAGATCGTACTGACCCAAACAATAAAGGGAATGCATCATTTGGACCATACAGTGAAGGCTGTAGAACCAGAGTTCGCATGAAAATGACACAAATACTTCTTTTTAGTCAATTTCTCTGCTTTTGGAATTTTCCAGATTCCCAGCGCACTGCATTGAATATTAAAGGGTGGGACAGTGAAGTCTAATTTTTTATACAAACAACAAGCCCTCTTGCATCTCTGTAAATGGAAAAATAAAAAAGTGTTGGCTGTATGAACGGAGGGGAGCAATAAACTGAGGTGCAAAAACAGAAATAGGCTTTGGGGTTAATCTTTAAGATTTTCTTTGCTTGCGTTGTTTTAAATGTAACTAAAGTGATTCACAGTGTCATCATACACTTAATTAACCCTTTAATGTGTTACCAGAGAATGACTTACTTTTCAAACAAATTTTTATGTTAAATTTGTATTTTTGGAACGGTTGATCTGTTTTTATAGGCCATAATAATAAACTGGGATTTATGTCACATATGGGATTCCAATAAAATATAATGAAGGAGGTTTATCAGAAGTGTCTAGTTGCTCATGCCCACCCACATGCTCCTCCTCCATTAGTCATCTCATTACTGAGGGATTAATCAAGGATTGTACTGGCATTCAAGCCGTGATAAAAGACTAATAATATCTTATATCTACATACTACCCAACAATGGTGAACACTGTCACATTTATGTTATTAGGATTGTAAGTGATTAAAAACATAGTACTTTAGCTTTATATAAGCATATAGAATGGAGTATAACCACTAATGTTGATCTGGTTTAGCAGATTGATTGATTAAAATAGTGCACCATCGTGTTAAGTTTGATAGTAGAAACCAGTTGTAGAAATCAGTATAAAGTATGGCATACAACCATGCAGTGCTGAGTAGTATTGCTTGTTTATTTGTAATATGAATATGCCTACATATTGGCAATTTATTTATAATTAGTAAGTTGTCAATAATTATTTAAAATATCTTTCATTTTAAACACAGTACTGAATATTATTGTAAATATTTTTTTTTTTTAAGGGATGGATCATGGACCAAATTCCACTGTGGGTAATCCACAGCACAAGAGTACAACAGTGTATTTTGAACATAATTATTGCCAAGCAAAGAAAAGAAAAAGAGATGCTAAAGAAAGAAAAGATACGCTAAGATCGCTGCCAATACTGGATTTACACCTCTGAAGCCTATAAACACGAAGTACCTAGCACCTTGGGACCTTAATATATTAACAAAGCAACATGGGGATATCCCTATGAAATTACAATATTCATCCTAAAACCAGCCATCCAGTGTATGCATGAGGGGGCTGTCCAGAGACTTCCCTCTCTGATGCTGGCTCCCAGGACCGCCACTCCCATAGTCACCGATTCTCTCACTGCTACATGCCAGTGGTGACTGCATATAGTGCATAAGCCTAGCTTCCTGTTGCAGTTGCGTAGTGTGCAGTTGCCATTATGTGCTTTACACCCTAATGCTTGGTGTGGCCTCCTCTTTGTGATAAGGTAGCATGTACTAGGTTACTGCACATGTACCACCACTCTCTGTTTGTAAATAGTCTCCTGTGGCGATCCAGGAGAAAGCATCAGAAAGGGGAGTGCCTGGATAGCCCCCTCATGAATACACCTGGTTGCTGGTTCCTGGAGTTCCGTCAATCGGACCGCTAAGTGCCACAGTGTAGCACAGCATTTAGGCAAGGATTTTTAGAGTCATATAATTGGAAAAGGGCTAGGGAGGGTATTTCATTACATATGTGCATATAGTCCTCTTTTTTTTACCTGACAGGTTTCCTTTAAAGATAACCTGTCATCAGTTTTTCAACATTAAACCTAAATACAGAAGTCTACTCACTGGGGCAGATTTACTTACCCAGTCCAATTGGGATCCAGCAGCGCGTTCTCCGACGCTGATTCGGGTTCTGCCGGGATTCACTAAGGACATGCCCCCGATGTCCACTAGGTGTCGCTGCTGCGCTGAAGTCCGCCGGAGTTCACCGCAGTTCACCTCCTTCGTCTCGGTGTATGTGAGTGCTATTCTTGTGAAACAAATTCTTTTTTAAATTCCGCTGTTTTACCGAATCCGTCGGATTTTCCAACGGCCGTGCCCCCGATTTCTGTCACGTGAAAGCCGGCGCCAATGCGCCACGATCCGATCGCGTGCGCCAAAATCACAGGGCAATTTGGCGCAAATCAGAAAGATTCAGGAAACCCGACGAAAATGCGCGATTCGGACCCTTAGTAAATGAGCCCTACTGTTTCCAATTCAGTTTTATTATAAAATTCCATAGCTCCTATCTTTATTAAAACAATATTTTAGAAAAAGAATCTGGCAAGACTCACTGAGTCACAATGGGTATGTTTTCACTATTATTCCAATGTTCCTCTCAGGACCCTCATTCCCTTTCTTTGAGTCACTGGGGCACATTGACTTGTGGTGACCGAGTTGTGGTGCACTTTTTTCGGACCATGCCCTGGCTTCCATGTGACGCAATTTAGGGGGCGTGCCGTCGGACGATCAGACTGATTCAGACTGAGAGCAGGGTTTAACTTTCAAATTGTGTTGCAAACCCTAGCCCTAACATGCACCACTAAAAAGATGGTGAACTTGGACCTGAGCGGGGCAGCGACACATTCATGATATTGGGCTCACGATCTAAGTGAATCGTGGCAGGGTGTATTATAGTCGGACAGTGCACTTTCTGTGAACTCCAGTGATGGGGTAAGAAAATGTGCCCCTCTGTGTCGATCTGCTAACATCTCCCTCAACCCCCGCATCCCCCCCATTCCTGAGGGAGGGAGGAGTGATGGCACTGAGGGAGATGTTGAAGAAAACATGCCACTTGTGACTTGTTAAATCTGCTGGAAAAGTGCCAGCTACTTTTTTTTTATTGATTTAAAGTAAACCTACTATTTGATTTGATGCTTTATGAAGAAAACATACCTTGAGAATGCTGTAGCTACACTGATGGAAGATCATATCTTGGTTAATCCCTGTGCTGAGTGGTTTCCCTGATAAAACATTATGATAATTAAGCTTTCTTGCTTCTGTGGCTCCTTCAGCGCTTGTCCTAGCACGTGACTGCAGGAGAGGCTGATGTAATCGTTCTTGTGGCTGAAGGCAGAATAATCAATTGCTGCACCATCCCCCAGCTGCTGTGTATGAGTGATCCAGCTCAGGTTGATTAGTCATGATGGACTAACCTCCATTTGTAATTACAAGCTCATGTGTAATGTGTCAACCAGCCTGACCCAGCTTTCTTAAGGTCCTGAATGTTATAATTGTTTTTTCAACAAAACCACTGAGCCCTGGGATTAATCAAGATGTGACCCTGCATCAGTGTAGCTACAGCAGTCTCAAGATATGTTTGCTTCATAATGCATCAAATCAAATGGTAGGTTTCCTTTAATACACATATGAGATATGGATTTTTATAATAAAAACTGAATGGGAAACAGTTATAAGATGTATGTGGGAACCTGTCATTAAGGTTTAATGGTCAGGAAATGTTCCTTTCAAAGAGGTTTAACCAAAAAGACGACTTATAGAAAATCTACCATCAAAACCAGGAATGATAAAGCACAGACACTCATAGATCCAGGCACTTAAATCAACTTTATGCTAATGACTTAGAAGGGCTCTGATTTCATAAAACAGACAGAGGGGGAGCAGGAGACAGTGTAACAGCCTGTGAAACTGCAGGACAGAAGGGGCTTCAAGTTGATTGAAAGAATGAGGTAATGGATAAAAAATATCCAGTCACAGTATCTGGATCCACAAGTACAGTGAGTGTCCCTTGTTCTAATGCTTGATTTTGATGGTAGTTTTTTTTAATCATGTGTGACTATACACAAAGAACAGGTGAAGATCTTTCCATTATACCTCAAATTTGTATTGTCTCCACACCTTGGCTCAAACTCACTAATGTTATAAAATTGATAATCAAACACCCATACCACAGTAATCTAACATTGACCAAAAGGACCAAGGACTTTTAGGCCTATTGCCCACGAGTGTGTGTGATGTGATTTACTCACATCAGACTTGTATTGTTAGCTTGAATGTCCAGAAATAAAATGAAATGCTGAGTCCGGTCTGTAAGCGTTCAAGCCGGACATTCAGGAAAACTTAAGATGCCAGTCTTACTTAGGCCAAGCAGGACAAGGTCCGGTTGTTGGGCAAACACATCAATTAGCGCTATTTTGGTGTATTAGCCTTGGTTGTTGCAAAGGAGAATGAGGGGAGGGACGATCACTACTTAGGATATCCCTTTAATACAGTGTGATGTGCTGCCAGCCAACAAGCATTCTATAGCTGCACTAATGCAATTAGATGGTGCCATTGTTAAGGGCATCTACAGTAGTGTGCAAAAGTGTATTAACTAAAGTGAGGGCATAAAGTATGAAATAATGTTGGGGCATTATATTTAAAATTATTCTTGTGAGTGCATTATGTATAAAATAATGTGAGGTATTATATATATATATAGTATATAGAATAATTCAGTGTGGAGAGGTATATATCAATTTAAAGAGGGATTATATATATAAAAAAATAATGCAGGGTGCTATGCAGGGTCTAGGAACGGACTGGTGAGTGAGACAACTGGTCGACATTCCCTACCTGCACCAAAGTACAAATAAGTAGACAAAGATCAAACAATACAGAAAGTGAAGGAAAGTCACCAAATATGGGTCAGAACAAGAGAACAAAGCAGTACAAAATCACAAGGCAAACGGATAGTTAGCGAAACAGAGAATCAAAAGGGTCAAAAATACCAAAATGCAGAAGGCAATCGATCAGCTCTCTGACATCAGGATGGGCAGCAATGAAAGCTGTCAGAGATTCTGTCCATCACAGTGGATTAATGTTTAGTAAACCAGAGTTCTCAGGAGATATATGAGTCTGGTAGAAATAAATCAAGGCTGCTAGGAATAGTGTCCAGAATAGAAAAAAAGGACCCTTTTCAGTGCATCCTCAGCCGTACTTTACCAAGAGAGGATGATACAGGTTTAACTTGGGGAAATTATATGTGAACTCATTTATGGGGGGATATTATAAAAAATATGTAATATCCATTAATAATATAAATATTTCCTTATAATAATTATGATTATAATTAATAAATAATATTTGATGCAATGTTGCTTTACAAATAGGGAATTTTGGAAGAATTATTGTGCATTGTGGCACAGGTCGGGTGGGGTTTACAACAGCCCTCCATCAAAGTGTTCATTTAGAAAAATATTGTGCTATCAGCAGAATGCGCCATCTTCCATCTGCCGACAGTCCTTCACAGCAAGTGCAATATCACAGTATAATAGTATTGCTTCAATTGCCAGTGCCTTTCATAAGACATTAAATGTAAAGGGACGCTGGCAACATAAAGTACATATTCTCTCAATGTCACAGGAACTTCGCTGGTACCCTGTAATGATTCTGTCCTATAGAAGGTACAATGGCAAGTATACTTTCTCCAGTGCTACAAGCATCCACCTAACCTTAATTCCATGAACTCCTTATTCCAGGAGCAGCGGTTAACATCCTCACACTTGCACTGAATGAAGTTGGAAAGTACTTCCCAACAACCCACCTCTCTCTGTGACAACTGTAGAGAATATCAGTGGTTTATATAGTGGAGGACAAAGGAGAGCCAAAATAAATCAAAGGGCTCATAAGCAAGCAATTAGGTGGAGGATGCCTCATTGTCACAGAACTTAAAGGAAACCTACCACTTGGGATAGGGCTTATAAGCTGGACATGCCGTGCACCAGCTCAGGGTGAGCTGGTGCCGGCGCTTATCTCCGTTATGTTTTTAAACAGTTTTAAAGTGTTTTAACAGTTTATTAATGTTTATATCCTTACTAGCTTTCCCACACCGGGGTCCGCGCTCGGCGCACCATGCGCGCGACTGTGCGTGCATCTGAATAGGAAGTGGTAGCGCGCATGGTGCGCCGAGCGCGGACCCCGGTGCGGGAAAGCCAGTAAGGATATAAACATTAATAAACTGTTAAAACGCTTTAAAACTGTTTAAAAACATAACGGAGATAAGCGCCGGCACCAGCTCACCCTGAGCTGGTGCACGGCATGTCCAGCTTATAAGCCCTATCCCAAGTGGTAGGTTTCCTTTAAACAAACTAGGTGCTACAGTAGTAGTTTCCACACCATACCTTGCTGGTGGCAGCTATTTTATAAAGCTGATCATTCCCTCAAAAATATACACCAGCACTTAATATGAAGTGCACATGAAAAAATACATGTACTGCACAAGAGATACTTTTACCAGACATCACTTACTGATTAAATAAGTCACAGTTGCTGCACAGTCTACACTGCGTGATTCAAAATATGAAATTTAGGCCTCCTAAATAATGTCGTCTCTGCTGCATATTGGGGAAACAAGAAGTCTGTGCATCAAATATCAATATGATGCATGGAGTTCAGTCCCCAGCAGAATGATCAGTCCATGGCATGGTGTTTCTCACGTCTGTATCACAGACATATGGGAATCCAGTTTAACTCACAGTATAGTGTTTCCCTTAGTAACAACAATGGGGCCCATTTACTTAGAAAGTTGGAAAATGCACTAAAAGTAATAATTCTATTATAATAGCGGCGAATCGTTAAGAACGTGTACCAGAAATCAAGAATCTGTTGCTTCCCCACACTGGCCCGATAGAGTTCGCCATCTTTTTTGTGGTGCATCTTTAACATACAGCGTGTGACACAATTTGCAAGTTGAATACGGTGCTCGGTCCGAATTGGTCAGACCGACCAACGGCACAACCCCTAATTTGTGTTGCATGGAAGCAAGCGGAGCCGCGCCACAAAAGGGTTGCGTGCGCCACAATCGCAGCACAGACATTTCGCAGTCCGACAAAAATGCACGCAAAGCCCTTGGTAAATGAGCCCCAATGTTCCACTGTGTGCTTCTAAATAACACTTACTTCATGCAACTGAACTTGCTGCCCCTACTTAGGCTTAATAATAAGATTTAAAAAAAATCTTTAAATCATATTTATGTTGGTTCTTTTTAGGCATTATAAAAAATTATTTCTCAGGATTCTGGACAAAAAAGGTTCATATTTGTTTGAGCAAAATTAAATAAAACATAGCAAAATGCTGAAAATTCAGGGGTCAGGTTACCTTGAAACAAGTCAGCTCAGACACTCTAAGGGTGCCTCCACACGTTACAGCTAAAACTGCATTGCAATCAGTTTTGATGTACTTTCAGGTGCAGGACCCCTTATTCTTTTATGTGCTGGAGATAGTTTTTAACCCCTTAGAGCTTTGCGTTCGATATAGATCTGATGGAGATCTGAGCTGGGCCGGTATCAGGATACACAGGGTGCCGGCTGTAACACCCGCGGTTAGAGTGGGCTCGATCGTGGGTGTTTAACCCGTTAAATGGCATGGTCACTGAAACTGAGGAATTTAAACTGCCTGTAACTGATCTTTCCCCCACGTTCGCCCCCCCTGAGCTGTCTTCAGTGGGCGGCGATCATTTCTATGGCAGCCCTGAGGTCCGATCAATAAAAAATAAATCAATAAATGGGGCCCATAAGCCGCATAAAATATAAAGAGACATATAAAGCACAAAAAGTCTAAATCATAACACAAACCCCACATATGTAGTATCACCACGTCCATAACAACATGTAGAATAAAAGCAAATAATGACTGAACCCTCACGATGAACGTTGTAAAAAAACTGTTAAAAACCTGCCACAAATTATGGTTTTTACCTATTTAATCCCACAAATAAAAGTGATAAAAAAACGTATGTACTCCAGAATAATTCTGTTGCAAAGTACATCATGCCCTGCAAAAAACAAGACATGAACCAGCTCTGCAGCCAAAAAAGTAAAGTTGGAAGATGGCGATGAACAAATGATAGATTTTTCCCCACATTAGGGTTTTATTTGGTAAATTTAGTAAAACATAAATAAACATAAATATTCAAATGCAGTATCGCCATAATTGTATTGACCCATAGAATAAAGATAACATGATTATTAGGCTATACTATGAACACCAAAAAAAAAAAGTTAAAAATTCTGTATTGAATTGATGCTTTTCTACTCCTGCCCTCAAAAAAAGTTCAACAATTTTTAACAATAGGGAATACCAACCCCAAAATGGTAACACTGGAAAAAGCATCTCATCCCGCAAAAAAATTCTGTCACTTGGCCTCAATAACAAAAAAGCTAAAATTTTATAGTCTACAAAAGAGGCCAATGAGGAAACTAAAACCTTGGCAGCTACAGGACGCTCCCTCCCTTCTTGCTAAGTGTCCATGAAACAAGTAACGGTCACATGTGGGGGGTCTCTGTACTCGGGAGAAATTGCATAACAAATTGTATGGTGGGTTTTCTCTTCTTATCTTTTGGAAATGTGTAAATTTTAGGGCTAAATGAACATATAACTGGCAAAATTTGACCATTCTTAATTTCACCACCATTTTGATTTAATTACTATGAAGATCTCAAGGGGTTAACAATCTTCCTTAAAGCTGTATCTGACAGTTTGAGGGGTGCAGATTTGAGAATGGATTGATATATAGGGGTTTTTAATGCTAAATATTTAAAATTACATTCAAAACAGTAATTATTTCCCAAGATAATTCAGAAAAAAACGGAAAAGCGATATTTCAATTGTAAGCCAGGTAAAATCAAAATACATTATCCAGACATTTCCAAAATTATAAAAAATGTAAAGTAGACATATGGAAAAAAAGACTGAAAAAAAAGACTTCAAATTTTGAAAATGGCAATTTTTTTTTTTTTGTAAATAAACTCAAAACTTATCAACCAATATTTACTACTAAAATGAAGTACAATGTGGGAAAAAAACATTCTCATAATCGCTTAGGTAAGTAACAGTGTCCACAAGTTAGAACCATATAAAGCGACACAAGTCAGAATACAAAAAATGGGGCTGAGCCTTAAGCTACAAAATGGCTGCCTCCTTAAGGGTTTAAAGACACAACTATTTTTGAAAGCATTCTTTATTTACAACATTTCTTTCTATACCTGCCTAAAACTTTTGCACAATACTGTACACTTTTAAGCCTAAAGGTCCGTTCACATCTGCTGATGCATCGACTAACAAGCAAAGATTGGACACCAAATCCCAGTTTATACAGGGAAACATGCTGCTGGTAATCCTCTAGTTTTGCTGCATAAAAGAAGCAATCAGCTGATAAACAAGACAATTGTTGGGGATGATGTTCTTATAATCTGTAAAGTCAACCTATATGGAGATGACATACAATGTAAGCACTATATGAAATAAACAGTAAAATAATGATATTAGGTATCAATTATCTACCTTAATGAATATTTCTCTGTTATGTTTATAAGACATGTATAAAATTAGTGTATCATTTACTTTTGAGAAGAGGGCAGAATAAAGTCTGTAGTGTAATATATTTTAACTAACATTGGAATGTGTGAATTCTTAAGGAAAATGTTAAAAATGTCCAATTGTAAATAAAGACAGACATCATGCAACCCACACTTCAGCCTAATTTTCTTCTGCTTATTCTCGTGTCAAGGAAAAAACTAAAAGTGAACTCACCTTCTGACGCTCCCCGGCATCCATCGCGGCTCCGACATCGGGTCCTGATCCCTCACAGTTTTCGTGACATCAGCCGCATCAGCACACACTATGATGTCAGCTTATGGCTGACGTCATTGTGCCTGTGACGGAACGGGAGGGGCTGGCAGGCTATATACTCAAGGGGGCAGGCAGGCTATATACTTGAGGGGTAAGGCAGGCAGACTATATACTTGAGGGGGCTGGCAAGCTATATACTTGAGGGGGCTGGCAGGCTATATACTTGAGGGGGCTGGCAGGCTATATACTTGAGAGGTATGGCAGGCTATATACTACAGGGGCTGGCTGGCTTTATACTACAGGGGACTGGCAGGCTATATACTCCAATGTGACCAATGCATTTCCCACCCTTGGCTTATACTCGAGTCAATAGGTTTTTCCAGTTTTTGTGTCAAAATTAGGGGTCTCGTCTTATACTCGGGTCGGCTTCTACTCAAGTATATACAGTACATTACAAAAAGGTTACCACCTTAAATGATTCTCTGGGATTAGAAAGAAGTATCTAAGTATATTATTTTTCCCCTATAAACAGTGCCAAATCAGGCTTTGAATGGCCTACCTGGGTTCATATATCAAAGTCTCTGGATCAAAACAGGTTTTGAGTAACAACCGCAAAACACACTAAAATATGTACATAATAATAATAATGCTTTATCTATATAGCGCCTACAGATTACGCAGCGCTGCACAAAGCATACCAAGTCGGTATATATTAAGAATGCATGACAGACACAGTCTGCTGCAGCTGAATCCCCCCCCCTCCCCCCCCCCCCACCCATTTCTGGGATTCACCACACACTGGTGTAAGGGAGCCAAGTATTGTGAAATAAAGTTTTGTAAAGTACTGAAATGAATGAGAATGCTGCGAAAGGAATTTTTAAAATCAGAATCCCATAGGCTATTGGAACTTGTCATTAGCTAAATATTATATTCCTGGTAACATGTTTGCTTTATGCAGAAGCATGCAATGGTGTTTTCTTTATGTCTAAAAATGTATTAAAGGAAACCTACCATTTCAAATGGTAGGTTTAAGCTGTAAGCCATCATTTCTGCTTAGCATAAATCCACTATTATCAGTGAACAGCACTTTAGCTCAATGGTCCCCGGTCCAGCATGATTGCTCCTTAGCCCCTGCATGACAGTGGTGCTATGAACAGGTACCCTTACAGGACCTTTAGCACACAGACCACTCAAAACATTTTGAATGGTCTAATGCAGCGGTCCTCAACCTGGGAGTCGAACGACCAAAACACAGGGGTCGCGACTCTATCACGTTTTTGCCGCAATTCACAGTAAAAAACGGAATACAACATGTGTGCAATAAGCACTCACTGCTTCAGGACCTGTCGGCTGCTGCATACATAAGAAGCTCGAGGACCTGTGGTGATGTCATCATCACATGATCCTCCAGCTTCTCCTCTACACAGACTCCCGCGGAACAGGACTGCTCTGCTCAGTGAGTACAAACTGCAACTTGAAGCAGCAGGCCCGCACCTAAAACACTTTCTCGGCTGCCCGGGATAGAAGCAGACGCCTTTCTCTCTGCCTATGAAGAAGCTGTTGGGGAGGTGCAGGGTGATGTTATTATACTGGCGTAACTTCACCAGAACCTTCCACCCTCCAGTCCAGATACCGTCGGCGTCTCTATTCTTGGTGAGGTCTGACACAAGATCACAATGGCGCCTGAGCCACACCAGAATATCCTGAGGGGGAACAGACTCGTTCCAGAAGATGACATTAACCACCACAGTACATGGCCTGGATAATTGGGACAAACGTGAACTTACACCGCCAGTCGTGTCCCAGAACCGGGGGAGTTATCCCAGAACTGTCCCAGGATAGACATGAGCTTAAAGGTGACATCAAGCCCTGTCGTCTGGAAGGTTGATGACTGCCAGGCATGTCATCATGCCGTGAAACCCCATTGCCACAGGAGATCCCGCACCACAAACCCCTACTGGGAGATCTTCCTTTGCGCCTCTGTTCTTAAAGGCACCCACGTTCATCCTCTTAAACGCTGCCCGGAGTATGTAATGTGCATGGAGGTAAAGGAGGAGCGCCGCGGCTCCAGGCATTTCTGGGAGTCATGCCGGGGTTCACCTGGCTTATTAAGGGGGGAGGTCTGATCTAGGGGATCGACTTATTTGGGGGGCTTGATGTTGAGAGGGGGAAATCACATACATCCTCTGTACAACCCTGCGCCCATCCACCTATATGCGTATGATAGATGGTTGCATATCAGACCAAGAATGAGGTACCCTCAATCCCCACACCTCAGTTCATTCAGAATGTCCCCCGGTCCGGTCACAGCCAGCACAGATCTCCTGGGACAGTGCATCAGTCTGACACACAGAGGAAAATGCTTTGTCTTTGCTGCTGCGCCGTACTGCTGGGACCTTTTGTACCAACATCCTCGGCTCCTTCTCAGTTGACGCTGCAGAGGTCTGCGGCTGATCTGCGACTGTCCCTTTTGGAAGGAGAAAACTACAGGTTTCAGTAAGGGTGTTGTAACAGCGGGCGACACTGGGATCTGGGTCTGGGTCACAGCTCGCTCTGCTGTAGAACGCTCACTATTTACGAATGTCTGCGGCCAGGGGTCCACATCTTCTCCAGGACCACAGTCCATGTCCCTCACCAACCTGTGCAGCCTCTAGCTCAGTGAGTGCAGCTTGGATCATACAGTTCTTACTCTTGATGTGCAGTTTTCCAGGTTATACACTACAGTCATCTGCATCTGCAGCATTTCCTTATGTGGGCTAAGCGTCCCCCATCCTCTCGTACCAGTCCTGGGATCTCCTCTGCTAGCCTCAGCTCAGACACTCGCACGGTTCCTCCACGGCTGTGCTGGTGCGGAGGTGCTGCTCCAGGTGTCTGAGAGCAACCGGCTCTCTTGCGCTCCGTCTTTTCTGCCTGCGTGGTCAGAGCTTTGAGGGCTGTTACCACGTGCAGGGACACTCATGCGGCTTAGCTGTAGTATCTGTGGCGCCTGTTGCAGGCCAGTGACACACATCCTTCTGCATAAGTTCTCTTGCAGGGTTTGTACTCTCCAGGATTTCTCCGGTCTGGGTGGCAGGAGTGGGGCTGTGTGCACCGCTGCTCGTCCTGCACTCACCACCTTTGCTGCTCCATGCTGGCGGGCTGGGACTCACTTTCCTTACATTGCTTCACCACTTTTGTTTTCTGTTCCTTCTTTACAACATCCATATTCTTTGACTTCTTCCTTACAAAGGACCTGGTTCATCCCTTGTAGAAATGTTGGAGTTTTTCTCCCGTGTTGTAGGCCTGGAGCCTGGCTGCTCTGGGGGATCATCCCACACCACGGTGGCCCCGCCCTGGGGCTCGCTCCAGACACAGGAGACTCAGGAGCTCTGCTTCTCACACCCCTCCCAGCAAGGGGGGCATATTTATAGTAGTTTATTTTGTACATAGGGGGCAGAGTATAGTCGTTATCGTCGTGTGCATAGGGGCGGGCGTATTATAGTAGTTTATATCCTGTATGGGGCAGTATATATATATTATTCTTGTCACAGGAGGGTGTATTATTTATAGGTAGTTATATTCTTGTACAATGGGGGTATTATAGTAGTATATTCTTGTACATGGGGGCAGTATTATAGTAGTTATTTTTTGTACATAGGAAGTAGTATTATAGTATTATATCCTGTACATGATGGCAGTATTATAGTAGTTATATCCCTGTAACAAGGGGGCTATTGTTAAGTAGTTATATTCTGTCATAGGGGGCAGTATTATAATGTTATATACCTTGACATGTTGGGGGTCACCGCAACATGAGGAACTGTATTGTGGGGGTCACAGCATTAGAAAGGTGAGAACCACTGGTCACTCTCCTTCAATGTGCTTTGATTGATCCATAAGCATAGCTACATTGTAAAGTTTAATTGTTGAGGAAGGAGGACATGATAACAATATTAGAAGATTCCACAGCCACAGTACTGCTATCTATGAGAAGTGTCCCATGGTTATAATTTTTGATGGCATCTTGGGTTTTCTATATTTTACCACTGGCAAATATCTCCAACTTTTGTGAGTAATATATTTTCACTAATGTAATGTATTATTCAACAATGTATGGACAGTAATACAGGGCAGTTTATAAGTGGGTGAGGCAAACTTGGAATACATGTTTTAAGGAAGCAAATAGGACAAACTACTGTTGAATGGGATTGGAGAATCGTTTGTTGAAGCCCCTGACAAGACACTGTTTTTGAATCTTTCTTTATTGGAGGCAGCGCCAGGCCAGTTTATGATGACAGTGTCAGCCATGGTTATGAGGAAGGAAGTTCCTCTGATTGAGGCTACGCTGATACTTGTAAAAAAACGAAAAACCCTATAAGAAGAGATAAAAAAGAGGCATAGGATAAGTATAAAATGGTAGTAAACGTATTATTGAGTGAAAACATGTAAGAAGATATTCCTATTAACAACTTGAAGTGGCTAAAAATAAGACCTGAAAAATCGGTCAGCATAGGTCAATAGTACAGGAAGAAAACAGGTATGGATATGTATACAACCACGGACCCAGATAAAAACAAGCCCCGACACGGGTTTCGCCACAGGATGCTTCTCTGGGGAGTTCACCTCCCCCCCCCAGAGGAAGCCATCCTTGGCGAAACACGTGTCGGTGCCCTTGTTTTATCTTGGGTCCGGTGGTTTGTATACATGCTCCCAAGAGGAAGTCCTCCTGTGGCGAAACGTGTCGGGCTTTGTTTTTATAGGGCCCGTGGTTTGTATACATGTCACCAGAGGAAGCCAGCCTGATGGTCGAAACACGTGTCGGGGCTTTGTTTTTATCTTGGGTTCCATGGTTTGTAACCTAGCTCCCGAAAGGAAGCCATCCTGTGGGACGAAACACGTGTTGGGCTTGTTTATTCTTGGTCGTGGTTTGTATTACAGTCCCTCAGAGGAAGCATCTGTGGCGAAACCACTGTGGGGGGCTTTTGTTTTTTATCTTGGGTGTGGTTTTTACATGCTCATGACTGTTTTCTTCCTGTACGATGTGACTTATTGCTGGACCGATCGGTCTTAGTTATTAAAGCACGTTTAAGTTGTATTACAGGAATATCTTCTGTAATGTTTCCTATGGTTACACCTGTCCCCGGTAATATCTCCTGGTCTGTTTGTTACCCAACTTGTTTGCCTGCCTTTTTAACTACTGTTATTATTCCCAATACTCAAAGTTACTACATTTATACCTTATTTCTATGACTAAAAAACTTTTTTATTCCTTTTCTTATGGTTTTTCAATTTGGCATAAGGGGTGAGTGTGTGTGCCTTATTCCCACCCACTTTCTTGCTTTTTGGTGTGTGATACTGTACCAGCCAGAGACAACCGTGGACTGTTATGATGTTGTCATTCTAAGTTCCACACCCTTTTGTATTCGAAAGTAAAAAATTTACATAACTACGTAAGAAATGAACTGAGACTGTATTCATTATTATTCTCAAATATAGTCATTAATAATATCCAGTAATGTCTTATGATAAACATACAAGCAAAAATATCCAATTACCAGTATACTTTCCGTGTTTCATTGGGTTATGTATACTTTGACCACTGGTGGTCAGTCCAACTCTAGCTTTAGAGTATATGGCCACTTGTCTGCTATACTAGTGGATACATTGGCATACATATGTGTTCTGAACACTCAAAGACGCAACTTATATTCACCATTAATTAATTCCATGAAGAGAAGGAGTTCTGGCACATGAAAGAGATCTAAATGCAGTCAGCAAAGCGAACCATGGTTCTTTTGTACTGAAATACTAAGTAAAATATGAAATTGCAGACACTCAAAATGTAAGCAATGCAAAGTCTCACTCTTAGGTCTATTACACTCTACAGTATCTGTCCCAATATTACTTTCTACAACGGACATAAATTTCCCCACAATGTGAAACTTATGTGTTCAATGCTTACATGTTTGTAGTCCTGGGGCAACGTTGTTAGTAGTAGTTGTCAGTTATATACTAGATTATGAAGACATTTTGACAGATGCTTTTTATCAGGTTTAAGAAGACAGCTAGCACCTGGATCAAGTATTGTAACCAGCACTTTTAGCTGATGGTGTGCCCCCACCCCCTTGCAGGATCTGCTCTTATTTTATCTTTGGATGCCTTTGTTTTTAAAAAAGAATTTCACAAAATTAGAGGGGTATTCCCACGTACACACTATCTGAAAATATACTCAGGTAACATAAAAAACACATTCACCTATTCAATGTTATTCAAAAATGGGGCATTTACAAGTATATAATCCAACCTGTATTCTATCAGTCCTGGTGACACATTTGTTGTCCAGATTCCAGCCATAAACCTTCTGTCGTATGATTGTACACATTCCCTCTAGTTTTATCATGCATTGCAGAGAAGGGGGAGGGTAGGAGCATCACCTCCCCCTCCACGCACTACAGACAGAGGCACTCCTGGTTCAGCAGCACCTTCTCTACACAGTTCTACTCCTGTCTCATTGTTATGTGAGAGCAGTAGCTGGAGAGTGTCATTGTTTTATCATATATGGCTCTGATCTCTCATTCTCTTTTTCTAGGTGTCAGATACTATTAGACTCATTAGAAGCTAAATAAAAGTGTAGAAAAACCGACCCGATAATCTTACACTGACCATCATGAGTATAGGAGCTAACAACATAAACGAAATTGCAAAATTATCGCATGTGTAAACATGGCTAGGGATAAAATTTGGAGAAGACTTCTTCTCCTGGAAAACCCCTTAACCGGCATGCACATAGAGGAACACTATGCAAAGCACGATTGGTATCCCGAGACACCCTAGGTTCGGGTAATACTTGCTCTTGACCTTTTGACTCCAATATATGCATATGTTACACTCTCTCTCTTCAAATATATACGATAAATATAGTTACTTTTGGGAAATATGTGTCAGTAGGCTTAATAGCACAGGTTAGGTCCTGACCCTACTTATATTGTTATATATGTCTATACAAATTGTTATGTTACATACAAATTCAACGTTAAGAACAAACCTCCAGACCCTATCTTGTATGTAAACCGGTGGACTGCCTGTACGTATGTCTATTACCCAGATTTGTGGACCTCCTTTGGTTGTTTGTTTCAGTCGTCTACCTTCCACACTTTAGCCAACAAGGGACTGTCTTTAGGGTGTCCAATATTGCTAGGATAAGCAGATGCAAGCAGGAAGGACTGTTAGGGGCTGTGAGAGTTTTAGGGTTCCTGTCCGTTGTTTTTGTCCTGAGTCCAGTTTGTCCGATTGCACTTATCAGATGACCAAGCTCTGCACAATTGATTTATGAATCCAGTTGCTCTGGCTCTGACATAATTCTGGGATTCATAACTGAATGACAGGCCTTTAGCTTAGATCACTCAATCACTCTACTGTTGATACCAACACATTCACTTAGTATCCACTGTTTAGTTTTGACATCCTTCACGGCCAAGTAAAATATGGACCTCCCCAAGATGAAGTATCTCCTGATATAGTACTTCATATTTAAGTTGGAATGTTTTCTTGCATTAATCAAGAAAAAAAGTGTATAGGCTTCAAGAAATAGACATGGGCCGGAGGCAGCATTGATTTAATACCTGGATTACGTGTTGAATTGTTTTTGCTTCTAGTCCAGGCTACTGAGGATTGCCAATATGCTCTATCTAAAATACCAATGTACTTGCATGATATGGCATTTTACCATATTGGCTTAGAGAGCTGATGGAAAAAGTAAGACTAATGTCCAGATTTGTGCTTGTTAGTTATAGTTTAGTAGTTACAAAGACTGGCAGTCAATTCCTGTATTTATTGTTCTATTGTTTTGCGTATCTGTTACTCTTGATTGGACTCAACTGATGAGACAAGAGTTATATTGAAAGGAGAAGTTTTGAACAAATTATTGTAAAAAATGTTATTGATGGGCATTCAACAAACACTATTCATATATGGTCTAGTTCATAGATACTATACACACATTGATAGAATAATTTATTCAGGACTTAGCACTATTCTAGTTAAGATATATATTTATGTGTAATGTCTTGGGTAACAAAATCACATAAGGTAATATTATAGCACTTTGTATACAACTGTACACTATGTATCAGAGTCAAGACAACCAAGCCACATCCACTTACTGCAATGCAAAAGAAAGGGGTGACCTTGTCATTTTTGTTTTCTTCTTTACAACCTTCCAAAGCTATATTTATATTTATTATTAGCGTATTTATATTTATTACCCGGTGCTATGAAGTAGACATACAAGGCTATTATCTGTGGAACAATGTAATTCCTAGTGGCCCATTATATATTTTTCAATGTACTTTCAAACTGTACAAATTCCCAACACTTATTCTTGGGTTAGCATCTCAAATTTGTTTTTTATTTTATAGCTGTGTTCTAACAACCATACAAACGAAAATTTGACATACTGATTCACTTTACATCCTACCTCCGAGCGGCTGCATCTTTATGTTTAATTTGACGCCATGGGAGACTCTCTGCGCTATCGGAGATGGCTCTATTGTGGATGTAGAGCGTGGTTCAGCTGTTCTACACAGCCACACAGTCACTGCTTCTGGTTGTAGGCCTCGTTCGTGAGCCGGTGCCAAGCGAAACCATTATAGAACGTCCGTTGCAGAAAGTATCTTCCCGCGGGACGTCATACGTCCTAGTGCATGTAAGGGATAACTGGAAACTAAATGAGGACTCTTCCTACGTGACTCAATTTAACTATTTATTCAGCCAATTTTTCATGACTGAGGCAAATCCTGGTAGATTACTTACTAGAACACTGCGAGACAAAGAGCCTCAACCATATAGACTCCATTAAAGTGGATTTTCCACTAAAGAAATTTCTCAAAGCAATCCCCTAGTGTGTTAACACCAGTACAAGATTCATTTTAACCCCTTACTATTTATAATGTTACACAATGTTCTTGCTGTTTACGCATCAATCACTGCTATGCTGCTCAGTGTAAATCCCAGGGTTGTGGGCGGTGCCTCTCTAAACAAGACACATACGATATTCCATTTGGTTCTGTGCGGTTGACAACGTGGGTTACATATCAGAGTATAAGGTGTATATCACTTTCATCTGGTTCTGACATTGTACACACACATAGTTGTATAGACAGATGAGAGTGTATTCAGATTTAAGAGGCGCTCGACACAGGCTGACAGACAATTACAGTGTTACAATGTGAGCGCTGCTATCTCACAGTATGGACGTTATCCTCGCCTCCCGGGTCACTTATCTCCCCCTTGTGGTTGCATCCTCTCTCTCTCTCCTCCATGATCTCCTGGCAGCAAATGTCTGTGGCTATGTGTGACTCCGTGGCTGGGTGGCAGGCTACCAGCTGAATCTCACAAGCACAATCTCACCAGAAATCCCAACGATGGCTCCCGAAGTTATTGAGCTCATGTCTAGGGGGGAACTGAAAATTGGGTTACGAGCAGGAGTGCTGAAGACAGGTTGGACTATATCAGTGAAAGCACATTTTGTTAATAACAGTGAATTAGAGGAAGTGTTTATTTCCTTATTCTGAGTACATATAAGAAACTTGTTTTGTGGGAATCCCTTTACAAAAGCAGCTGTGTCCAATCCATAAAACTGAGTTACAGATGCTTTAATTGAGTTTTATGCTCTCTATGCAATCTACCCCCGCTTTCTCCCTGCCTCCAGCCCCTCAAACTTGACTCATTGGTCCAATATATTATGTGTCGGTCAATAGTTTTTGACCATGTTTGCTGGAAAAAAACGCCATCTTGAGGTTGCCACTGTATATATATGCTTTGTAACACAACTTTTAAACTGTGCACTTAACAGGAAGGCAGTTGGGGGTTCATAGTTCGCACACCAGACCACTTTTTTATACTCTGCTGCTGCTATGTGCTGCTGTGTGCTGCAGCGGGATGACACCATCCTATCCACACATCTGCTGTCCTTGTTTGTACATGGCAGCAGCAGACATACAAAGATGGGTTGGGTTAGCTGACTGCTTTCTGTGAATACCTACTGTTGTCTTATTCAACTCTCCTGACACGAGATGCCGTTGGTTTTCACAGATCCACCAATGGGCCGATGTGACCCTGTTGGTACCCCAGTTTTCTAGGTGGAAGCCCCTCAAATAATCTCAATTCCTAGTGGCCCACCAGGTATCGCAAATTTCCACCTTTGACGGTTGCCTGATAGGGGGCGTGTGTCTGGTGTTGGATTTCCTAACTAGTAATGTGTGCCTGCGCCGCTTCAGCAAAGGTTCTCAGATTGGTATGCCCGCCACCTGGGGAGAAAAAGGTTCTTCCTGCAGGGGAAAAGGATTTGAAATGAGAAGAAGTGAACAGGTTTATGCCCTAGGACAGGGGGTGTCTAGGGACAGAGTTATGAGTCAAATGTTCTGAAAGGAGGAATCAGATCTCCGTTATATTGTATGGACAATGGGTGATGTTCAAATAAAGAGAAAAAGGTGTGCAACATATTAACCAAAACCCAGCCGTGTGCAAATGGAGATACAACCTTTTGTTATGTACAAATATGGTAACAAGAACGTGGTCCCCATATGGCATTGTTTGAATTTCTCCATTATTTCACATCTATAGAGTACATCATCTCTACTATCTGATTTTCCCATTGTAGGAGAAAAGAAACTCCGTGAATGATGTACTACTAAGTTATCCTGGGAAGCGGATCTCTGAAACTCCAAATCAAGTAACCATGTAACCTAGGGCACACGCGCCTGATTCAGAAATTAAGGGGCCACGCACACCAGTAATTTGGCGTGGCCATTTCCCTATTTAAACCTATCTCTCCCACATCACCTGGCGGATATTTGTGCCTACACCTTAGAGAAAGCTTCCCTGCGACATTTTGAGTATTCCATCTGTTGTCCTGTCCTGGTTGGTTTCTGCCCTGTTGTGTTTGATCCTGTGTGTTCCTGCGTCCTGTGTCGCTTCCGTGGTTCTGGGTGCGTCCCGCTCCTGTGTGTGCCTGACTCCTGAGTCCGGTGTCCCGGTTCCTGTCATTCTGTTTCCTGTGTCCCCCATCTGCCGGGACCACCCGTTGACTGACCCCTGATTGGACTTGCCTTGCATCTCTGCCACCTGCCCTGACGCCTGTGCCGGACCTGACCCCAGACTTTCTCCTGCTAGTAGCTCAACCTCGAATGCAAACCGTGGGCTAGTCGCACCTGTGAACGACCTGTGCTACCCTGCCGCAGCAGGCCTCACATGGGACACGTCCATCGCTCGAACAGGGGACGGTCGAGGTGCGGGGGTGAATGGTTTTCACCATGAGCTTCACAGTGAGCCTTTTAAATGGCGATGTGGCTGAAGCCAGATCGAATATCAAGAGTGACTTACCCACCAACAATCTCTGAGGTTGTTCAAAAAATCCTGACTCGAATTGCATACTAACATTTAATACACATTTACTGATATGTAACCTATTTGCAAGTTTTGACCTTTAAACACACCGTGTGACCAGAAGTTATTCTAAGATGGTGAGAGGTTCCAACTAGCCATGGCTATGATTATTTTTAAAATGCTTTGTCAGGCCTTTGAATCATTTCATTATGTTAATAACTTTAATCAATTATTTGGTTCCCTGCTAGCAGCAATTGGTGATTGTCTGGTGCTACAGCCTGGTGTGTGCGTGTGATCATATCCTCCCTCCACATCATCAGCTCCCCTTGATCATGTGCATTGAGAAGGTCTTGAAGGGAGTTGTGAATGTGTAGAGGAAATTGTATGGTGGAGATGAGGAACACATGCACAACGGTTGCCTGTGCCCACCCTACCTGGGTACTCGCCACACTCTTCTGGCAGGAGCAGGTACTTGTGCAATAAATTTTCATAAAGTAGGAATGATAGAATGCTGACAAAGGCATTTTTTAATCAGGCATAGCATAAAATATTAGAACCAATCACCACTAAAAATGATATTCCTGGTGTAAGGTTCACTTTAACTAAGAACAAATTGGTTACAAATTAATTAGAAAACATCCTAGTTCATAAATTATTCGAATAAAATGTCTTAGGTGAAAATGTATTATAGGCCTGGATGCGAAAGTGGGAGGTGGGCACTTACCAGGAATCAATGAGGTAATTGTCGTGTGAACTCGCATATCTTAGGTCCCTGCAATAATGATTACAAGAGAACATATAATTCATTTTAACAAATCATGTCTGATAGCAACCATGATTTGATATTTATAAATCTTTATTCATCTATTATGGTAGATTGCTGGTCCTGCAGTTTTAAATTGATGTCCAGTTCAAATAGCCTGATAGAAGAGGGGAACAGGATATAGAATCATACTGTGCAAAACATCGGTTTGGGCCGGTAAAAGAAAATTATGAGAAACTATAAGATGTTTTGTATTTCTCTGCAGCAAATGTCTCTTAACTAGTTGGCTTTCTTAGGATGAATTTGTCCAAATTTATAAAGAAAAACACATTGTTAAAATTCCTTGTAAAACTGTGAGGTCTAAAGTGTTTATCAAACAATAGGATCTACGAAAGGCTTCTCAGTCAACAGATTCTGCAAAGCTGGGTCAAATGAGACAGGTCTTAAGTAAGATTACTCTGCAGACATTAAGAGCTGCACAATTGTACAGGCTTAGCTTATCTGTTAGTATGTTCTGTTGGGGTTCTTTTCCCTTTCTTCATGAACGCCTCTTCATGCTTCTAATTATGCATTTGCCATTTCTCTTATTACAAATAGAATGCACTGGGGGCAGTCTTTTAAAATTAATTTTTGAGCCTGTTGGTCCTCTGTTGGGTGTATTCCAATAAGTAAGGGTAGTAAGACGAATTGTCATTTATTTGGTGAAGACTGGCAAAAGAGAAGGAAAACCTGACAAGTTTATTACAATCCTATACAAAGACATAATCAGTGTTAACTCCTTTAGAAAATGAGTCTTAAAGTGTTGTTTCCTAGACTTCTGCTTGTGAACATTGAGTATTCAAGCAAATTGAGCCAAAGCATTAGCTAATTTTAAAAACAACCTTTAATATACTCAAACAAAAAGTCTTTAACTTTTTAAATATAGGTAGAATGTGTAGCAACATATGTTACTAAAGCCTGTGCGACAGTTTGCTGTTGCACAGTGTATTTTACCCCGTAACAAACTGCCCTTTTCGTTTTTTTGAGTTTCATTTTTCACTCCCACCTTCAAAATCCATGAAACTATTTTTCCATGGTGAGGGTTGTGGGTTTCTTGGGTAACAAATGAACGTACAGCCTTTTGATCACTTTTTAGTAAATGTTTTATATTTTGCAAACTGGCGGAAAGTGTCATTTACACTTGGTGCTATTTCATTGGATTGGTGATACCAAAATGTTTAGATTTTTTACCTTTTTATTTATATTGATATCAGTTCTCAAGAAAGGAGGGTGATAGAATTTTTAGGGATTTTTTTTTGTTATATTTTAATCTTTTTAATTTTATTTTACTATTTTTCCACTCCCTAGGATACTTTGCCTTGGCATCGGACACATTGTACTGAAATAGTAATTCAGACAGCCTCTGTCTTTGTGTGACCCACGCCTCTTGTGAACCAGATCGCCGCCTCCCCGATGATGTCACGGGAGACGGCGATCGTCACAAGATGGTTCTTTTGATGCTGGCGGGAGATTGTAAACACCTGCAATCGGTGCTAGCCATATGCATCAAACTTTCCAGGTGGAGGGCTCAGCCCTCGAGCGCTCCAAACATTGCCATACTAATTGTCCCACATTGTTAAGGGGCTAAGAAGTGCCCACCCACATGTGTAACAACCCTGTTGCGCGGGGGGATCATTCACACTCAATCTGAAATGTTTGGTGCGCCGTCGGACTGTATGCCCCATTTATCATGCAAAGTCCAACAGAAATGTGTACTGCTCATGGTTAAAGGTACACCAAAAAGTGCACTCTGTGGGCATGGCAGGGAGCTCAGAATTCAGCAGAACGGGAAGCCACAATTCATGAGGCACCCTCGCACACTAACAGCACACTTGCAAATGTTTTTAGTACATGTGGATCAATACACATGTTAATGGGGATATGATTTATATTTTGTATTTAAAGTCAGGCTTAGTAGATTTTTGTTTACAATACTGAATGTGGAATCAAAGTATAAATCAGCTCATCTTTGCCTGCTCTATAAAATGTCAGTGTCACTGAACCCAGATTAAACCCACAAACAACAACTAAATTCTTAAGCTGAGTTCTCATCCCATTTGCGCTCATTATGTGAGCCAAATATCAAGGCCAAGATTTATCACAGTGTCAATGGGCACCATTACGGCCCGCCTTTAAATATTATCAGCACTGGTAATGCAAGATGACGGTGATGGGTGCCATGGGCAACTAGATTTCGACCTGATATGTCTGCCGAATAACTGATTAGCTCACAATAACTATGAATGCAACCTGACGACCCTGTCCCTTTTGGAAGGAGAAACTAGCAGGTTTGAGTACAGGTGTTGTAACACGGGGCGCATCCGGGATCTTGGGTCTGGGGTCACAGCTCTGCCTCTGCTGTGAGAAGCGCTCCCTATTCCGATATGTCTCAGCCAGGGGTCCCATCTTCTCCAGGACACAGTCCATGTCCCTCACCACCTGTGCCAGCTCTATGCTCAGTGAGTGCAGCTTGGTATCATACAGTCTCTTACTCTCTGGATGTGCAGTTTTCAGGTTATACAAACAGTCAATCTGCATCTGCAGCATTTGCTTATGGTGGCTAAGCTCCCCCATCCTCCTTACCAGTCCTGGGATCTCCTCTGCTAACCTCAGCTCCCCCATCCTCCTTACCAGTCCTGGGATCTCCTCTGCTAGCCTCAGCTCCCCCATCCTCCTTACCAGTCCTGGGATCTCCTCTGCCATCTGCAGCTCCCCCATCCTCCTTACCAGTCCTGGGATATCCTCTGCTAGCCTCAGCTCCCCCATCCCCCTTACCAGTCCTGGTATCTCCTCTGCTAGCCTCAGCTCGCCCATCCTCCTTACCAGTCCTGGGAGCTCCTCTGCTAGCCTCAGCTCAGGCGCTCGCACAGTCTCCTTCCCCTGCTGGGCTGGTCGGGGTGCAGCTCCAGGTGATTTTGGATCACCTTTCTCCTTTGCTGCTCCAGTCTTCCTGCTTGCAGTGGCAGAGCTTGAGGCCTGTTCACACTGGGCAGGGACACTCTGCGGCTTAGCTATGCGTCCTGAGCAGGCCATGCTGGACACAACCTCTCTCTGCTGTAGGTTTTCTTGCAGAGTTGGTCTCTCCAGGGATGTTCTTCTCTGTCTGGGTGCAGGAGTGGGGGGCTGTGCACCTGCTGCATATATATATGGTCTCCACATCTCCTAGGGTTCCCCAGAGCAGACATCGGGCAGAGAATCCTTGGTTACATCATCAGGTTCAGATCAGCATCTGTCCATATATGGTCTCCAAGGCTTCCCCAGACACAAGCTCTTATTTAAATGAAATAAATTTAAGCCCCGCCCGGGACTCACAACCCAGACCTTCTGCAATAGAGATAGGAGCCTCTGCCTACTAGGCTATAAGCTCAGGGGATGTCAGGGTGAGGATTGTATGTAACTTAGAGTTTCACTGTTACTGTTAGCTGGTCCAGTCCAGACCACATGGTCAGAGTGCAGAGAGAGACACAGGACACATTCAGTACTGACACAGAAACCAATCCCAGGGACTGAGTCAGGAGACTCTAATCCAGAGCTGCAGCTTCAACAGTCTGAACACAGCTCCATCTCCATTAACCTAGCATCTACTACCAGGCTGGTGCCCTATTCCTGAGGAACCCTCTCCATGACCTCTCCAGTACCAGAATCTCCTGTGAGACCGCTTGGCCGCTGCCTGCCGTTCAATAAAGAACTGTGAGTTATTTTGCACCACGTTGCCTCTGTCTGATCCCTTGATACATTGGACTTTTATTTTTACTGCTGTAATAAAAACACAAAATTGCTCTTACTATTAGTTTAGAGATTATATATATATTTTTTTTCTTCTCCATCCTGGTTATTAGCGCACCAGCACATAACTCCAAACCCTTTCCGAGTGTACGTACCGTGGAGGCTCCGGTGGGGGGTGGTGTACATGCTGTGTAGGCTCCGGCGGGGGGGGGTGTACGTGCTGTGTAGGCTCCGGTGGGGGGTGTTGTGCTGAGATACAATGGGAGACCCGTAGCATTTGGTACTTACTACTTATTGTTATTGGCGTGTATACATAACTACTTATTGTTATTGGCGTGTATACATTACTACTTATTGTTATTGCACAGGGTGCCTGCTTTAAAAACCACCCCGCACCCGCTGTTATTATAGTGTGCTTCGATTTGGTTGTTTTAAAACCCCGTTAAATGGCATGGTCCCCTGAACTGAGGAATTTAACTGCCTGTAACTGATCTGTTCCCCCACGTTTTCGCCCCCCTGAAGCTGTTCTTCAGTGGGCGGCGATCATTCTATGGCAAGCCCTGAGGTCCTCTAAAAAATAAATAATAATGGGGCCCATAAGCCGCATAAAATAAAAGAGACATATAAAGCACAAAAAGTCTAAATCATAACCAACCACACTATGTAGTATCACCAAACCACGTCCATAACACATGTAGACTAAAAGCAAATATGAACTGAACCTCACCGATTAACGTTGTAAAAACTGTTAAAAAACCTGCCCACAAAATTATGGTTTTTACACCTATTTAATCCCACAAAAAATAAAGTGATAAAAAAACTATGTTACTCCAGATATTCCTGTTGCAAAGAATCCATGCCCTGCCAAAAACAAGACATGAAACCATCTCTGCAGGCCAAAAAGAAAGTTTGGAAGATGGCGATGAACAAATGATAGATTTTTTCCCCACTTTAGGGTTTTTTTTATTTGGTAAATTTAGTAAAACATAATAAAACATAAATATTCAAATGCAGTATCGCCATAATGTATTGACCCATAGAATAAATAACATGATTTATTAGGCTAATACGATGAAACCCCAAAAAAAACAAGTAAAAAATTCTGTATTGAATTGATGCTTTTCTACTCCTCCTGCCTCAAAAAAGTTCACCAATTTTAAACAATAGGGAATACCAACCCCAAAAATTTGGGAACCACTGGAAAAAGCATCTATCTCATCCCGCAAAAAATTTCTGTCCACTTGGCCTCAATAAACAACAAAAAAAGCTAAAATTTTATGTCCTACAAAAGAGCCCAATTGAGGAAACTAAACATTGGCACTTACAGGACCGCTCCCTCCCTTCCTTGCTAGTGTCCCATGAAAACAAGTAAACGGTCACTGTGGGGGGTCTTCTTTACTCGGGAGAAATTTGCATAACAATTGTTGGTTATGGTGGGTTTTTCTCTTCTTAAGCTTTTGGAAATGGTTGTAAATTTTAAGCTAAATTAACATATAACTGGTAAAATTTGACCTTCCTTAATTCAAACCACCATTTTGATTTTATTACTATTAAGACTAAGGGTTCACAATCCTTCTTAAAGCGTTAATCCTGACTGACGTTTGAGGGGTGCGATTTTTGAGGATGGATTGATTATTATAGGGGTTTTTTTTAATTGCTAAATAATTTAAAAGTACAATTCAAACAGTAATTATTTTCCCAAGATAATTCAGAAAAAAAAAAACGAAAAGACCGATATGTTCCAATTGTAAGCGCGGTAAAATAAAATACATTTATTCCAGACATTTCCAAAATTAATAAAAAATAAGTAGACAATATGGAAAAAAAGAACGAAACGGGGAATGCTGAGGGTGGCAAGACTTTCAATTTTGAAGATGCCAATTTTTTTTTGTCAATAAACTGCAAAACTTATCAACACCAATTTTTTACTACTAAATGAAAAAAAAAAAGTCCAAATTGGGAAAAAAACATTCTCATAATCGCTTATGTAGTAACAGTGTTCCACAAGTTTAGAAACCATATAAGCGACCACAAGTCAAATCCAAAAATGGGGCTGAGCCTTAAGCTACAAAAGGGCTGCCTCCTTAAGGGTTTAATAACAACAAACTATTTTTTGAAAGCATTCTTATTTACAACATTTTCTTTCTATACTAACCTGCCTAAAACTTTTGCACAACTGTTACACTTTTAAAGCCTAGGAAAGGTCCGTTCACCTGCTTGATTGCATCGACTAACAAGCAAAGATGGACAAACCAAATCCCCAGTTTTTATATACAGGGAAAACTGCGCTGGTAATCCCTCTATTTTTTGCTGCATAAAAGGAAGCATCAGCTGATAAACAAGACAGTTGTTGGGGATGAGTTTTCTTATAATCGTAAAGTCAACCATTATGGAGGAATGACTATACAATGTAAGCACTAATATGAAAATAAACAGTACAATAATATATTTGTATCAATTATCTACCTTAATGAATATTTCTCTGTTATGGTTTTAATAGACATGTAAAATTAGTGATAGCATTTACTTTTTGAGAAGAGGGCAGAATAAAGTCCTGTAGTGTAATCTAGTTTAACTAACATTGGAATGTTGAATTCTTAAGGAAAATGTTAAAATGCCAATTGTAATAAAGACAAGACATCATGCAACCCACACTTCAGCCTAAATTTTTCCTTCTGCTTATTCTCGTGTCAAGGAAAAAGCTAAAAGTGAACTCACCTTCTGACCGCTCCCCCCCCCCCCCGGCACTCCATCGCGGCTCCCCCTACATCGGGTCCTGATTCCCTCACAGTTTTTCCCGTTGACATCAGCCCCGCAATGGCACACACTAAATGATGTCACTTGTGGCCTTGATTTTCATTGGGGCTTGCGACTGAACGGGAGGGGCTGGCATGCTTATCTCCTCTGGGGCGGCAGGCTAATATACTTGAGGGGGTAAGGCAAGGCCAGACTAAATACTTGAGGGGGCTGGCAACTATTAACTTGAGGGGGCTGGCAGGCGATAATACTTGAGGGGGCCTTTGGCAGGCTATATACTTGAAGGTATGGCATGCTATTATACAGGGGGCTTGGCTTGGCCTTTTATACTAAGGGGACTTGCGGCTATATACTCCAAATGGACCCAATGCATTTTTTCCCACCTTTTGCTTTATATACTCGAGTCAATAGTTTTTCCAGTTTTTGTGTCACAAATTAGGGGTCTTTTTTGGCTTATACTAACCGGGTCCGGCTTTACGCAAGCATATACAGTACATTATAAAAAGGTTACACCTTCACCCCTAGGGCCGCACCACGTGTTTTTTATAACTACGTCCCCGGGGCAGATGCTTAGCGCACACCGGGACGTGTATAAACGTCTAGCTTTCTGGACCCCGTCCTTCAAGAACAGAGCTGTACCAGAAGCAGCGGCTGTCAGCTTGTCCCCTATCCACAGCTGACACCGCGCTGTAAACAACCCCGCGAAATCGTAGCCGACTCCGATCGCGTGTGTTTTAACCACCTACACGCCGCGGTCAGCAATGAACCGAGCGGTGTAAGGGTCTTCCCCCCCTATGGATCGGATCCCCGGGCCGCTTAACCGTGGGATCCGATCCTCTTCTGGGCATCTCGGAGGACGGGCATGCCCCGGAGGGGGCCCCCCCTGCCCGGTCCCTCCATGGCAGCGCCGAACCCCTTCTGGGTCCTGAGGTAAACTGTTGAGCATGCGCAAGCTACTCAGACATTTTTACACTGCTCTACATAAAATAGTATTTGAGAGCAGTGTATTGACCTTAACCATGATCAGAGCCATCACTGGTTAAGTTCAGTATGTATAAAGGTAAAAATATGCAAAAACATTAACACTAACATTAATAAAGAAAATAAAAATAAATACATAAAAAATATAAGCCCCTAAATGGTCACTTCCGTCCCCATAAAAAAACTGACTAAGTATAAAAACATAAAACACAAAAAAAAAAACCACCCCGTCACATATTTGGTATTTGCCACCGCGTCCTGGTCACAACAGTAAACGCCGGAGGAAAAAAAACGCAAAAAACGTTCCGAAAAAGATATTTTTTAATTAATACCCTATTAAAAAATGCCTAAAAAGTGATTTAAAAGATTTTATTTTCTGCGCTCTAAAATAAGCCCACAAAAAAAAACAACTGTTCTCGCCTCAGCAAAAAATAAGCCCCAACCAATTTGTCCGTCCAAAAAATAAAGTGTCTGCATATGAAAAAGATGGTGATGCTAACAAATGAATAATATTTTCTCCAAAATAGTTTTTTTTATATTCAGTACATTGAATAAAATACACAAAACCCCACATATTTGTTACCCCTAGCGCGTCCCGTAAATCTGTATAATAACAGCATCGTTATTAGATCCGGCAAAAGTGGAACCCCGTAAAAACACCTAAAAACCTCTCTCTAAAAAAAGATGATTTTTTATTAATGCCCTTAAAAATGCCTCCAAAAAGTGATTTTTTTTAATTTCAAAAATTACGCAATCTAAAATAATACCACTAAAAGAGCATCATTCTTGCAAAAAAAATCAGCCCCTTAAACCAGTTTGTGTGAGGTGAACAATAAAAAAGTTTAATTCTTGAAGACGGTGATGCTAAAATTAACAACAATATTTTTGCCAAATTAACTTTTTATTCAGTAAAAATGGGAAAATAAAAAAATATATATAAATGAAGTATTTTCTCGTAAAATCGTTGGCGAACCCATAGAAATAAAAAAATTAATTACTATTTTCTTGTAATGGTTTTAACGGCCAAAAATAAAAAATTTTCCTAAAAATTGAGGATTTTCATTTCTTCCACCAACAAGAGTTAATATCTCACTAATTAGTCCCCCCAAAATTAAATGTTACCTAGAAAAAGTGCAATCTCATGTGGCAAAAGAAATAACCCCTATGGTCCTCAATAAAAAAATAAAAAATAAATAGCCTGTCAATGTGACCATAGCATCTGATCGATGGCGCCGGGGGGTCCTTCCCTTCTAATGCTGCCCGCCGTGCGCCCATACAGCAGGTTACCAACCACATATAGAGTTAATCCGGTTCACTTGGGAGAAATTGGGGTATAAAAGTTTTTGTGGAGGGGCCTTTTTTTTCATTTAATCCATTGTAAAATGTTTAATAATTTTTTCCTCCCACCCAAAAGAGTGTAATTGTGAAAACATTACAATTCAGACTGCACCTCCAATTTTTGTTTTTTAAAAAACCCCTATTAAACAGTAAAGGGTTACAAACAAACTTCCTTTCTAACAGTGTTTTTTCATACGTTTGTGAGGGGTGTAGTTTTCCACAATGGGGTATTTAGATCTCGCTATATTTAGTGTCAATAAAAGTTGAGCAGGTCCATCTAAATAACAGTTTTTTGGTGAATTTTACAAATGTTGAAAAATGAATACCTAATTCTGAGCCGCCATAACATTCTAATAAATATGTGAATCCTTAAAAAACCATGCCAACACAAAGAAAGCAACATTTTTGGGAAATGTAGTATTTTGAATTTTTTTTTTGGGTCATGACTAATCTTCAATCAAATTAAGAATTCAGAACGTTGAAATAAAGAATTTTTTTCAATAAAATTTTTTTCCAATTTTGTTTTGTTGGCAAAAAGATTTCATCCAAATTTTTTAACAATTTTTGAAGTACTATGTTCCATTGAGGAAAACAATCTCAAAAAACCCTGGATATCTCATCGCGTTCCCACTTTATAAAACCAACTTTATTGACACAGGGGGCCAGATTTGGAAAAATGGGGGGGCCCGGGCCGCGTCCTTAAGCCCCCAAAAGAATCCTGAATTCCGTATGGGTTAAATGATTCTCTTGGGGATTTAAAGAAAGAAGTATCTAAGTATATTATTTTTCTCCTAATAAACAGTGCCAAAATAGGTTTTGAAATGGCTCACCTGTTCCATATATCAAAAGTCTCTTGGATCAAACCGTTTTTGATAAACACCCACGCAAAACACACTAAAATAGTATATAGATAATTAAGAATTCTGTATCTATATTAGTGCCTACAATTAAGCCAGCGCTGCAACAAACTACCAAGTTGGTATATTTTAAGAAATGCATTACATACACCGTCTGCTGCAGCCTGAATCTCTCCTCCCCCCCCCCCCCCACATTCCTTGGATTCACCACAACACTGGTGTAAGGGAGCCAGTAATTGGGAAATAAAGTTTTTGTAAAGTAACTGAATGAAGCGAATGCCTGCGAAAGAATTTTTTAAATCAGAATTCCCTAGGCTATTGGAACTTATCATTAGCTAATATTATATTTTCCTTGTAAACAATGTTTTGCTTTATGCAGAAGCATGCAAATAGTGTTTTCTTTATGTCTACAAATGTATTAAAGGAAACCTCCATTTCAAATGGTAGGTTTAGCTGTACCCTCAGGGGGAGCTGTTGCCGGTGCTTAGTTTCAGTTTAGTGTTAAAAAAACGCAGTCTTGCGTTTTTTAACCTTTTTAAACTTTATAAGCAGAAAGTGCTGCGGCGCTGCGTGCCCGCGCGGCCTACATAGAAAATGGCCGCAGGGCGTTGCGCGCGCACGGTCCGGCTCAGCGCCGCAGCGGCGGTCTGCGATAAGTTTAAAAAGTGTTTAAACTGCGATACCGCGGTTTTACACTAACGAAATTACGCAACCGGCACCAGCTCACCGGAGCCTGGTGCTCGGTGTTACAGCTTAAACCTACCATTTGAAATGTAGTTGCTTTAACACAAAAAACAACAATAATGGTGAGTATAGCCTACAAAATATTTTAATGTCTTGAAAACTTGCCATGTGGCCTTTTGCATCAATTATAGCTACAAGTCCTTATCACTGTTCCACAACATTCACCACAAAATGGTTGGGCCAGTTAACACAAATGCAATGCCCCCACGGTAAACACTACAACCATCCACAGGTTGGACACAGTGGTTGTGTCTAGCACTCCTCCTTACCCCCTTGCCCGCTCTGCGCCCGTAGCGTGTACTTACTGCGCTGAGCCGCCGCCTAGCGCTCGCGCAGTAACATCTACCTGAGCAGAGACGATGCGGTTTACGCTGTATGCAGCCGAACCGCATCGTGCCGCGTGATTTCAACGGTAAATCACCGTTGACTCCCCCGGCTATCATCACCCGCGGTCCGGAGTGGCTCCCGATCGCGGTGTTTAAAAACATTAACAAACCCGTTTTAACTGCCGCGGTCAACGCGACCCGCGGCATTTACCATGCATTCTGGGGGGTCCTTTACCCCACGATCGGCCCCCCCGCAGCCAACCGTTTTTTCGGGGGGACCGATCCGCTGTTTTTTGGCCTTTCCTCTGGGGTCCGACGGGAACCCCAGAGAGCCTGGCGGGTTAACCTTTAAGATGGCGTCCTGTTGAACGTCATCTTACAAGGCAAAGGTTTCACCTATGCATCTGCAGATGCTGGCACTGATAATACCCTGCAAATACATTTAAAGTATTGCAGAGTATGTATCAGAACAAGCCAAATCAGAAGATTGCTTTTTCAATCCCATGGTGGATCAGTAAAAAAAAGTTAAAAAAAAAATTTTGTCAATAAAAAATTACTTAATACTCACTAAAAATTGCCCTAGCCCCAAAACATATAAAGAGACATATAACCTCAAAAATTCTAATCATAACACAAACCCCACAATATATAGTATCAACCGCGTCCGTAACAATTCCATATAATACAAAAACTAAATAACTATGACCCCATATGATGAACGCCGTAAAAAAAAACGTTAAAAACCCACCCGCCAAATTATTATTTTTTACCTATTTATAAATCCCACTAAAAAGGCATTAAAAAAGTTATCAACAAACATATGTACTCCAGAATGTAGTGGTTTGCAAAAGAACAACATGTCCCGCAAAAAACAAGCCATCGCAGCTTCTGTGCCAAACGTAACAATGTTATGCCCACTTGGAAGACAGCGTGCAAAAATGAGAGATTTTTTTTCCCCACGTAGGGTTTGATATTGGCAATTTATAAAACAGAAGAAAATATTTCATGATGTCTGGTATCCCCGTAATCGTAATCGACCCTAAGGAATAAATATACAGGATTATTAGGATATACGGTGAACTACTAAAAAAAACAAAAGTAAAAATATCAGTACAGAAATTGATGCTTTTCTACTCATACCTCAAAAAAAAGTTCGAAAATTTTCCAACAATAGGTGATAAACCAACCCCAAAATGGCAACAGTGGAAAAAGCACTCGTTCCCCGCAAAAAAATGCCGTCACATGGGCCCAATAACGGAAAGCGAAAATTTTTATTTATAGCCTTCAAAAGGGGCAAACCATAAAACTACATCCTGCGGGCAAGCTGCAGGGTGGCTTCCTTTCCTTCCCTGTCTGCGCCTCGCTGTGCCCCCATAATACAAGTAATGTCCACATTTGGGGGGTTCCGCTGCACTCAGGAAAATTGGTAGAACAATTTTATGGTGAGTTTTTCTCTTTTTTATCTTTTGGGAAATGTGTAAATTTTTTAGGGCCTAAATGAACGTATACCGACAAAATTTGACCATCTAATTTTCATCATTCACCGCCATTTTTGATTCATTAACATGAAGATCTCAAAGGGTTAAACATCTTTGTAAATGCCCTGTTTCTTGATAGTTTTGAATGGGGGGCCAGAATTGAAAAGGTTGTGATAAGGGTTTTTGAATGCTTAAAATAGTAAAATTTGATTTCAAACAGTAAAAATTTCTTTACCCCAAAATTAGTCCCAATTCCCTAAAATACCGGAAAATCGCTATTTTTTTTTCGATTTGTAGGCCCGTGCCTCAAATAAATTATCCAAACATTTCAAAAAAATTAATGAAAATGTAAAGGGTCAACAAAATGGGAAATGTTTTCTGCCCTGCAAGTTATTTATTGGGTAAAATCCTATCTGCCTGAAAAAAACGCGGTGGATTTAGAAGTCGAAATGGGTGGCAAAATTTTTGGCTAAAATTCAATAATTTTTTTTTTTCCTTTTTTTTGTAAATAAAACGCAACTTATCAAGCAAAATGTACACCGCTAACATGAAAGTACTACATGTGGGTAAAAAACAATCCTCAAAATCGTTTGATAAGTAAACAGTGTCAAAAGTATTACCACAAGAAAGAGACACTGGTCAATTTCAAAACAAATTGCGAGCCTTAACCTGCAAACAGGCTGCCGTCCTTAAGGGGTTAAATGTCCTCCCAAACTTGGTGGCCATCAATTTCTTGTTCTGCTTAGCATAAATCCCCTATTAATCAGTGAACAGCACTTTAGCTCAATGTCCCCCCCCCCCCCCCCCGGTTCCCAGCCATTTCTCCTTAGCCCCCTGCATGACCAGTGTTGCTATGAACGTACCCTTTACAGGCACTTTAGCACACAGACCACTAACATTTGAAATGGTCTTAAGGCAGCGGTCCTCACCTGGGAGTCGAACACCAAACACAGGGGGCGCGACTCTATCAGTTTTTGCCGCAATTCACAGTAAAAAAAAAAAACGATACAACATGTGTGCAAATGTAAGCACTCACTGCTTCATCAGGCCTGTCCGGCTGCTGCATACATAAAGAAAGCTCTAGGACCTGTGGTGATGTCCATCATCAACATGAATCCTCCAGCTTCTCCTCTACACAGACTCCCGCGGAAACAGGACTGCTCTGCTCTCAGTTGAGTACAAACTGCAATTGAAAACAAGCCAGAAGGGGCGCTAGAGCTGGGGATGAAGGGGGGCACTAGACCTGGGGCTTGAAGGGGGGCACTAGAAACCTGGGGGCAGGAAGGGGGGCAACTAGACCCTGGGGGCAATCAGTGTTGGGAAGGGGCTAAGAGCTGGGGGCAGCAGGGGCACTGCCAATGGGGACAGCAGGGGACAACTGCAATGGGGACAGCAAGGGGCACTCTGCAACTGGGGACAGCAGGGGGGCACTGCAACTGGGGACAGCAGGGGGGCACTGCAACTGGGGACAGCAGGGGGGGCACCTGCAACTGGGGAACACAGGGGGCAACTGCAAACCGGGGACACCAGGGCAACTGCAACCGGGGAACAGCAGGGGGCACCTGCAAAAAACCGGGGCAGCAGGGGGGGCACTGCAAAACCGGGGACAGCAGGGGGGAATGCACCTGGAGAAGCAGGGGGGCACTGCAACTGGGGACGCAGGGGGCCCCTGCAACTGGGGAAAACAAGGGGGGGTGCTAATACTGGGGACAGCAGGGGGGGTGCTTAATACTGGGGGACAGCCAGGGGGGGTGCTAATACCTGGGGGACAGCAGGGGGGCAGGGACTAGAAACTCTGGAGAACTGGGGAACTGGGGGGAACTGGGGGGGGCCATCGGGGGGGGGGGGCACTACAACTGGTGCAGGGGGCGAACTAGAACTGGGGGCAAGCAGGGGGGGAAAAACTAGAACTGGGAGCAGCCAGGGGGCAACTAGAAACTGGCCAGGAGGTGCGAACTAGAACTGGGGGCAGCAGGGTGGGGCACACAACTGGGGCAGGAGGGGTGGACTAGAACTGGGGGCAAGCAGAAGAGGAACAACAAAAAAAAAAAAAACAAAAAAAAAAAAAATTATAAACTGGGGGTGTATGAGAACTACATCATCTCGGGGGCAGTATTATAAGTATTTATATTTCTTGTACATAGGGGCAGTATAATGTATTTTCTATTCTTTGTACATAGTAGGGCAAGTATCTAGTAAGTTTTAATATCCTTTGCACAATGGGGGGCAGTATGATAGTAATTTATATTCTTGTTACATAGAGGGCGTAAATTATAGTAGTTTAGATTCTTGTCATATGGATAGTATTATAGTAGTTATATTCCTGCACATAGTGGAGTATTATCGTATTTAATATTCTTGTCCATAGAGGGGGCAGTTATTATATTAGTTTTATATTCTTGTACAGAGGGGCAGTATTATAGTGTTTATATCCCCGTCATAGGGGGCAGTATATAGTAGTTATATTCCTTGTACATAGGAGTAGTATTTCTAGTAGTTAATATCCCTTCATGGGGGCAGTAATTATAGTAGTTATATTTTTGTACAAGGGGGCAAGTATTATGAGTTATAATTCTTGTGCCATAGGGGCAGTATATAGTAGTTATCTTCATGTACATAGGGGCAGTCTTATAGTAGTTTTATATCCCTGTAACATAGGGGGCAGTATATAGTAGTTATTCTGTGCACAATGGGGGGCGTAATTATAGTAGTGATATTCGTTCTTGTACAATAGAGGTCAGTAATTATAGTAGTTTATATTCTTGGTACATAGGGGGCAGTCTATAGTAGTTCTATTCCCCTGTACATAGGGGCAGTATAATAGTAAAGTTATATTCTTGTTACATAGGGAGTAAGTTAATTATAGTAGTTATTATCCCTGTTACAATAGGGGGCCGTAATAATAGTAGTTTGTATATTTTTGTAATAGGGTCAGTAATTATAGTAGTTTATATTCTTGTTCATATTGCCTTAATTTAGTAGTTTTTTATTCCCTGTACATAGGGGGCAGTATTATAGTAAAGTTATATTCTTGTACCAATGGGGGGCAGTAATTATAGTAGTTTTATTCTTGTACATAGGGGGCAGTATTATAGTAGTTTATATTTTTGTACATAGGAAGTAGTATTAAAGTAGTTAATCCCTGTACCATAGGGGCCAGTATTATGTAGTTTTATATCCCTGTACATAGGGGGCAAATTTTTATTAGTAAAAAACAACAAATTTAACAAATAACATGCTTGTCAGAATGAAAATAAAACAAGTATTTAAACAGAGATTAACCCACCTCCCAAAATAATGAATTTAGAGTAACTTCAAATAAAAAAAGTCCCCATCACTGGGTAATAGAAACAAAATAATAAACAAGAATTCCATACCTATAAATCCATCATGTATATATATTTTTTCCTCATAACTGAACATTCGCTCTTTTTCCTAAAACTCTAAATGTTGGACCACCCGCCTCTGATAGGTATCTGTTGACCCTGCGGTCATGGCTGGAAGGCCTCATAAGTGACGGACCACTCTGGTCCTGTGTGCCAGTGGTAGTATTTAGTTTACCGTATGATGAGGGTACAAACATTTTCCCCTGTCGATGCCGGCTACCGGTGTGTCACCCATAGATTTACAGCAGGGTAGGGCGAGACTTGCATCTTGGTATCCTAAGCCTGCGGACACTCCTGCCCAGATCCGTCGCTTCCCTCCCTGGCAAACTCGGTTAAATGAAGTGCCTGCCCATCGTCTCCCCTCTGCCTGACAACCCAGGGGCACATACGGTCTGAGACACGTTAAAACTTTAAATTACCACCCCAACAAAAGCTTCCCGTGCGTGTATGCCCACAATGTCGCATAGTTTTGGGCAGGAAGCTAGGACTATGAGATCTTCAGAACTTCACTCCTGCATGGGGCCGTTGTGCAGTCCCTCAGAGCTGGTGTAAAGTATAAAAGGTCCCCTACAGACACTGTAAGAAGGGTTCCTTCCTGGTCTTACGCTCCAGATTAGGTTCCTTATCTATTTTCCAACTTTTTTCACACACCTGAGACCACCTCCAGTACTGGGGGAGGAAGCAGGAGTCCACCGACCCCTCTTGAGACTTTGGCCCCGCCGCCTCGCCCCAAGACCTCTGCAAAAGGCATATCCAGTCCCTGACAACTACTTACCCACATGAGACCATTATTTGAGTCCCAAGCTTCCAAATTAACTTCAGAAACATGGAGTCAAGAAAAACCCTGGTTTAACATATCCCCCACCCCTCTCTCCTCTGCGGTAGGTGATCCCTCCTTTTTACTTACTGTGTTCAACCTGTTCCCCTCCCCCAAAAAGCTTGAAGAAACAGCTAAAGATCCTCAGCGGAGAAGATTCCTGCAGGAAAAGCCGCAGAGACCTAGAGAAAAGACCAGTAAGGTGCCCCTTCATAGAGTACCCTTTCTCTAATAGGTCACCTCCAGTTTTCTCGTGCCCTTTGCATTTCCGGTATCCAACTTTCCTTCCCCATTTTAGTTTTGCATTATCTTCTTCCCTCCCAATTTTCCACCCCAAGGATCTTATTTGGGGTGGGAGGGCCCTTGGCCGACTGTTGCAGATCAATAGCCAGGAGCAGTACCATGGTCCAAAAGCTACTCTTCTCAAGTTTGACCAGAGACCCGGATGCCTGAGTACTTCTGATGGGCTTTTCAAAGACAACATCTCCCCTCACGAGGTCAGATAAATCCACAGTCACTCATCCGCGTGGCGACTACCTTCAAGGCAAGCATGGGGGACCGGCACCCCCTGAAAATCACCCACACCGCTTGCAGTGATCGCAGAAACAAATTCTATGGGCAAACACTACAACGTGGGACTCAGGTGGCCAGCCCTGGTCCCCGCACCCCGGCCTCCTAACTTCAAAAGTGTCCCCCCTGCCAACCCTTGATCAGAGGAAAGCGTCTTCGCCTCTCTATTAAAGTTCTCAGCCAATCTACTTAAAATGTCCCGGAATAACCGTACTTTGACAAAGTTTGCCCCATAATAAATCGTGGATCAACCCTGTCCAAAGGCCTTTAGCCTGGTCCAGACCTACAACATAATCTCCCACACCTCATAGCTTTACATCTCCTCAAACCTCTCCCTAATCGAGATCTGCTCCAGAGGGGGATGTTTCCGCCCTTTAACCTAAACCGTGCGTCTGAAGCCTGCCAACAGTGCCGGGACAAACAGACTAACCTAGAAAACAGAATTTTGCCAAATCCTTCCGGTCCCAACATTCAAGAGGCGATCGGCCTCCAGTTCTTGATGTCACTAGGCTCCTCACTTTGGACAGCAGATAAGGGAGGAACACTCTCATTGATGGAGGCAATCAGGTTGTTTCTAGACCATTTGTAAATACATCCACATGATCGGGGCTAAGAGTCCTGAACTTCTTATAAAATTCACATTTGACAATTCAGACCTGGGTGCCTTCGTCATATGTAAACTTATCAATGGACTCTTTAACCTCCTCCTCTGTTATTCCTCCTGCTGTCCAAAGGGAGAAAAGTCCAATCTTAGTGTCAGGACCTGGAAGTTTTCCCCTCCCAAAATTGAGCCATTTTCTCTTCATCCCAAAAAAAAAACCTTCTTCTGAAATAACTCAGTTATAGTAAAAAGGATCGCTCACCCCCCCGTATCAACCCTCCCGGATTCCTGTAAAACTCCCTGGGAGTCCAGTGATACCTGTGATCGATTTTTTTTTGCCACACGTTTCCCCTTCCCGGGCAATTTTTCCATATGGGATTCTGGACCCCCAGAGTCCCCCGTAATCCCTTCTAAACACAAGAGAACGTGTAAGCGGCTGGTACTGATACTGCTTTATCTCAGACTTCCAGTCCGGTCATCTTTTGTTTGTCCCCCCCTCCCGCCGAATACAGGACTCCATTTTCTGTTTTCCCGCACTTGAATAACTGGCTTGTACTTACTCTGTACCCTTCTTTCCACTGAACAGTCCCCTCTTTAAGAGGACCCGTATCTCCTCCTTGACGTTTCTCCCACCAGTCCAGATAATGTTTCATAGAAGTCTACTCTCTGGAGCTGTCCCTGAAAAAGGGAAGTGAACACAATTCTTGGAACACAGACATCTCCAGCTGCCTAGAATTGAGCCTCCATAACCCCCGACCATGTCCTAGCGGTTTGAGGCTCCCCATAACAAAAAAAATTTAATAACGCCATGTGATCAGAATATGGGACAATCTCTTGCTCCTCCACTAACAGTCCTCCGGGGACTCCGAGGGAATCCCTGTAAAACTCCCTGGGAGTCCAAGGTGAGACCTGTGATCGATTTTTTTGCCCACGTTCCCGGCAATTTCATATGATCTGGAACCCCCAGGTCCCCCGTAATCGTTCTACAACAATAGACTGTAAGCGGCTGTACTGATACTGCTTTTATAACTCAGACTTCAGTCGGTCAATCTTTTTGTTTGTCCCCCCCTCCCGCCGAATACTCGTGGGACGCCAATTCTTTCCAGCAGCCTTGAGAACGGGCTGTACTGACTTACTCTACCCTTCTTCACTGACTTCTCTTTAAGAGGACCGGATCTCCGCCTTGACGGTTCTCCCACCAGTTCAGATATTTTTTGTCATAAAGTTCCTACTCTCTGGAGCTGTGTTTCCTGACAATGGAGTGGAACCACATTCTGGACCAGACATCTCCGGATGCTAGAATTTTAGCCTCCAATACCCCCCGCCAAATCCGAGCGTTAGAGGCTCCCATACAAAAAAAATAACGCCAGGTGATCAGAATATTGGACAATCCACTCCGCTCATCTTCCCACTAACAGTCCCGAGGGACTCACAAACGCCATTATCTAAATCCTACGCTCCTGTCAGACAGGTGGTAGGTTCCTGGGTTTCCTGCCACCCAGTGGCTAACACATCACAATAAATGGGCCTGTGATACATGTTCTTGTAGGACTTTGTTTGAGTCTCCTGACCCCCTCTGACCACGCTCTGCTGCCCGAGGACTGTCCACCCTGATGTCATGGTAACATTGAAATCACCCGCCTTACTACAGGGCTGAGGTAAATAGATATTGTTTCACCTCATTGAACACTGGATTCCTCTCTGTCACTGTCTGGGGGGCCATAGATGTTGATCAGCCGGAGCCGCCTACCATGGGGTCACCTCTAGCACCAGGCACCCCCCATAGCGACCTCCGTCACCTGGTTGCACCGTCACGTCTGTGTTGTTACAGTATGGCGACCCCGGCGTACGGCTCCACGCCAGTGCCATAGAAGGACCAACCGCCACTCACGCTCACCTCACGGAGATGCCCTAAGTGGTCAGACGGTCTCCTGCAGGAAGATACACAGCGTCCAGATTTCTCAGGTGGTCATATCACGCGTGTCTGTCCTTCTTACTTTAATGCTGTAACATTGCTAGAAGCAACTCTTAGAGAGAATCCAGCCATCATAAGGGAAAAGAAAACAGAGCAGCGACCCCCATCATCATGGATCAGAGTCAGATTCCCTCTGCCTACCACCAGTCTCATGTCTGACAGGGGGTCTCCCAGCTTCAGAAGAGGGCTTCTTTTTTGTCGGAGGTCTTTCTGTATCCCCTTCACACTTATTATCGATGCTTCTAACTCACGCTCAAAATCTCCTCTGACTCTGAAAACATCAAATCTATTGGAAAGGACCATGACCCCGGCATCCCACGGGATTTTTTTCATAGTCTAGACCCTGCACCAAACTCTGTCTCAGGCTTTACGGGTGGATTTGTCTTTTTTTCTTCTTTGTTCTTTTTGGACTCCTCATATTCGGTAGTAGATGTTTAGAGGCTGCTGCCTGAGGCTGGTCCTGAAGTGACCCCCATATTTGCTGAGTGCGGACTGCTCTCTGAGGTTCTGCGCAGTATCCCTGACCCCTGCTGTACCTCCTCCTAGTTAGTTTTTGACCTGACTCAAGGCCTCCTCCTCTAAGGCGTCTGCCTCCTGTACATCTCGTCATCAGAGAAATCCCGGCGATGTTTATGCCAGGCCTCCGGCATCCTTGTGTGGGTGCCCATCTCACCGCACAGATTACAATCTTGACTGTCCGCGTTGGCGCTGAGATGGCCGACCTCCCCGCACAGGTTGCACTTTACTACTGTGCATACTTTGGCCACATGACCGATCTTCCCGCACCTAAAACACTTTCTCGCTGCCCGGGATGAAGCAGACGCCTTTCTCTCTCCCCTAAAGAAGCTGTTGGGGAGGTGCAGGGTGATGTTTCTTATCTGGCGTAACTTCACCAGAACCTTCCACCCTCCATTCCAGAACCGTCGGCGTCTCTAATCTTGGTGATGTCTGACCACAAGATCACAATGGACGCCTGAGCCCCACACCAGAATATCCTGGGGGAACAGACTCGTTCCAGAAGATGACTTAACCACCCCAGTACCTGGCCTGGATGGTGGACAAACTTGAACTTACACCAGCCATCGTGTCCCCAACCGGGGGAGTTTATCCCAGAACCTGTCCAGACTAGACATGAGCTTAAAGACTGCCATCATAGCCCTGTCTGTCTGGAAGGTTGATGACTGCCAGGATGTCATCAGGCGTAAACCCCATCTGCCGCGGCACAGGAGATCCCGCACCACAAACCTCCTATCTGGGAGATCTTCCTTTGCGCCTCTGTTCTTAAAGCGCACCACGTTCCTCCTCTTAACGCCTGCCCGGAGTATTGTGCACTGGAGGTAAAGGAGGGACGCCCGCGGCTCCAGGCATTTCTGGAGTTCATGCGGGGTTCACCCTGGCTATTAAGGGGGGTCTGATTCTAGGGGATCTGACTTATTTGGGGGCTTGATGTTAGAGGGGGGAAATCACATACATCCTCCTGTACAACCCCTGCGCCCCATCCACCTCTATGCTATATAGATGGTTGCATATCCCAGACAGACTGAGGTCCCCTCCATCCCCCAACCCTCAGGTTCATCAGAATGTCCCCCAGTCCTCGGTCACAGCAGCACAGATCTCCTGGGACAGTGCATCAGTCTGACACACAGAGGAAAATGCTTTGTCTTGCTGCTGCAGTCCTCGCTGGGACTTGTTGTACCACATCCTCGTGCTCCTTCTCAGTGACTGCTGCAGAGGTCTGCGGCTGATCTGCGACTGTCCCTTTTGGAAGGAGAAACTAGCAGGTTTCAGTACAGGTGTTGTAACACGGGGCGCATCTGGGATCTTGTGCCTGGGGTCACAGCTCTCTGCTCTGCTGTGAGAAGGCTCCTATTCCGATATGTCTCGGCCAGGGGTCCCATCTTTCCAGAACACAGTCCATGTCCCTCACCACCTGTGCCAGCTCTATGCTCAGTGAGTGCAGCTTGGTATCATAACGTCTCTTACTCTCTTGATGTGCAGTTTTCAGGTATTACATACAGTCTATCTGCATCTGCAGCATTCCTTATGGTGGCTAAGCTCCCCCATCCTCCTTACCAGTCCTGGGATCCTCCTCTGCTAGCCTCAGCTCAGGCCACTCGCACGGTCTCCTTCCCCGCTTGCTGGTCGGGGGTGCTGCTCCAGGTGTCTAGGAGCACCCTCTCCTTTGCAGCTCCAGTCTTTTCTGCCTGCAGTGGCAGCTTTGAGGCCTGTTCCAACTGTGCAGGGACACTCAGCGCTTAGCTGTAGATCTTGTGCGGCCTTTGCAGGCCATGCTGGACACCACATCCTTCTGCAGAAAGTTCTCTTCAGGGTTGGTCTCTCCAGGGATTTCTCTCTGTCTGGGTGCAGAAGTGGGGGCTGTGCACCTGCTGCTCGTCCTGCACTCACCACCTTGCTGCTCCTGCTGGCCGGGCCTGGGACCCACTTCCTTCATTGCTTCTCACTCTATTGTTTTTTGTATCTTCTTTACAACATCCATATTCTGTTGACTTTCTTCCTTACAATGACCCTGGGATTTCCATCCCTTGTAAAATGGTATGGGAGTTTTTCTCCCTTGTGTAGGCCTGGAAGCCTGGGCCTGCTTGGGGAATCTCCCCACCCAGGGTGGCCCCGCCTGGGGCTCGCTCCAGACACAGGAGACCAGGAGCTCTGCTCTCACACCAACCTCCCAGCAAGGGGGCGTATATTATAGTAGTTATATTTTGTACATAGGGGCATATTATAGTAGCTTATCTTCTTGTGCATAGGGGGCAGTATTAATATATATATCCCTGTACTAGGGGCAGTATTTATTAGTGTATATTCTTGTACATAGGGGGGTAGTATGATAAGTAGTTAATATTCTTGTACAATGGGGGGCATATTATAGTAGTTTATATTCTTGTACATAGGGAGTATTATAGTAGTTATATTTTTTGTACATAGGAAGTAGTATTATAGTAGTTTATATCCCTGTACATGGGGCAGTATTATATAGTTTTATTCCCTGTACATAGGGGGCAGTGTTATAGTAGTTATATTCTTGTACATAGGGGGCAGTATTATAATAGTTATATCCTTGTACATGGTTTGGGGTCACCGCAACATGAGGAACTGTATTGTGGGGTCACAGCATTAGAAAGGTTGAGAACCACTGGTGTCACTTCCCTTAAATGTGCTTTGAGTTGATCCATAAGCATAGCATAATTGTAAAGTTTAATTTTTGAAGGAAGGAGGCCATGGATAACAAATATTAGAAGATTACCACAGCCACAGTACCTGTATCTATGAGTAAGTGTCCCTGGTTTATAATTTTTGATGGCATCTTGGGTTTCTTATATTTTACCCACTGGCCAACTATCTCTCACTTTTTGTGAGTAATATATTTTACTAATGTAATTGTATTATTCACAAATGTATGGACAGTAATCAGGCAGTTTTAAAAGTGGTGAGGCAAACTTGGAAATACATTTTTAAGGAAGCACATAGGACAAACTGTTGATGGGAGTTGGAGAACTTTTGTTGAAGCCCCTGACAAGCACTGTTTTTGGATCTATTCTGTATTGGAGGCAGCTGCCAGGCCCAGTTTATGATGACAGCTGGCAGCCAATGGTAATGAGGAAGGAAAGGTTCCTCTGATTGAGGCTAAGCTGATACTGTAACAGAAAAACCCATAAGAAAGGAATAAAAAAAGGAGCATAGAATAAGGTATAAAATGGTAGTAAAACTTTATTGAGTGAAAACATGTAAAAGAAATTTCCGTTATACAACTTAAGTGCTTTAATAATAGAACCTGAATCGGTCCACATAGGTCAAAGTACAGGAGAAAACGTATGGATCATGTATACAAACCACGGACCCAAGATAAAAACAAAGCCCCGAAATGTGTTTCGCCACAGGATGGCTTACTCTAGTGGGAGTACTCCCCCAGAGGAAGCCATCCTGTGGCGAAACACGTGTCTGGGCTTTGTTTTTATCTTGGGTCCGTGGTTTGTATACATGCTCATTACTGTTTTCTCCTGTACTATTGACCTATTGCTGACCGATTCAGGTCTTATTTATTAAAGCACTTAAGTTGTATACAGGAATATCTTCTTACATGTTTTCACTATGGTTACACCCGGTCCCCTGTAATATCTCCTTGTCTGTTTGTTACCCTACTTGTTTGCCTACCTTTTAACTACTGTTATTATTACCAATACTCAATAAAGTTACTACCATTTTATACCTTATTCTATGCTACTTTTTTATTCCTTTCTTATGGGTTTTTCCAATTTGGCGTAAGGGGGTGGTGTGTGGCCTTATTCCCACCCCTTTCCTTTCTTTTTGGTGTGTGATACTGTAACAGACCAGAGACAACCGTGACTGTGATGATGGTGTATTCTAATTTCCACAACCCTTTTGGTATCGAAAGTAAAAAATTTACATTACTAACTGTAAGAAATGAACTGATGAATGTATTCATTATTGTTCGTCATAATAATAGTCATAATAATATCCAAGTAACTGTTTTTATGATAAAATAAAAGCAAAATATCCAATATATCCAGTATATTTCCTGTGTTCATTGTGTTATGTATACTTTGACCACTTGGTGGCAGTCCCACTCTAGCTTTAGAGTATATGGCCACTTGTCTGCTATAACTATGGATTACATTACATACATTATGTTTTCTGAAACACATCAAAGACAGCAACTTATAGTCCACATAATTAACTACCATGAAGAGAAGGGAGTTCTGCACACTGAAGGAGACTAAATGCATGTCATGCAAGCGACCATGGTTCTTTTTTACTGAAATATAAGTAAAATATGAAATTTGCAGACACTATAAATGTAAGCAAATGCTAAATGTCTCACTTAGTCTATCTACACTCTACAGTACTGTCCAACAATATTACTTTTCTACAACAGTGACATAAATTTCCCCAATAATTGAAACTTTATGTGTTCAATGCTTACTAGTGTTTGTAGTCCTGGGGCAACGTGTTAGTAGTAGTTAGTAGTTTATATTACTATGATTACTGAAACATTTTGACAATGCTATTTTATACAGTTTTAAAGGAAATCTAGCACCTGGATCAAGTATTGTAAACCAGGCACACTTTTAAGCTGATGTGTGCCCCACCCCCCTGGCAGGATCTGCTCTTATTTTATCTTTGGATGCCTTTGTTTTTAAAAAAGAAGTTTAAAAAATTAGAGGGGTATTCCCACGTACACAAGATTCTGAAATATACTCAGGATAACAAAATAACACATTCACTAATTCAATGTTATTATCAAAAATGCGGCATTTTACAGATATAATTCCAACCTGTATCTATCAGTCCTGGTGTACACAATTTTGGTTGTCCCTGGATCCAGCCATAAACCTTCTGTCTATGATTGTACAATTCCCTCTAGTTTATCTTGCATTGCAGGAGAAGGGGGAGGGGTAGGAGGCATCCAGCACTACAGAGGCACTTCCTGGTTCAGCAGCACATTTTTCTACACTGTTCTACTCTGTCTCATTGATTATGTGAGGAAGCAGAGCTGAGAGTGTCATTGTGTTTTATATCCATCTAATGGCTCTGATCTCTCATTTCTCTTTTTCTATGTGTCAGATACTAGTAGACTCATTAGAAGCTAAATAAAAGTGTAGAAAAACCTGGACCCTGATAATCTTACACTGACCATCACTGAGTTATAGGAGCTAAAACAGCAATAAAACTGTAAAATTGCAAAAATTATCATTGTGTAAACATGGCTAGGGGATTAAAATTTGAGAACTTTCTTTCCTGGGCAAACCCCTTTAACCGGACATGCACATAAGGAAGCCATATGCAAAATGCACATTGGGTATTCCCAGACACCCTAGTTATGGGTAATACTAGCTCTTGACCTTTTGACTCTCAATTATATGCATATGGTTTAACTCTCTCTCTTTAAATATATACAGTAAATATAGTTACTTTTGGGAAATATAGTGTCAGTAGGCTTAATAGCACAGGTTAGTCCTGACCCTACTTATATTGTTTATATATGTCTATTACAAATTTGTATGTCTTACATACAAATTCAACTTAAGAACAAACCTCCAGACCCTATCTTGTATGTAACCCGGGGACTGCCTGTACAGTATATGTCTATGTGACCCAGATTGTGGACCTCCCCTTTGTGTTGTTTGTTTGTCAGTCTTCTTACCTGTCCACACTTTAGCACAACAAGGGACTGTCTTTATGGTTGTCCAATATTGCATAGGATAAGCAGATGCAAGCAGGAAGGGCTGTTAGGGGGCTGGAGTTTTAGGGTTCACTGTCCTGTTTGTTGTCCCTGAGTCCAGTGTCTCGATTGCACTTATCATATGACAAAGCTCTGCACAATTTTTAATTAAATCCAGTTGCTTCTGGCTTCTGAAATAATTCTGGATTCATAGTGTAATACAGGCCTTTAAGCTTAGATGCACTCAATTCACTCTACTGTTGATACCAACACATTCAACGTATAGTATCACTGTAGTTAAATCCTTCAAGGCCAAGTAAAATTCATGGAACTCCCAAGATGAAGTATCTCCTGTATAGCTACTTCATATTTAAGTTGGAATGTTTTCTGCATTAATCAAGATAAAAAAATGTATAGGCTTCCAAAGAAATAGACATGGGCACCGGAGAGCAGGCATTGAATTTAATACCTGGATTTACGTGTTGAATTGTTTTGCTTCTTATCCAGGCTACTGCATGTGTGCCAATATTCACTTATCTAAATATCCAATGTACTTGCATGGATATGGCAATTTTCCAGTAGCTGCTTAGAGAGCTGATGGAAAAAGTTAAGACTAATGTCCTAGATTTTGTGCTGTTGTTAGTATAGTATGTAGTTACAAAATTGGCAGTCAATTCCTGTATTTTATTGTTTCTATTGTTATCTGTATCTTTTTACTCTTGACTGGGACTCACATCAGACAAGAGTTATATTTTGAAAGGAGCAAGTTTGAACAAATTATTTTAAGAAAAATGTCTATTGAGTGGGCATTCAAAAACACTATTCATATACTGGTCTATTAAATAGATACTATACACACAATTTGATAGAATTTATTCAGGATTAGCTACATTATTTAGTTTAAAGATATATATTTATTGTAAATGTCTTGGGTAACAAAATCACATGAAGGTAAATGATAATAAGACTTTGTATACAACTGTACCTATGTAGTCAGAAGCAAGACAACCAAGCCACATCCACTTCTGCAATGGCAAACAAGAAAGGAGTGAAGCCCTTGTCAGTTTTTGTGTTTCCATTTTTACTAACCTTCCAAAAGCTATATTTATTTATATTATTATTAGCTTTATTTATATTTATTACCAGGGCTATGTACGAGACATACAAGGGCTTATTATCTGTGGAACACATTGTAATTCCTAGTGGCCCCATTTAATATTTTTTTCAATGTACTTTCAAACTGTAACAAATTCCAAACTTATTCTTTGGGTATGATCTCAAATTTATATAGCTGTGTTCTAACAACCAATACAAAACGAAAATTTTGAATACTGCTTCACTGTTACATCCTACCTCCAGCAGGCTGCAATAGTTATGTTTAATTGACAGCCATGGGAGACTCTCTGCGATCGGAGATGGCTCTAATTGTGGGTGCTAGAGCGTGGTGTCAGCTGTGCTACACAGCCACTACAGTCACTGCTTCTGGTGTAGGCTCCGTTCGTGAGCCGGTGCCAAAAGCGAAACATTATAGAACGTCCCCGTGCAGGAAGTATCTTCCCGCAGGGACGTACTATAACGTCCTAGTGCATGTAAGGGATAACTGGAAACTAAATGAGACTCTTCTACGTGACCAATTTAAATATTTATTCTCCCAATCTTTCTATGACTGAGGCAACAATCCTGGTAGATTACTTACTAGAACACTGCGAGACATAAGAGCCTCAACCTATATAGCATCCATTAAAGGGGTTTTCCCACTAAAGAAATTTCTCAAATCTCAATCCCCTAGTGATGTTAACACAGTAAAGATCATTTTAACCCCTTACTTTATAATTTACACAATGTTCTTGCTGTTTAAGCTCCAATCACTCTATGCTGCTCAGTGTAAAATCCCAGGGTGTGGGCGGTGCCTCTCTAACAGACACATTACTGTATAATCCATTTGGTTCTGTGCGGTGACAATGTGGTTACATTATCAGAGTATAAGGTGTATATACACTTTCATCTGGCTTCTGACATTGTACTAACACATAGGTGTGATGAGACAGATGAGAGATGTATTAGATTTCACAGAGGCTGATAGACACAGGCTGACAGACAATTACAGTGTTACAATGTGAGCGCTGCTACATCTCACAGATATGTGACTTTCTCCCCTTCCCTCGGGTCACTTATCTCCTTGTAGTTTGCATCCTCTCTCTCTCTCTCCTCATGATCTCCTGGCAGCAAATGTCTGTGGCTCTGTGTGAGCTCCGTGCATGGGGCATGGCTACCAGCTGTAATCTCAGCAGCACAATCTCACACAGAAATCCAAGATGGCTCCCGAGAAGTTACTGAGTCATGTCTAGGGGGGAACTGAAATTGTGTACAGCAGGACTGATAGAGACAGGTTGGACTTATATCAGTGAAATGCCACATTTTTGTTAATAACAGTGAATTAGAGAATGTGTTATTTCCTTATTCTGAGTACATATAAGAAACTTGTCTTTGTGGGAATACCCCTTTAAAAAGCAGTCTGTTGTCCAAGTCCATAAAACTGAGTTACAGATGCCTTTAATGAGTTTTATTGCTCTCTATGCAATCTCCCACCGCTCTTTCTCCCTGCCTCCAGCCCCCTCAAACTTTGACTCAGTGGTCCAAATATATTATTGTGTCTGCAATAGTTTTTTGACCATGTTTGTGTGAAAAAACGCATCTTTGGAGGTTGCACATGTATTTATTATGCTTGTGTAACACAACTTTTTAAAACTGTGCACATAAAGGAGCAAGTTAGGGTGTTCATAGTCTGCACCACAGACTCCTTTTCTTTATCCTCTGCTGCTGCTATGTGCTGCTGTGGTGCTGGCAGGCGGGATGACACCATCCTATCACACCTGCTGGCCTCTGTTTGTACATGGCAGCAGCAGACATACAATGATGGTGTGGTGAGCTGACTGCTTTCTGTGCAATCATCTTGTTCTTATTCAACTCTCCCTGGACAGAGAGTGCCGTTGGTTTCACAGATCCACCAATGGGCCAGTGTGACCCTGCTTGTACCCCAGTTTTCTAGTGTGGAAGCCCTCAAATAATCTCAAATTCCTAGTGCACCACCAGGTATCGCAAATATTTTCCACCTTTTGAGGTTTGGGCCTGAAGGGGGCTGTGTCTGGTGTTGGATGTTCCTAACTAGGTAATGTGTGCCTGCGCCTGTTCAGCAAAAGGTTACATCAGCATTGTATGACAGCCCACCTGGGGAGAAAAAGGTTCTTCCTGCAGTGGAAAAGGATTTGAAATGGAAGAAAGCTGAACAGGTTCTATGCACTAGGAAAGGGGGTTTAGAGGAAGAGTTATGAGTCAAATGTTCTGAAAAGGGAATCAGATCTCCGATTATATTTGTATGACAATGGGTGATGTTAAAATGAAAGAGGAAAAGTGTGCAACATACTTAACCAAAACCCAGCCTGTTGGCAAATTGGAGATCAACATTTTGGTTATGTAAAATATGGTAACAAAGAAAGTGGTCCCCATCATGGCATTGTTTGACTTCTCCATAGTTTCACATTATGGAGTACATCATCTCATATTATCTATTTTCATTTGCTAGGAGAAAAGAAACTCAGTGAATGAAATGTACTATACTAAGTATCCTGGGAAAGGAAGTCTCTAAATCCAAATCAAGTAACCATGTAACCTAGGGCACACGCGCCTGATTCAGGAAATTTAAGGGGCCAGCACACCAGTAATTGGCGCTGGCCATTTTCCCTATTTAAACCTGCCTCTCACATCACACCCTGCGGGATATTTGTGCCTACGCCTTAGAGAAAGCTTCCCTGCGACATTTCTGAGTATTCCTGCGTTCCTGTGTGTTCCTGCTCCTGAGTCCTGTGTTTCAGCTCCTGTGTGTTCCTGAGTCCTGTGTTTCCGCTCCTGTGTGTTCCTGGGTCCTGTGGTCCCGCTCCTGTGTGTTCCTGCTCCTGAGTCCTGTGTCCCTGCGTTCCTGTATTCCTGTGTTCCTGTGTCCCCATCTGCCGGGACCACCCGTTGCTGACCCCGGATTGGACTTGACCTTGCATCTCTGCCACCTGCCCTGACCCTGTGCCTGAACCTGACCACAAGACTGTCTCCTGCTAAGGTAGCTCAACCTCGGATGCAACCGTGGGCTAGTCGCACCTGTAGAACGACCTGGTGTACCCTGCCGCAGCAAGACCATCCCACATTGGGGGACACCGGTCCCATGTGTCGGCTAGAACTGGTTTCACCATGAGCTATCACAGTAGCCTTTTAAATGGCTGGTGAAAGCCAATCTGGAATATAAGAGTGACCTTACCCACCAAAATCTCTGGTTGTTCAATAAAAATCCTGGACTCGAATTGCATACTAACATTTACATCACATTTGATGGATATGTTTAACCTATTTGCAAGTTTTGACCTTTAAACACACCTGTGACCAGGAATGTTATTTTTAGATGGTGACAGGTTCCAATAGCCTATGCTATGATTATTTTTAAAATGCTTTGTCAGCCTTTTGAATCATTTCATTATGTTATATAACTTTAATTCACATTATTTGGCTCCCTGCTAGCAGCAAGTGGTGATTGTCATGGGGTAGCTACAGCCTGTGTGTGCCTGTGAGTCAGTATCCTCTCCTCCACACTCATCCAGCTCCCCTTGTCATGTGCATTGAGCAGGTAGTGAAGGGAGTGGGAATGTGTAGAGGAAAATTGTATGGTGGAGACTGAGACACATGCACACAGGTTGCTGCTGCCCACCCTCCCCTGGGTCTCGCCACACTCTTCTGGCAGGGAGCCAGGTAATGTGCAATAAAGTTTTATAAAGTACTGAAATGATTCAGAATGCTGACAAAGGCATTTTTTTAAATCAGCATAGCATAAAATATTAGAACCAATCACCAGCTAAAAATGAAATTCCTGGTGTAAGGTTCACTTTAACTAAGAACAAATTTGGCTTAGCAAATTAATTAGAAAACAATCCTAGTCATAAAGTTAATTCAGAATAAAATGTCTTAGGTGAAATATGTATTTATGATGGCCTGAATGGAAAATTAGGGTGGGCACTTTACCAGGAAATCAATAGGTCATTGTCGTGTGAACTCGCCATTCTCTAGGTCACCTGCAATAATGAATTACAAGAGAACAATTATAATTCATTTTTAACAAATCATGATAGCAACATTGATTTTGATATTTAATAAATCTTTATTCATCTATTATGGGTAGATGTGCTGGTCCTGCAGTTTTAAAATTGATGTCCATGTTCAAAATAGCCTGATAAAGAAGAAGAAACAGGATATAGAATCATACTGTGCAAAACATCGGTGGCCGTAGAAAACTATGAGAAAATATAAGATTTTTGTATTATTCTTGCAGCACAACGTCTGCTTAACTAGTTGGCTTTCCTTAGGATGAATTTGTCCAAATTTATAAAGAAAAAAACCTTGTTAAAATTCCTTGTAAAACTGTGAGGTCTTAAAGTGTTTATCAAACAATAGGATCTCTACAAAAGGCTTCTCTAGTCAACAGATTCTGCAAGCTGGGTCAAATGAGACAAAGGTCTTAAGTAAGATGTACTCTGCAGACATTTAAGAGCTGCACAAATTGTACAGGCTTAGCATCTGTTAAGTATGTTCTGTTGGGGTTCTTTTCCTTTCTTTCATGACGCCCCACTTCATGCTTCCTAATTATCATGTTTGCCATTCTCTTTATTACTAAAATAGAATGCACTTGCACGTCTTTTTAAATAATTCTTTGAGCTTCTTTTGTGTCCTCTGTGGGGGTTATTCCAATAAGTAAAGGTTTAAGTAAGAAGAAATTGTCATTTATTTTGTGAAAGATCTAGGCAACAAGAGAAGGAAAACTGACAAGTTATTTACAATCCTATAAAAATGACATAGATCAGTGTTAACTCCTTTAGAAAATGAGTTCTTAAAGTTTGTGGTTTCCTATGACTTCTGCTTGTGAACATGAAGTATTCGAGAAATGAAGCCAAAGATTAGCCTATAACTTTAATATACTCAAACTAAAAGTCTTTAACTTTTTAAATATAAGTAGAGAATTGTAGGCACAGATTTACTAAAGCCTGTGCGCCAGTATTCTGCTTGCACATGTATTTTACCCCTTAACAACCTGCCCCTTTTTCGTTTTTTTGAGTTTTCATTTTTCACTCCCCACCTTCAAAAATCCATAACTTATTTTTCCATGTGAGGGTTTGTTTTCTGTGTAACAAATTGAACTGTACAGCCTTTTGATCACTTTTTAGTAAATGTTTTATATTTTGCAAAATGGCGAAAAAGTGTCATTTTCCACTTTGGGTGCTATTTTCATTTTGGGATTTGGTGATACCTAAAATGTTTAAGATTTTTACCTTTTATTTATATTTATATCAGTTCTAAGGAAAGGAGGGTGATTAGAATTTTTAGGGGTTTTTTTGTATATTTTTAACTTTTTAAATTTTATTTTACTATTTTTCCAACTCCCTAGGATACTTTATCTGGCAGTATGGCACATTGAACTGAAATAGTTAATTTCAGACAGCCTCTGGTCTTTGTGTGACCCACGGCCGCCTTGTGACCAGATCGCCGCTCCCCGATGATGTCACGGGGAGCGTCGATCTTCACCAAGATGGTTCTTTTTGATGCTGGCGGAGATCGTAAACACCCCCAATCGGTGCTAGCAATATGCATCAAAGACTTTCCAGGTATGGAGAGGGCTCAGCCCACGAGCCTTCTCCAAACATTGCCAGTACTAATATGTCACACATTGTTAAGGGGCTAAGAAGTGCCCACGCCACATGTTTAACAACCCTTTTTTGCCGCGGGTGGACTATTCACATCTCATCACTGTAATGTTTTGGTGCGCAGTCGGACTGTACGCCCCATTTATCATGCAAAGTCCAACAGAAATGTGTCACATGCTCCATGTTAAAGGTACACCAAAAAAGTGCACTCTGTCGGGGCAGTGCAGGGAGCTCCAGATTCATGCAGAACGGGAGCCACAATTCATGAATCTGGCACCCTCTGCACACTACACAGGCAAACTGCAAAGTGTTTTTAGTACATTTGGATCAATAAATGTTAAATGTGGGATATGATTTATATTTGTATTTTAAATCAGTGCTTTATGATTATTTTTTTAGAATACGAAATTGAAATCAAAGTATAAATCAGCTCATCTTTTCCTGCTCTATAAAATGCTACAGTGTCAGAACCAAGTTTAACCCCACAACAACTAAATTCTAAGGCCTAGTTCTCATCTCCATTTGCATCAGTTATTGTGAGCCAAAATATCAAGCCAAGATTTATCAAGTGTCTGAATGGCAACCATTCATAGCCCGCCTTTAAAATATTAATGAGCACTGGTAAAATGAAAGATGAGCTGTGATTGGTTGCCATGGGCAACTAGACTTTCAGACACTTGATATATCTGCCCGAATAACTGATTAGCTCACAATAACTGATGAATGCAACTGACGACCTAACAAATATGTGAACTGGCCCTTACATGTGCAGAGGAGACTTAGTGCATTCAATGGACCACATTGCAATCTCTTAACTTTTTACTTAGTGCATTGTACAACTAGATAAGGAGACTGTGCTTAGTTTTGCATCTCAGCCCCATTCATTTTAACGGGATTGATCTGCACTCAGGCTGAGTGAAGAATAAAGTGTAGTATATGATGCGGCACCGTAAACGCATCCACATGCAATGTTATATCTTTGTCGTTGTCAAATTCTTTACCTATGCTAAAGCTTAAAACTTATTTTAAAATACTGTGGAAAAAGTGAAAAAAAAAAAATTTTTCACCCCATGGGTAAATGGGTAAACAGAAAAAATAGAAAAGCTTTAGACCGGCAATAGAACAATAAATAAATCTAGATTATTAACCAGTTTACTGCTTTAATGAGAGGATAAATGTATATTCTTTTAAACTTTGTGGTAATTTATCTTTTCATTTTTGCCTTTTATGGTGCTTTGTACCTAATTTGCACTCCCGTCTATTAGAGACCCTGCTGCACGTGTTCTTCAGGGAACCTGCTTCCTTCACTGAGTACACTGAGACTTAACTACAATGACATCCCCGCCCAAACTTCCTGTACAGCCATCTGTGTGTGGGGCCTGCAGTGTGAGAACCTCCCCTCCCTCCTGTGAAATGTTGCCATAGGCTTGTGGAGGGAGAGAGAGCATCGTGACTTCTGTACCCCAAATTATGGATCCATATGTCCCTGGCTGCTTTATTGTGTTCTGTGCTGCCCCCCTTTCTCCATCCTCCTGTATTGTGGTCAGCTCTGGGGCATCTCCTGTATGTCAGCTTTAGGGGGCCTTTGGTATAGTCAGCTATGCGTCCACTCTGAGAGGGGTCTCCTGTATTAAATGTCTGCTCTGGTCTCCTGTATTATAGTCAACTCTGGGTGTCTCCATTATTATATACATCTGCTATGGGGTCTCCAGTATTATAAGTGCCTGATTTGGGGAGGGGGTCTCAATTATTATTATTATCTGCTTTGGACAATTTCCATTATTATTATTATTGTCTGGTTTGTGCACTGTATTTGTAGTCTGCTCTGGGGTCTACTAGTTATTGTATAAATGCAATTTGGTTATGGGGTGGCATTTTGTACTGGTTGTTGGTAGATCTAGGGGGTTGTTACTAGTGTGGTTCCCTGAAGTTGAACAGCATGAAAATTCTGCCCTCAGGCCGATAAAGGTTGTGCACCACTGTTCTATACAGTCATGTGCATGCTGTGTACAATGGATAACTGAGCAAATTTAAAAAACATGTCTCCTTTGACTAAACACCATAAAACTCAGGCATATTTATTGGCCTAACTCACGTGGCCTAACGCACGTGCCAAGCTCCACACATTTAACTTAGCTGTGTGCTATCTGATTAATCTCTTTATCTGAAATGTACCATGTTCATTTTCAATGTATATTGGGTAATACAAACCACTTGTTGACAAACTCAGCAAAATATAGTCCTCATACCTCATTTTTTAAACTCTAATACTGAAGTCTAGACGAGCATTAATATAATGGTGACATCCATGTTGTTCATTTCCCATAATGTTTATAAAACCTGACAGTTCTTGTTTTACATGCTACATACCATGGATGGCATGTTTGTTTGTTCTGTGTGTTGCTAGTTGTGTTTTACCAAAGAATGTAGAACTATATGGGTGGTCCTGCATGGAAAATACAGAATGCTGACTGAATGAAACTCAGGAGATGAGTAAAGGAACAGTCTATGGTGGGAAACCTAGGGGAAAAATGCAGTTCAAGTGGAGGAAGGAAGTACACTGAACCTTGTGAAGAGGCAATCAACGCTGAAGAGGCTGCAGACTTTAATGGCAGTAATCTGAGAATTGTCCGTAAATTGAAAGAATCAGATCTGTCTCTTATTAACCACAAACAAAAAAGTGCAGCTTGGAAGATTTAACCCAACCTCCTCTATGTACCACTGCAAGGGAGTGTAATATAAATGGATATTGCTATTTGCTAATTTTATATTAATGTCATGGTTAGTCATTTGGTATTTACCCTGTATGCAGGGCATATCATATGTGATATATTATAAGCTTGCGACTACTGTTATTCTGCTTTATAAAAAGGCTTTTCTGTTTCTGACCTATACTAGTGCCTGTGAAGATCCAAATGGGGGATGGTCTAGGTCCAACCTATTTGTTGTACATACAGGAGACCTTTGGGGTTTTTTTTAGTCTTTTTTATATTATTGTTTTTTTTATTTATCACACAGCACTGTAGAATATTCCTGAGTTATGTTATTATCAATTGATACAGGACACAAACCACACAAATTATATAATAATAATAATATTTATTTATATAGTGCCATTAAATTCTGTAGCGCTTTACAAATCAATTATCGATAATATAATATATGCATGTTTATATATAGATGTATTACTGTGGGGTGGGGGAGGCTATATCTATATATGCATTATGAGGGGGTGGAGGCTTTGTATATAGATGTATTATGGGGGGTAGAGGTGGCTGTTTATAGAGGTATTACTGGGAGGGCTTGAAGGCTTTATATAGATGTATTACTGGAGGTGGGTAAGTCTCTACATAGACATATTAATAGGGTAGGGGACACTGTATGTAGATGTATTACTGGGGGTGGGTGAGACTATACATAGACGTATTAATAGGGTGGGGGACACTGTATATAGATGTATTACTGGTGGGTGTGGAGGCTGTGTATAGTTGTAGTACTGGGGTGAAGGCTGTATATATAGATGTATTATTGGGGAGGCCATATATAGATGTATTACTGGAGGTGGGGGAGGCTGTATATAGATGTTTTACTGGGGGTTGTGGGCTGTATATAGATGTATTACTGGGGTTCGTGGAGGTTATTTATATATTCTATAGAAGAGTGGCCTCCACCATATATTGTGCCCTTAATCCGGGCCTGAGAATTCATCACAGTTCTGTTGCACATTTAGAGGATGACCAAGGTAGCCACACTTGTGATGGGTTTTGGGATTTTAAAAAGTTTTAAGAGACAGCCAATTTGTATGAGAATATTAGGTTAATTTCTGAGATGACATGGGATATCATAGGTATTGTGCTTGTTTTCCAGAACCGAGCAAGAAGTTTGACTATTCTGAACCTGACGTGAGTACAGATGATGTCTAGTAAGAGCAGTGAAATTCTAGTAGATTTAGTTAATGCTGACTTTGTTATATGAGTTTGAAAATATTTGACCAAAAAGAGTAAGGCCATATGGCTAAGGTAGTCAGGTGTGTAATACCATAGGAGAGAAAAGCTCTAAGGGATTGATGTTCTAAGGAAAATGAGTGTATCCATTGCTCCTGAGAAATAGGACTGTTTCATTTGGATTCCCAGTTTCTTAGAAAGTATAACTTCTTAAATGAGAATCTACTCGGGGTTTCAACAATATCTGCCTCCAGTCCCGATTTTAAAAAAATTACTTTATTAATAGCTCAAAATACCAATAAATAAACACCAATAAACAGTCCACATATAGAGTTGAATAAAATAATGAAGACGAGAGCTGTCATCTCCTCACATGATCAATTCACCACTGCTTCTGCTGTGTGCAATAGAGGCAGCAAGCATGATGTCATTGCCCCTGCTAGCATCACAGAGCACATAGCAGCAGCAGAGGAGATGACTGCTGTGGGGTACCTGGGAGAGGTCAGTACCTCATGTTTCTTTTTTTAATTGCACAGCAACAATAAAAGGAGGAAGAAAAGGAGCCATAATGACAGGGGAGAGATGAGGGGGCCACAATGTAAGGGGGAAATGCAGGGGAAAACAATATGAGGGGAAGCTGGAGGACAGATTGCTGGAGGGGCCACAATAAGAAGGGTCACAACAACAGGGGGAATAAGAGGAGGCCCATAATCTGAGGGGGAGATAAGGGGCCCCACAAGATAAAGGTGAGATGAAAGGGAGTACACAATATAAGATAGGATCAGGGGGCAACGATATGAGAGGGACAGCAAAGTTTGAGGGGGAGATGAAGGGGGGGCCACAACATAAGATGGAGATGAAGGGATCTACAATGTGAGGGGGAGATGAGGGGGCACACTATGAAGAGAAAACAATATGAGAGGGAGCAGGAGGAGGCACAGATTGATTTTAATAAGAGGTCCTGCCTAATGCTAGACCTTAAGGCTGCATTCACATGATGCACTTGAATTGCATTTTGAAACGCATTTCAATTGCATTTCAAGTTACACCTCCCTCTCTACAGATGTTCTTTAGTGAATTAGCAATGTTTTAAAACAAAAGTTGTAAAAAGTCTCCAGAAGTCGCAATCAGCTATTTTCTACACCTGGTAACCATGGATTGGCACCAAAATTTGCAACTTTTTAAATGTCGAAACTTTCATATGTGGATTCAGGTGATAACTCAGAGAACACTGCAGACCACTGGACTACCTAGAGCAGTGGTGGCGAACCTATGGCGTGAGTGCCAGAGGTGGCACTCTGAGCCCTTTCTGTGGGCACCCAACCCATCACCCCAGAATGAAGTTCACCAGGCAGGACTCAAAGAATCTTCCTGCAGAATCTTCCTACAATGATATTGGAATTTGCCCTCCTCCTTTAACTGCATTGGTGTCTTTAGGAGGCTGAACGATTGAAAGTTGTCAATGAACAAGGAGAAATAAATTACTGCTTAAATTGCTGCGCTGGCACTTTGCAATAAATACGTGGCTTTTGGTTGAAGTTCGGGCACTCAGGCTCTAAAAGGTTCACCATCACTGACCTAGAGAGACGAGGGAGACCGGTTAAAATGCAAAAAGTGCACATGCGCTATGCAGGGTTTCAAAAAAGAAAGAAAAAGCCAAGCAAAAAGTTTGACACATGTGTTGCAATATGTTATAAGTTATGTTATATGGAAGAAAGGATGAAAAGACAAGAAAAAAGCTTGTTACTTAAAGCCCAAATGCTTAGTAGTGAAGGGGTAAATTAGTAGGAATAGCACTTTCCATTTTATAATGAAAATGCTACCATGGAACACTGACCAGTTAAAAAATCTGTCTATGCATAAAGATTTTTATGATCCGTCTTTTGTTAATAAAGTAACTGCCAGTGTTTGACTGTTTCCCAAGAAAACATTTCACAAGCATATGATAAGAACAGCAGTCTCACATCACATGATGTTTTACTTATTATTTACAGTTTTGCAAAACATAAATGTTATTTTTTAAGCAAATTTTCATATTTTTATAGTCAGCTTAAGGGCTAGCTTGTAATGGCAAATAATAATTTCTAAAGGCTTTTCCACAGTGTGTGGGCTTATTAGTCTATTTTAATTACTTCTGGCATGACGTTTGTGAATATATCTTGTCATTCTTTGTGTAATGAACCCAGATTGATGCAATACTGGCTGCCTGGGTGGCCTGCTGTCAGGACATCGTGTCATCCCTTCTAATAACAGCGCTCTGTTAGACTGCATTGAAAAGTAACATGTTTGTTATTTAAGTCAACAAACTTGCCCATGTCTCTAGGCGATCTATGAGTGTACCAAGCCTAGATTTATCTCTCTGTTCAGTGAATATACCATTCAAAAAAGTCATGGCAAAGAGGAAAATCAGAACCACTAAAAATTTGCTGTAACGAAGAGCAAACATAATTTGTGGCTTTAGTAGAAACCAGACAATATTTTTTTCCAGTTAAAGGAGATCAATGAATGAAGAGATTCCAAAGACATGCAACAGCAGCTTCACTTCTCCCTTTAAACTATGCTTTTGCATATGAGTTACAGACCTTTATGAATAAATCCATCTTTCTATCTGAAAGCACAAGTTTTTATATACTCATTGACAAAAAAATAAAGCAACAAGGAGTTGTAATCATATGAAAATTTAAATGTGGGAATGTGATGAAAACATGTAAATGATGTTATATTTATTGGAGAAAACTATAAAGGAGACCCTGGTCTCCTGGTTATTCATCTCTACAGTCATGGCCATAAGTTTTGAGAATGACACAAATATTATATTTTCACATGATCTGTTGCCCTCTGGTTTTTATGTGTGTTTGTCAGATGTTTTTATCACATACAGAAATACAAGTGCAATCATATTATGTGTAACAAAAGCTTTTATTGACAGTTAGAATGAGTTAATGCAGCAAGTCAGTATTTGCAGGGTTGGCCCTTCTTCTTCAGGACCTCTTCAATTCTCCCTGGCAGCTCTCACTCAACCTCTAGACCAAATCCTGACTGATAGCTGTCCATTCTTGCACAATCAATGCTTGCATTTTGTATCAATTTGTTTGTTTTTGTTTGTCCGCCCGTCTCTTGATGATTAACCACAAGTTCTCAATGGGATTAAGATCTGGCAAGTTTCCAGGCCATGGACCCAAAGGGGCATATTTATCATACGCTGCCGCACGAGCGCCAGTGTATGATAGCCCCGCCGCTGCATGTTCGCAGCCCGATACATCAAGAGGCTTCCACCTCTTAATGTATCGGGGCAGCCGGCTGCGCAGTGTTTATCCTACGCCAGGCAGGGCCTGGTGTAGAAAAAACTGCAGCCGGCGACCTTTAACATATGAAAAGTCGCTGGTAGCAGCTAGTGCGCACGCGCGGGGACAGTAACGGCCCACGCCGGCCTTTGCGATTATTTCAGGGCCGCTGGGCCACTGATAAATATGCCCCAAAATCTCTGTGTTTTGTTCCCTGAGCCATTTAGTTATCACATTTGCTTTATGGCAAGGTGCTCCATCATGCTGGAAAAGGCATTGTTGATCACCATAATGCTCTTGGACAGTTGGGAGAAGTTGCTCTTGGAGAACATTCTGGTACCATTCTTTATTCATGAATGTGTTTTTAGGCAAGACTGTGAGAGAGCCGATTCCCTTGGCTGAGAAGCAACCCCACACATGAATGCAGGTTGCAGGATGCTTTACAGTTGGCATGAGACAAGACTGGTGGTATCGCTCACCTTGTCTTCTCCGAACAAGCCATTTTCCAGATGTTCCAAACAATCAGAAAGGGGATTAATCAGAGAAAATTACTTTACCCCAGTCCTCAGCAGTCCACTTCCTCTACCTTTTGCAGAATATCGGTTTGTCCCTGATGTCTTTTCTGGAGAGAAGTGACTTCTTTGCTGCCCTCCTTGACACCAGGCCTTGCTCCAAGAGTCTCCGCCTCACAGTGTGTGCAGATGCACTCACACCTGTCTGCTGCCATTCCCGAGCAAGCTCTGCACTGCTGGCAGCCCAACCCCGAAGATGAAACACTTTTAAGAGATGGTCTTGGTGCTTGCTGTTCCTTCTTGGGCACCCTGGAGCCTTTTGGGCAACAATGGAACCTCTCTCCTTGAATTCCTTGATGTTGCGATAGATTGTTGACTGAGGTGCAATCTTTCTAGCTGCAATACTCTTCCCTGTTAAGCCAGTTTTGTGCAGTGCAATTATGCCTGCACATGTCTCTTTAGAGATAACCATGGTTAACAGAAGAGAAACAATGATGCCAAGCACTAGCCTCCTTTTAAAGTGTCCAGTGGTGTGATTCTTACTTAATCATGACAGATTGATCTCCTGTCCTGTCCTCATCAACACCCACACCTGTGTTAATGGAGCGCTAACTGAAACGATGTTAGCTGCTCCTTTTAAGGCAGGCCTGCAATGAAGATGAAATGTGTTTTGGGGGAAAAAGTTAATTTTCTAGGCAAATATTGACTTTGCAATGAATTGATCACTGTTCATAACATTCTGGGATATATGCAAATTGCCATTATAAAACCTGATGCAGCAGACTTGATAAAAAATTAACATTTGTATTATTCTCAAAACTTATGGCCATGACTGTAGTTCGGAATTGAAGCAGAAAATGTAGACGCCAGGCCTGTAAATCCTGCAGGTTGCTTAACACCTTGAGGACAAGGCATGTCTGGAGTTTCAGTACAAAGTGCTTGGGGTTTTTTTCATCCTGACCTTCCAGAAGACAAAACATTTTGTTTTTTTATCTGACACAGGCTTAAAGGAATCTACTACCAGAAGTAGATCTGATACATCTACTTGCCTCTGCTCTAATTTGTAATTTAATAATCCTGGAACATAACCTAACTTGTTAAAAAACTTTACTTTAGTAATATGTAAATTAACTGCAGAGGCAGCTGGGGCATGTATTAGCCTGGTCGAGCACTGGGAGCTAAGTAGACTTTAGCAGTTCATTTAGATATTACTAAAATAAAGTTTTAACAAGTTAGGTTGGGTTTCAGGATTATTAAATTACAGATTAGGGCAAAGACAGGCAGGAGGAATCTACCTCAGATCTACCTCAGATCTACTACTTCTGAAAATAGATTGTTAATGGCAGGTTTCCTTTAATTTTAGGATAAGAATAACATAATGATTAATATTGATTAATAAAATAGAATAAAAGAGCCTTGTTTTTTAAATCTTTAATGACTAGTGACATATTAGTACTTCACTGGCTGAGTCCTCTCCATATAAGCTGGGGATATTACCCACAATCAGTACTGTATAATAAGCAATACAGTCAATTCCAAAGTTAGTGTTACGTCACTCCTATTATATATATGTATAAGCAGAACCAAGATCAAGGGAGTGGTAGTAGTGTCTACAAACAATATCTTTATTAAATCACATAAAAATGCACCACGAATTAATGCGACAAACAATACAAAAAAATTGTGGTTACCTGTCTAATTTGGTGTATAACGACATGTATCAAACGGAATATCATATTAAAAAATAGAGTACATTATCTGCTATTAGTGATACCTCGATAGGCCTACCGTGGTTCAGACGTACTCGAATCAACAGTGGGAGCGGGAATGGGGTGCAGACCGGTGGGAACTATCCCTATCGGTCCCCAAATAGACTCCCGCTCTAACAAGAGCAGTCCCAAACTGTCCCTGTATTTTTGCTAATCCTCATCCAGATCCGCCTCCCTGACACGTTTCATCACCATTGGAATCCTCAGAGGGATTTGCATTTGAGGTAGCTATGAAGAAAAAAGGTTTGCACTTATTTATAAAAGTGCTTTAGCTCGTGCAGGCCTTGCTGTATGCCCAGCCCTTTAAGAAGCCGCTAGTGCCGCGTCCTAGTGGTGGATCGCGGGACTGTATCCATGAGCGGTGTGGCAATAGGTTGGCGCCGACAGAATATGCTTCCGCCTTTTTAAAATCCTGACTCCGCCCACAAGGGAATACAATCGTCAGTCCTGTGTGCTAATCAATAACCTCTTTAATAATACTATACCAGTAATTGTCCTGTTCTCAAATATAACACAATTGTCAGATTCGTCTGTAGATTAATGGTTTTTCTTAAATATGTTACTATTTGTTTTGTCTGATGGAACTCCTACCAGACACAAACTAAGAATTAAGCCTTTCTGGGGACCTGGCCGATCTTTACTGGCTGCGTTTTCTCTGCCATACACAAGTGGTTTGTATTACCTGCACAGCAGGAACATGCGTCTCCTAGGGGACGCGTCCACACGACTCCCGCAGCATAAACATGCGCATGCGCACTGTCTCCCGGTCGGTCTTAGGCCGGTTTCCATTCTGGTCCGCAACGTTAGTGGCGCTGACCAATCACAAGCTGGGATGGCACGGACCAATCGGGGGACTTGTTGGCGGAGTCAGGATTTTAAAAAGGCGGAAGCATATTCTGTCAGCGCCAACCTATTGCCACACCGCTCATGGATACAGTCCCGCGATCCACCACTAGGACGCGGCACTAGCGGCTTCTTAAAGGGCTGGGCATACAGCAAGTCCTGCACGAGCTAAAGCACTTTTATAAATAAGTGCAAACCTTTTTTCTTCATAGCTACCTCAAACGCAAATCCCTCTGAGGATTCCAATGGTGATGAAACGCGTCAGGGAGGCGGATCTGGATGAGGATTAGCAAAAATACAGGGACAGTTTGGGACTGCTCTTGTTAGAGCGGGAGTCTATTTGGGGACCGATAGGGATAGTTCCCACCGGTCTGCACCCCATTCCCGCTCCCACTGTTGATTCGAGTACGTCTGAACCACGGTAGGCCTATCGAGATATCACTAATAGCAGATAATGTACTCTATTTTTTAATATGATATTCCGTTTGATACATGTCGTTATACACCAAATTAGACAGGTAACCACAATTTTTTTGTATTGTTTGTCGCATTAATTCGTGGTGCATTTTTATGTGATTTAATAAAGATATTGTTTTTAGACACTACTACCACTCCCACAATCAGTACTGGCATAGATTGCGGGTGTTAGCCCTTTGACTGCCACCGGTGGCTTTGATTCTCACTCCCCATAGTTAAGGGGTTAATAGAAACATTTAAGCAGTTCACTGTACAAACAAAAAAAAAATTCAATTTATTAAACTTTATTTGGCCCTATTCACATAACCAACATCTCTAGCCTTATTGACAAAATAGCTTTCTCTATTATTTTATTAAACTCACGTTTCACCACTTGTGCACCTGACCCAATCCCATTGCACCAAATCTTCAACCTCACCAATATGCTTATGTAAGGCCTAATCCATTTCTTTAACCTATTGCTAGCCACAGTCACTGAGACCCCACTAAACACAGGGATAGGGGTTCAATACCTCTATCTGAATAGAGAGGAAATCGAACATGCACTCCAACACTGCTCCATTCATTCTCTATGGGACATTGAGATAGCTCAATTATGTATTAAGCTAACTATACAAGGAAGTTAATAAATTGGTAGTGCACATGTTGGATGTACCATGCCGTTGTATTTTTTAGTGGTGTCATTAAATATTCCATGCAATGTACTGGAAAGCTGTAAAAAAAATTCCAAGTGCCTTGAAATCAACAAAAAAAAACACATTTGCAGCATTTTTTTGTGGGTTCTGTTTTTACGACTTTTATTCTGCGCTCTAAATGACACCTTGTTTTTATTTTATGGGTAGATACAATTACAGGGATACCAAATTTTAATAGGTTTTATTTGGTTTTACTAGATTTAGAATAATTAAAACCTTTTGTACAAAAAAATATATTTGCCATTTTACCAAATTCTGAGGCCAATAACTTTTTCACACTTTGGTGAAGAGACCTATATAAAGGTTTAATTTTTTGTTGTATGAACTGGCGTTTTAACGTATATCAATTTGGGAACTACATGATTGTTCAATCATTTTTATTCAAATATTTATGGATGGAAAAATGGCGAAAAAGTGTCGATTCAGGTATTTGGGCGCTATCTTTCTCTACTGTGTTTACGGCCAGGTATGATCTTTTTTTAATATTTTGATAGAATGGGCATTTTGGGAGGTGATGATACCTAACATGTGCATGATTTTTACTGTTTATTTTTTTATATGTTTTCTAGGAAAAGTGGGGTGATTTAAACTTTTAAAGTTTTTGAATTTTTTTTTACTACTATTTCAGACCCTCTAGGGTACTTTAATCCTACAGGATCTGATTGCTCATGCTATATACTGCATTACTACTGTATTGCAGTATACAGCAATTATGATGATCATACCTAATAGCTTTCTATCTGCAGTCTATTTGATATCATTGCACATGAAAAGCCTACAAGTCTCTATGAGACTGTAGGCTGCCATGGCAACTGATCTCAACCCTCTGATGATGTCACGGGGGGCAGCGCCCACTGGAAGGTAAATAAGGTGCCGTGGTTGACCGCGGCACTTAACAGGTTAACTGCCACGATCGGTGCCAGAACTGACCACGGCAGTAACAGGCGGGTATCAGCAGTATTATACAGCTGGCACTTGCTCTGTATGGAGAGAGCTCAGCTTGTGAGCTCTCCCCGTACACCCCCACAGCATCAAGAGGTAATAGTACACTCTGGTGCGCTTAGAGTTTAAATACATTTGATAATTATTCTGTTTTCATAAATATACCAATTTCTAGAATGTGTGTATCCTCCACTAAACTGTTAAGTAAATATAAAGCTGAGATAAATTTAGAATAGAGATCTTATATCATTATTACAATTTATTGTTAGGTTGCCGAATAGAGCCATACCATTTGCCCTTTAAAACAGAACGATGTAAGCCATTTAAGGTAAATGATGCATTCCAAACTGAAGTCAAAAGTTTAGTTTACTCAAGGCTGTACATAACAGCAATATTAAGTAAGAAATCAAGAAATGACTTGCCAGAGACACAGGACCCTTAACCTACTTTGCTGGCCCAAACTCGTCTCATTGACGAATTTGTGTATATATATGTTTTACACTAGATAACTTTTATACAGATGGATCTTGCTTTATTGTAACATTTTTATTACCATAAAAAGAAATCTGCCAGGTTTTAATACTGTGTTTTACAGTATATGTCCAGTCTTGTGAAATGTGAACTTCTGTTTACTGTCATTAGAATGGAGCTTTCATTGTCTCTGGAAAATGAATAATATGAAGTTTAATGTCTAACCTTAGAAAAAGATTAAATATTAGACAGAAGTTGCTGAGTCCCAGTGCAAATTCTGTGACAGGCCCACTAATTTACCATATTTCATTTATGATACTAGCCAACCTTCTATGTACCTATGTATTTTATGTCATTTGCTACTTTATTTTCTCCTCGAATGGACATCATCTTATTTCTAGCTATTTATACATACCGTATATACTCGAGTATAAGCCGACCCAAGTATAAGCCGAGGCCCCTAATTTTACCACAAAATACTGAGAAAACCTATTGACTCGAGTATAAGCCGAGGGTGGGAAATGCATTGGTCACAGCCTCCCCAGTATATAGCCTGCCAGACCCTGCCCCAGTGTATATAGCCTGCCAGACTTAAATTTGTATTCTCAACCGGGCAATCACATTTAATACAATTTACCTTTTTTATACAAACATTTCTTTAATCGGATGTTATTTTTTAAAAATTACCAGTGTGAAGATAATTTCCCATAAATGTATTCATGTTGTCCCTTAGAAACAAGACTGTTGTCCTTGGAAATGACCACCGCTGCTGAAGTGATTGAACAAAGAAACAAAAAGTTTTTACATATGAAATGAGCAGAAGTTACTGTATTTCCCAAAGCAGTCCTGTGGTAATGTACGCTGATTCTTGGTGGTCACGAAAGGGTCAATAGCGGATGTGTGGCCATCGCTGGAAGAGTGGGGAGTGGTCGTATCCAGGGAACGGCTTGGCTACATGTATGCAGCCACGGCACGGTACGGTGAGCACGCGTTGTGCTCACTGTACGGAGCCCGGGCACCATAGACAACTATGAGGGACATGTAAGTGGCCGTAAATTTACGCCATATATATGTCCCCCAAACGTACGTATGCATGGGCCCTTAATTTGTATGCCACCAGTGTTTATAGAGAGAATATCCCTGAGAACCATGATCAGGACACTCTTTTCTTAGTCAAGTAAAATAGAGTTTGCCCTATTATCACTTAAAACTAGGTCCGGAACAATGTTATTCTGCAGTTTGACAGCTTCTCAGTCATAAAAAATGACTGGCTATTCTTGTGAAAACTTAGTGATTGCTATCACTAGGAGAGCAAGGATCCATCCACTATCTGCTGAAAGCCGATAACGCAGGATCCTTATTCCTAAGTGCAGGTTCATTTTTCATTCTGGCAGATAAAAAGTTGATATATAATTGAAAAAAAAGGAAAAAAGTAGCAAAGTTGAATGATGGAAAAATACTACGCTGTTGGATACGCTACAGAAGAAAAATCAGCCAGGGACGCTAGATTCCATCATGGAAGCAGTAAGGCTTGCAATATGCAGTCGTCTGCTCTTCAGCTACAGCTGGTCAGTCATTATTATAGGGAATGGGGTCCCTAAGCAGCTCATATTTGTGGTATTTTCAATACTCCGTTTTGCTGGCGATAATTCTGTGGAGATCTTTTCAATTCCTGATACAATGCGTGGACATTTTTTGCTGGCACGTCAAACATGTAATTGTTTTGTATTGAAATTCTCCTGAGTTTCTACATTTTCACAGCAAATTAGTTTTGCTGTATGGGACTGAGCAAATTATTTTTTGCTTTTTTATTTTATTTTTAGGGAGGATGGCATTAACAATAAAACATGTGTACTTGACTTTAATATTGACCCATTTACTTAAAGAAAATCTACCAGTAGCTGTAATGTTTATTACACTACATACTCACCTACTCTCCTCTTCACCTTGATCATGATGCTGGTCTTCGCTAATCTTGACACACCTGGATCACCTAAAATAAGACTTATAAAAAGTAGCCTGGAACACGATGTCTGGTGCTCTGGGGTTCTAATAATTCACTTCTCCTGCGTGACGTATTCCCCCTCTCCAACATAGGAGAGGGAGGTATCTAGCACACAGGAGGTGGTGAGACGCGGGAATAATTAGCAGCCTGGAGCGCCAGACATTGGGGGCACATTTACTTACCCAGTTCTGCGCATTCCCTGATCCGGAGTGTCTGACAATCCTGCACTCTGCCTCGATTCACTTACATCGTGCGCCCGATATCCTGCATGTGTCGTTTCCCCGCACCATTTTCTTCCCGGTGCATGTAAGTGCATGGCTTGCGACACAATTTTAAAGTTAAATCCCACGCTCTGTCCGAATCAGTCGGATCGTCCGGGGGCCCACCCCCCCATTTCTGTCACACGAAAGCCAGCGCCGATGCGCCAAAATCCGATTGCGTTCTGTAATCTCAAACAGTAGAAGAGAGAAGTGCTCCTTGCACTCTTTAACAGCCTATAAAGTTTCCTTTGATGTTAGGTTTCATTTTTTTTAACAATCAAATTATGCCATATAAGGACTGTAGATGGCATCTCATTTGCCCAACCCCTCTTACCCCACCTCCTTCTGCCCTGGTGGGATCAGCTTGCTTCTCTTTTTTTTTGGAAACAAATGGTTTTGGGAACATAAGATAAGCGTTCAGATCAAACCACTGGGTATAATGGTGTTGTACAATTTATTACTTCTTTTAATCAAAACCTGTGTGTAACCATCTGATTATTACTCCCTTTTATGATCCATAGCACTTGTAACAAACATTTCCATTCCGAGATGAGTTAATTTAAAGAGGTTTCGACGACCTTAGGATAGTTCATCAATATTAGATCAATGGAGGCCTGGGCTGCAGAGGAGAAAGCTTTGGTATCATTCAAAGCTGTGACTGTTCTGGAGTGGATCCTTCAATCTGCTAATCATCAGAGGAGGTTTAAATTCTGGTAGTTCCAAACAATATTGATAAACTATTTTAAGGATGTGTCATCAACAATTACGCCTTCACTACCATGTTTTCCCATATTTGTGTTTTTTACGTTTTTCACTTCCTTAATTTCAAAAGCCACAATGTTTTACTGTATCCTTTACAAAGCCAGATGTGGGCTTGTTATCTGCAAGACAAATTGTACATCCTAGTGGTACCATATAATATTCAGTGTGACAGAAATATTCTTAATGTGTTGAAAATAAAAAAAAACACTATTGTACCATTTCCTAGTAGGATATGCAGTATAAATGAAACATTCCCTTTATTCTATGGGTCAGTGGGAAAATCACTGAATTTATATAGTTTTGTTATGTCTTACAACCTTAAAATTTAGAAAACTTTTCAAAACTAAATGTTTTATTTTTCCATCTTCTGACTCCTGTAACTTTTTCCGTGTTCAGCATACATAGCTGTATAAGGTGTGATTGTTTTGAAGGACACACTGTTGTTTTCACTTTGTTCAGTTTGACAACTGTACAACTTTTTGTAAATTCTTCTTGTCAGAATGGCACTAGTTTTGATAGGATATTTTTTTTCTGCTACAGCATTTACTTATAAGATAGCTTATTATTGAATTTAGATAGGGACACAACTATACCCAACATATTTATGATTCGTTTATATATACATGCTATGAAATGTGGGTGATTTGCATAAAAAAATTCTGTCTTGTTATCATTATAGCAGGTTTATATATCTGTTTATATATGTATATACAGGCAGTCCCCAGGTTACGTACAAGATAGGTTCTGCTGGTTTGTTCTTCAGTCGAATTTGTATGTAAATCGGAGCTTTATAACTGTAACCCCAGCCAAAAATTTTTTGGTCTCTGTGACAATTGGATTTTAAAACTTTTGGATTATCATACGAACCAGTATTAACAATAAATCTTAGTTGTAGACACCTTTAATAGCTCTTACAGCTGATCATTGTAGCCTTGGACTAAAATACAGTAAATTACCAACATCCAGAGATCCGTTTGTAACTAGGGGTTGTCTCTAAGTCGAGTAAGGGACTGTATATATATATATATATATATATATATATATGTATAGTTTATATTACTCTTTAACGTGTCACTCAAAACAAGTCTGTGTTGAGGAGATAAGATAAAGGCATTGAGATTATATTGCTATAACCTCAATTTTTGTTTTTTATATATTCTAACATCTCCTCCCCCAAATAAAAATCATCTTCCTACTATGCATTCCTATCTTTTTTTTTTAAATGGGACCTGTCATCAGGAAGGTTATTTTGCATGCTGACAGGTATCTGGCATGCATCATATTTTCTGGCCTTTGGCATGTTTGTTTAAAAAATGCCGTTGTTGCAGTTCTGACTAATTCCAGTGTTTTTCAATGATTTCTTTAACATTACCTGGATTACTGTATGGTGAGTCCGGGGGGGGGGGGGGGGAGGCATTTCAATGGCATAGGTTGTCTTCTCCTCAATTCTTCTTCTTCACTCATTGCCCTCCACCTTCCTCAGCATCTCCCCTGCTCCCTCCCCCCACTTACATCAGATCATCACTGCAAGTATTTCTCCTTTGAACTATCCCTCTGGGCCTCACCAAACACTCCTGGCAGGGAGCCAGGTTATGTTAAAAAAAAACCTATTGGAATTATTCAGATGCACTTTTTGAAGTCAACATGCCAAAGGCTTTGGAATCTGTCTAAAGATCACTGTAAAAATTAGTTTCCTGATGTCACTTTTTTGGAAGAAAAGTCTCTCAAAGAGTGAGTGGTAAAAAGTTTATTTTTCAGTACATGTCCTCTGAGTTTTTGTTTTAGATTTTTTAATTCTGCACTTGCAGAGTTTAAATTTGCAGAGGAGACGATTTACAATGGATGTCGCAGTGTGCACATATCTTGTATTCTCTTTTTCTACCTCTTGTCCTCGGCTCAATCAACTGGAAATACATTCCGTTTTAGAAACAGCTGCAAACAACAGGATATCACATTAAATTCTCTCCGAGTGACTCCATTAGAATCATAAAAATTGTTCTCACTACATTGTGAAAGAAAAAAAATGTAAAGTATTTTTTTTAAAACATGAACAAGCTGGTGGTAATGCCCAGGAGCAGAGCATTACACAATATACAGGCAGTCCCCGGGTTACTTACAGGATAGGTTCTTTCGGTTTGTTCTTAAGTTACATTTGTATGTAAGTTGGAATATTTTATTACTTGTTATTTTATAATTGTAACTCTAGACAACATTTTTTGGTCCGAGTGACAATTGGAATTTAAACATTTTTTGCTATCTCAGGAACAAAAATTATCAATAAAGCTTTAAGACAGGCACCTTACAGCTGATCATTGCAGCCTGGGACTATATTAACGTATTCAAAGAGCTTCACCAGAGGTCACAGTGGGCAGGAAGGTTTGTCTGTAACTAGGGGTCGTCTGTAAGTTGGGTGTCCTTAAGTAGGAGACCACTCGTATATAATTAAGTCATAGAAAAATGTTATAGAGAGCTCTTTTCCTTTTTCTCCAGACTATCTTTTATAAAAAAACCCAAAAAGGTCTAATGACCAAAACACGTGTCGGGGCTGGTGCTGGGCAGCATGGTTTTGCACTGGTACACTGCTTTTCGTAGGTATAGTCTTAAGCTTGATACGTGATATCTTCTTGCACTTTGTTGATTGATTGGCATATGTGTATAGCTGCCACTTGTCTTACTGTATGTATTGGTATTTGCTGTAAATTTTATACCCACCAGGAATTTGTGGTTGTGTCCACCTCATACTCCTTATGTGCTCATCCTCCTATGTGATTTTATGATGTTGCTCTATGGAAGGTTGCACAGAGGTGCCCTGTTCTTGTAGTCATATCTGATTATTTAGGGCAAATTATATAAAGGTGAACCTTTTTATTTGGTAATTCAGTCTCTCGATGGTTCCATGCACATTTTTATATATTCTACATTTATTCAGAAATTACATGTTTTAGCCACCTCATTCCCTTACACAGTTAATTGTTTCAATGATATCTTCATGTTTTATACATTTTGTTTTTACTCCAAAGTCTATATCTATTCACACTATTATGAGCTTTGACTTATTTTATCATCCAAACTTGATTTTTTTTTAAAATCTGATGTGGTCTATGACCATTCAGTGTCCTTCTAACATTAAGTCCTTCTATTGCTAGAAGCATTACAATTTGGAGTTATCACCCATGATATAACCAGGTTATTTGGACAATAGATAGAGAAAAAAATAATTTTCAGTCACAGAGAAAAACAATCTTTACTTCACAGTCTTCCCAGAGGCAAGAAATACAGAGTTCTGAGGTGACAAGTGCATCGATGGATGATCTCTTCCTTTCTTTCTATCAGTGGTGGGTTAGGGAGCACACAAAGGTCCCAGCAGCATACTGTACTATAAAAAGACAAAAAAAAAAGCAGAACGGCAACACTGGATCATCGGAGATGGGCGATTTTCATTGTGCATTCTTTCACTCTGATCATTTTCATGACATCTAAGGACACAAGGACATTAAACAGCTCCCGACACATGCGGAATTTATCTCCTTCATGCACACAATAGCAAAAAGAGTATAAATCTTTCATATTTTCTGCAGATTCTGAACACAATAGTCTCAGAGTAAAGAGACTGTTGGGAATCTTTCAAGCATGGACAATTGATTGTTTTCACTGCAAGTTCTTACAAAGAAGAAGTCTTGTTTTTTTTACTTGTCTTTAGTGTTAGTAAAGTTAACTTAAGGCCTTGCATTTGATATTCCGTCACATTATCTGTAGTTAACATTATGCCTCAATGGGGCACATTTACTTACCCGGTCCATTCGCGTTCCAGCAGCGGCTTCTCTGACGAGCGTTCGGGTCTTCCGGCGATTCATGAAGGTCCTGTGCCCGATGACTAACAGGTGGCGCTGCTGCGCCGAAGTCTGCCGAGGTGCTCCGTAGTTCATCGTCTTCATTGTGGTGCATGTGCGTATGGCCCGTGCGACCAATTTTTTTTTTAAATGCGACGGCTTTTCCGAATCCGTCGGGTTACCGTTCGGCCACGCCCCCGATTTCCGTCGCGTGCATGCCACGCCGATGCGCCACAAATCGATCTCGTGCGCCAAAATCCCGGGGCAATTCAGGGAAAATCGGCGCAAATCGGAAATATTCGGGTAACACGTCGGGAAAACGCGAATCGGGCCCTTAGTAAATGACCCTGAATGTCTTTTTATGTACAATCCTATTGTATACTTTTTCTAAATGAAGTTAAAAGGTGAAAACAAATTTAGCTTTAAGGGGTTTTACAGGTTTTTTTTTGGTAAATTCAATGTATTCATTGTACAATAAAGTTCAGAAAATTTCTAATTTGCTTATAGAACTAGTTTTACTAGTTTTGCGAAAACAAATTTGGGAATCTGGGCTTCAATCCGACAAACAGTTTGTAAAATCTTACATGTTTACACTTCTCTCTGTACTTTTGAAAAGGGGGTGGTAAAATTGGCATGAACTTAAGGATGTAATCCACTTTCAACAAATAATTTGTTATTTTTTGTATAAGGAAATTTAATTAATTTTCCATTTTCTGTATCAATGTTTTGTTTTCTTGCTCTCTGCTTGCCACCTTTCAACAGGAAGCTACAGTGTTTACTTCCTGTAGATAAAAATCTGTCCCTGGTCATGTGATCTGACACAGGTGCACAAGACACAGCTCTGATTACCCTCTGATAGTAATAAGTTGGGTACCTGATTGACATCACATGACCAGGGATCTGCAGTATAAAAAATGTTTCCATTACCATTCTTAAAAAATTACTCTAGGCCAGACCTCAGCTTGTCCTCCTACCTGTCTCAGCCAGTCCATTTGGTGCCATACACCACCATCTCCTGACCTGTCTACTGATCACTCCTTTTTGTGGCAGTCACTAACCTTGCTGGTTGGATGTAACCTCGCTTTTCCAGCTTCCTCTAGTTCTTATAAGTCCCTGGTGCAAGGCAGGACAGATGTCAGCTGCCATGGACTTGCAGGACACTTCGCCTGTAGGGAAGCGGCAGGTAGTGAAAGCTGTCTGGTTATTGACTGGTACAAGCCAAGGACAAGACTACTAGCAGAGACTAGATCACAAACAGGTCACCGAGTTGCAGTCACAAACACAAGCTCTGGGATGCACAAATTGTAAGTAGCAACAGAGGGCTGGAACACATGGAAGAGACCTAATACTCTAGCAAAGTCTAATGCTTCAGGAAACAGATTTATAGCCCATCCCACAGAGGAGATCATGTGACCTTAGGAGGAAGGGTTTAGACTGCAATGCTGAGCACTAGCCACCAGGTTGGGGTTTAACAGGAAGAATCGGGACACTCCTAGAGGTTGTGACCAGGTTGTTTCCCAGCAGTAATGTTTACATCAACATATTCTTGATTCAAGGTTGAAAACCACTTTGATCACACTCTAAAGAGAAGCCCAAAGTCAAATGCAGTGCTTATTTATTGCCATCACATCGCTCGTATCACTTGCATCCACTTTAACTTGGTGAAAACATATTTAAAAATATCCTTGAGAACGTCTTTGAATGTAATTAGATCAATAAAAATATATCTTCTCTAACTACATCATTGTGAATCATTTCCAATCAATAACAACATGTATGTAGCGTGGTACAACTGACTCTAGAACTGATTTTCTGGTGAAAGACAAGTTTTCACCTTTCCTGGAGTCTATAATAAGAGTTTCACACCTTTGTGTAAACTGTTTCCTTGCACTGCAAATGTTAGTAGTCAGTAGTTTTTCAGCAAACATTGCATAAATCAGTAGTACAGTAGTATCAGTATCATTAGAAGGGAGTGAATACAAGAAATATTGAAATATATTTGGTTTTTATTCTGAAGTTTCTTGTAAGCAACAATACAGCAGTATCACTGCTCGGGGGAGCAGTGAGGCAAAGTCTACTGCCAGCAGGCAAAAGTGCACTGCACACTGCCAAGACTGTAGAGATCTGCTAGAAAATGAAGACTAAAGACCTGAAACAGTGTGAGGCTAAATTCACATTTAGTTTTTTTTAATACATTCACTGTACATGCCTGGGAAGCTATATGTTGAATGTATCCTGAGACAGGTTGGAAAGATGCAGTAAGCTACGTTTTCTCCTCTCCTGGTTAGCAAATTATATACTCAGTGGAGGCCATGAGAGCCTATAGGGGACGGATGCACTGTATTGAAACCATCCCTGGACTCCACTAATCGTATGCTCTGGGAGGTCCCCAGTGATATCACTGTCCATATAAGGACATATAAAACACCATGAACATTGGCAGAAGCCAATTACTGGAATCTTACTGTTGCACACCCTCAAAATAGTGTATTATGGCTCTCATTAAATAGTAATTTTACAGATTGCAAAAGCACATGAAGCACAATATAATGCTTATGCACCATATATTGTGCATGTAAGAAGGTTCCTCATCTACTCAGGAGGCAGAAAAAGATAACATGGCCACAACACACATGCGCTTCTACCTCCTTTGTCCATAGTTGGTAAAAATAGCTTGTAAAAAAGATAATGCATAGTGGGTTTTAGGGAAATTAGCTAATTTGGATATGATCTTTAAAGTACATTTATAATGTACAGTTCCAGCTTGTTGGATATCATTACATTATATTTTTATAACTATGAAGGCTTAGAGTTGTGCATACTCAGCCCACCCTTTATTGTTTAGCTTATTTGTTACTTCCATTCCCCCATATCGTGCTACCACTTTTTTGGTACATTTTAAATTTGTGTTGATGTTATTACCGTGTTTTTCAGACTATAAGGCGCACAAGAAATCCTTAGATTTTCTCAGAAATCAAAGGTGCGCCTTACAGTCCAGTGCGCCTTATTTATGAACTGTACTTACAGACAACAGCTGCCTTGAACTGTGCACAGGTCTGCCAACTGCTGGTCATTCATCATTATAATCCGATGCGCTTTATAATCTGGTCCACCTTATATATGAAGCTAGATGTTTTAGCAGGCATTTATTGATGGTACGCATTTTAATCCAGTGCGCCTTATAGTCCGAAAAATTCTGTACTTGAGAGTCATAGGCTGTTCCTTGTGTGTTTTTAACTTAAAATTAAAAAGTGGCGTAGATAATCATGTATGTGTCTCTTGTATATTGTTACTATTATTTAGGGTTTTCCTGGGGAATTGTATAGTAGGTCAATGATTATTTGGTTTTCTCCGTAGAGTGATGTTATTGTAAATGACAGATTGACTGAAAATGGATATTCAACTTGTGCTGGGGAGGTGAAATGGAACCCCTCACCAGTTTTTACTCAATTAAACTATTAGCCCCAATCGGTAATTTAATTGCCTATATCACTGATTCTCCTAAAACACTAGCCTGATCAGACCTGAAAGATGAGATTCTTATACTTAATATGACACCAATAAGCATTCAAAGTACTATAGAGCTGAAAACGGGGGGTATAAAGTGATACTCCCCCTTTAACCTCTAAATTTGACTTATCTCACACAAATGTGACTATTTTCCGCTCATTTCACATGACTTTGGAGGAGATGCGGCGACAGACACACTTTAAATAAAATACCGTAGGTTAACGTTGATGAATGGTTTTACGGCTTAATATATAGAATATGTTTTTAGCTACATGCTGCATGATGAGGATTCTCCTGATATTTGGATTTTGATGTCCAATAAATTACTTTCTTAGATCTTCTGTCTATGGACTCCATTAAGCTGTAAAACACAGAAACCATAACTCGTAATTGAAATATCATCATGTGTCCTTTCTCAATGTCATTTTGATCATTTACATTGATGTTATTTATGATGTTGTCTCATTTATTTCTCATCTCCGTTTACTGTAAATGGCACTTTATCATTCAGCCAAAATTCATTCATTCATTGAGTTTTACCAGATAATAAGTTCAACAAATGTAAAAACATGTCAGTGTCATTGATAAAAAAAATGAGTTGTAACCAAGAATTAGTTGTAACCAAGAAATGATATATGACATGAATACTGTGTGTAGTCACTGATAAAGGTTGACAAGTTATAACCACGTCTACTATGTCTAAATTTATATCTGTCTCTTTATTATTCCCACAGGCAATGTACATGTTCTATGCTCTAGCAATCGTCTGTGATGACTTCTTCGTACCTTCCCTGGAGAAGATTTGTGAAGTAAGTATGAATTGTTTGTTAATGGAGGGGTCTATCAGAGAAGGAAATATTAAAATGATGCCAAATCAACACTACTTACCTTTCTGAGTACAAAAATATTAAAGATGTGTACACTGGCACACAGACATAGCCAGGTATAGTTATTGTCATGACAGTGTAATTTATCCACTTAGGCATCTGAATTTCTCAGTGAGCCATTGATAGCCCAGCATTACATATAGGGGGATGTTTATCATACACTGGAACTAACGTAAAAAAATATGCGCCAGAGTATGGTGGTCCCCCACCCCGCTGCACTGGTTGGACATGTCCAGCTTGTCGTAGAATTTTTCTATAGCCAGCGCTTGAATAGACTCAGCATATAGTATGTACGCAGAAACAGGGTACATATACCATGCTCTGACCTAATTGGCCAACAGGTGTGCCTCCCTACAAGCCCCTCTACGTCCTCTAAGGGAAAAAAAATAGGTGCAATTCCGTGCTTGTGCGGCAGATTTCAGGTACATAAACCCTGATAAATTGTGCTTATAGAAAGAGTAGAACACAAAGTTTAAGGGGCATTCATCTTCAGAGAGTTCTGGGTCCCTCCTGCCACCCACTTATCTCTTTTGTCCATTCAAAAATAAAAAAGCAGAACAAAAATTTGGACAAACATGCATAAATGAATAGTGCAGAGGATGATTAAAGAAAATGTTTCAGTTTCCGTCTTTTCTCCTGCTTTTAAACCTTATTTAAATATTTTGTGTCAATCAGCTTTCTGTCCTGTAACCACTGATAGTTTAGAGGTGAAGGAACCTGATAAAGTGTCCAATGAGTTAACTCTACAGATACAGGATAGTCTCCACAGAGAGCTGAATCACCAAGGGAGACGTGCTCTTGGTATGGAAAGAGTTAGGCCCCATGCACATGATCGTTGGGGGGGAGGTGGCGTACATACACCCCCCATAAACAGCTATGGCGCGCAGGCTCGGTACGGTGAGCGCAATAAGCACTCACTGTTCCGAGTCATAGCTGCAAAAAGATAGAACCTGTTCTATCTTTGGCCGTATCTACGGCCTTGCGGCTAGTAATTTCTATGTCCTCTCAGGTTTGAGTGCATGCAGCCTTAAAGGAAACCAACCAAAAAGAATATATATATTAAGGTAGATCTGATTGTAGGTTCTACTAAAACCCTAAACTATCTAAAACACTAAACTATTCCCTAATCCTATAACACTTCCTAGCCTTATCTAGACTTTTAATAACTAATAGGAGGTGGGCCAACCCAGTAGTCACTGTTGAAATTTTGCATTTTAGTTAAAGTTTATATCAGGCTGGAACATGTTAAAGGATTAAAGATCGTTTAGGGTTTAAGGTTTTAGTATGGATCCTTCCTTCAGATCGACCTTAATTAGCATCCTTATGTGTTTGAAGTGGTAGGATGGCTTTCAGATACACTGCTCACTACAGGAGAAAGAGCAAAAACATGGCACAGAAAAGCTGATTCACTTAATGAAGGAGGTTACAAAGTTTACAATTATAACCTGCTTAGTTACGCTTTAAAGCTACTTGTATGCAGCATTGTGTTAAAATATGTCAATAACTATACCCTTTCTTTTAAGAGGTTGTATTATTATACAGATGTTCAGATGTCGCTGTTCTGGAGAGCTCTGATTATTACCACTGTTATTGAGGACATAGGCCTTCAATTGTCATTGTTATAAAAAGCTGTGACTATCACAGAAAACTGTGCACATTATTGATGTTGAATTATGTAATTGTCACTATTATGATGGGTTTTACCCATCAGCGTAATGGCTGCTGTTACAGAGATCTGTGACTGTCCCTATTATGAGTATCTATGGTTCACATTGCTGCAGGTCTATGACTGTCACTATTGCGAGTAGCCATGGTTGACAGTGGTAGAGATGTGACTGTCACTATTAAGAGGAGATGTGGTTGATATTGCTGGAAAACTATGAATGTCAGTATTTTGGAGACAGATGAATGGAAAATCTGATCTGTCACTCAACATTGCACAATAATTCAAATATAAGACACATATACAGTATATTTGCAGGTGGGAAGTTAAACCTGTAAATTGTTGCATTCTTATTTTGTTTACCAGTTTATTGATATGGTATTTTATATCACTACTTGTCACAAAAAATGTGATATTTTGTATTAATCCTGGGCAATAAAGATGCATGTAGGTAAAATGTTGGTGTTTACAGCAAGGATCCTGTCACCAAGAGTTGTAAACCAAGCACACTTTCATGCTGGTATGTACCGCCTCTGGCAGGATCCACTCTTATTTTCGCTTCAAATGGCCTTGTTTAAAAAAAAAAAAAAAATATTTAAAAATTATGCAAATGAGCTATAGGGGTTACTTGAGTGCAGAGCTCTCCAGGCTCATTTACATAATTTTTTCATTTTTTTGTAAAAACAAGGGCATAAAGAGCTAAAAGAAGATTGGCTTCTACTATAAGGAGCACACAGCAGCTTGTATACAATCCTTGATCTTGGTAGTAGATTTCCTTTTAAGACTTAGCTTGAAATACAAGCTCTAGATAAATAACCAATGCCCACTAATTTTTAGCTGTTCATTATCTCAAAGTATCACAAACCTGATTGACAAGCAGTCTGACAGATGAGATTTTTATATTTAGTATGACACCAAAAGCATGTTTCTAGGTACAGTAAAACTGAAGAAAGGGGTGTCTGAAGTAACACTTTCCCTGCAGCCTATAAACTTCCAGACTAATCAAAATATGACTCTTCTCTGCTCATTTTCACATGACTTTGGAGGAAATTTCTTTATAGATAAATGGCCGAGATTTCAAATAAAAGAGGCCATTTTAGAATATATCATACCCTACCTGAAGGGGATAGTAGTATAATGGGCTAAAGTATAGGATAGGAAACGTGGTTTTTGTACACTGGTATTCTGTTATTTTCTGTGGTCACTGGGTTATGATCTTTTAAGCAGGTAATTCCTAATAATCATTGATGGCAGCCTAGACACCATTCACTTCTTTCTTTTGAGTGGAAAGGCAATTCATTTCTATTGGCGTCTTCTTCTGACCACAGGAGGGCCCTGGCCTTGTATATGTTGGTTAACCTATTTTTGCGGTACACAAAACCAGTCTATTGTGATTTCATTAAAGCACTGGATATAATCCTGTAATGGAGCACATTTACTTACAAAGTCACTAAAGTTCACTATAAGTGTCTGTCTATAATGCTGGGTGCACTAGAAATCATGAATCTGCCGCTTCCCCAAGAGGTGCGACTTGACAATCTTTTGACAATCTTTTTTGTGGTGCATCTTTAACATGGGGCGTGCAACACAATTTGAAAGTTAAATACGGCACTTGGTCCGTATCAGTTGGATCCTCCGACGGCACGCCCCCTAATTTGTGTTGCATGGAAGCCATAATAGCTACACCTCAAAAAGGGTCACATGCGACACAATCGAAGTGCACAAACTTTAAATACCTGTGCAAGCCGTTTTAGCCATGAAGAACATGCACAGTCCGACAAAAGTGCAGCGCGCGACTTTTAGTAAATTTCTCCCATTATCTGGCATGAAAGAAGTCTTTTGAGTATCCATGTAATTGATATAGGTTTTTAATGTAAATACAGTCTTAGGGTACATTCATACTGCTGTGCGCTGAAGAGGAGGAGGATGTGACCCCTCCCCGCTCCATAGAAAAAAGTGCTGCATTGCCACAGACACGGGGAAAGATAGAGCATGCTAGATCGGTGCCACGCATGTGTGGCACTGTACCACCGCCGGGCCGCCATTGCTGTCTATGGGATGTATATGCGGGCGCAAATTCGCGCCCGCATATAAATCCCCCCAGGACAGCCATGTGAATGAGGCCTTGCATGTGTATTATAAAGACAGGCCAGAAAATATAATGCATGGTATGACCCTGCAGGATGGATTGAAGAGAAATGGAATTACTTGGGAAGATTTATCATACCGTATATACTCGAGTATAAGCCGACCGAGTATAAGCCGAGGCCCCTAATTTTACCACAAAATACTGAGAAAACCTATTGACTTGAGTATAAGCCGAGGGTGGGAAATGCATTGGTCACAGCCTCCCCAGTATATAGCCTGCCAGACCCTGCCCCAGTGTATATAGCCTGCCAGACCCTGCCCCAGTGTATGTAGCCTGCCAGACCCTGCCCCAGTTTATATAGCCTGCCGCCGCTGACGGACAGATCGCACAGAAGATATACAGGGGTCGCCGGAAAGGTGAGTTTAGATATATTTATTTTTTTGACTCGAGTATAAGCCGAGTTTGGGTTTTTCAGCAAATTTTTTGTGCTGAAAAACTAGGCTTATACTCGAGTATATAAGGTAAGTGTCTGAGAGCAAAGTGACCTTTTAGTATTTCATTGTTGGCCTCATATTTATGATTATGCTTTACCATAAATATATATTTACTTGGGAGAAGTGTTATGTCTCCGTTCCACCTAGTCTTTATAAGATAATGTAGCTATGCAAAGAAGTATACAAGTAAACATGAATGCATTACCATGTTCTAATGTGTACTTACAACTATACCTTAAAGAGAAGCCTCCTGCCTAAATACTTTATATCTCCCCTTTCTCTATAGAGATTGCAGCTCAGTGAAGATGTAGCTGGAGCTACATTCATGGCCGCTGGCAGCTCAGCTCCAGAGCTGTTTACATCTGTGATAGGTATGTGCTTATCTACAAATGTAAAGAAGTTTTGCACAGTTTAAGCAAAGAATCGGTTAAAAACATAAAAAATACTACTACTTTCACCAATCCCATGATGATCCTATTCTGACACTGTCTGGGTCCTCCTCCATTGAACTGGGCAGTAGGAAAAAATTGTGGGGAATCACACCAGTCTGGTGGATGCCAAAAGGTCACTTTTTTGACCTGATAAATAAGGTACAAGGGCCCATATTTGTTTGGAGCGTTCCAGTATAAGCTGAATATACATTATATACCTAACCATGGAGATGCTATGTTCCCTTTAAGTAGGACTCGCAATAGGGGTTTCTCTACAACTAAGGTCTCGTCAACACAAATGTCGTTTGGGGACATGTGCTTGCTGTTGTTCAATTGCTAGTACATGACTCATTGTATTTCAGTGGGCTACACACAAGGCCGTTGATTCCACAACCCTGTGTACGAGCTGCAAAACTCAGAGCAGGTCTTTTGCCGTATTTGCGGCTCAAGCAGTTATTTCTCATGCATGCGCCAATGGCACATTGCCGGCAAACAATGGACTATGAGTCCATTGACTGAGGCTTGTGATATGCACATATGTGCATGGAGCCTTAGAAAGAGCTAATAGGAATAGTTATTACAAGCCTATGTGTAGCCTATTTATGTTACAGTAACCCCCATATAAAGAGCAATGTGCATTTTATTGTAAGATGATTATGTGATTTGTCAGATTTAGGCTACATGCACACGGCCAGGTGCAGAAGAGGGAAGGGGAGAGCTCCTCACTGCTCCCCTCTGCATTGAAAACCAAGGGGCCGCAATCCAGCAAAAGATAGGCCACAACAGTCCTGTACATGTTGCCTTAATGTAGTATCACAGAATAGAAAGGTCTGTCAGAGGTATGTTCAAATGCATATTCAGTGGTCTGCCAAGATAATTCTGGTCACAGGGGCTACAGTCGTATGTAGGACACAACGCACGATATAATGTACTGATTCCAGTCAGGTACATTAATATGTATTTATAACTTCAATTCCCTACACAAAATTGTTATAAGCTCTATCAAAAATACAGTATAATAGACACCGCAAGCCATTCAAGTAAAAAAAACAGTGCAGGGAACACATAACCACAATGTCAGTTTATCCCATTCTCTGTATAATTGGAAGGAATTCTTTTCATTCAATCCCATAAAAATCATTCTGAAAAGATGGAGCCGCTTGAGTGAGAGCATGTAAAAATGTTCCAAAATATCATTATCCACACAATTGAAAATAAACACATTTTGCCTTTTGGAACTTGCATTGTATATGGGATTTGTCCTTTGTCTGGGAGCTTTCTTGGGAATGTGATTAAAACCAGACTTGTTAATTTTTAAGTAAAGTCTATTTTTTAGATTGCTGTACATTTTATACACAGCATAGTAAAAAAAGGAGATCAGAAAAGGAGATCAGATTTTCAACTCAAAATCGAGATCTTATCTATTAAAATACAAGTTAAACCGATCATATCCAGTCTTTGTTTTGTGGTTTTTTTTACATTTAAGGGGGTTGTCCCATGGGAGATATAGCTGTAGGGATAATGTCAATGTTATACAATGATTGCTTAGGTTTGCAAAAATGGAATAGATTCATATAGCAGAGGGAATATTTGCCCAAGTGAGGCATTTTCACTTTTTGTTTCATTGCAACCAAATGGTAAGATCAAAAACATTCTTTTTTTCTCATTAAGGTACACTATGCACCTTAGCTATTTTGCTAATTTATTAAACAAGAAAAACTGGAATATCACATGAGACCCCTTGTTGGGACACTCACATTTAACTCACATGAGAATCATTAGGTCTAAAGAACTGCCCAAGGACCTCAGAGACAGAATTACGGCAAGACAAAGTTCTGCACAAGATTGCAGAAAATTTTCAGCAGCACCGAAGGTTCCTAAGAGCACAGTGACCTCCATAATCCTTAAAAGGAAGCGGTTTGGGACAACCACAACTCTTCATAAACCTGGCTGTCCAGCCAAACTAAGCAATCATGGGAAAAGAGTCTTGTTGAGAGAGGTAAGGAAGAGCCGTAGTATAACTGTGGCTGAGCTCTAGAGATGCAGTAGGGAGATAGGAGAAAGTTCCACAGAGTCAACTGTATCACTGCAGCCTCCACCAGTCAGGGCTTTATGGCAGAGTGTGCCGATGGAAGCCTCTCCTCAGTGCAAGACATATGAAAGCTTGCATAGCCAGGTTTACCTTCCAACAATACAATGTCCCAAAGTACACAGTAAAAATAACAAAGCAGTGGCTTCAGAACAACTCTGTGACCATTTTTGACTGGCCCAGCCAGGGCCCTGACCTAAACCCAACTGAGCATCTCTGGAGAAACTTTAAATTGCACCATCCTTCACCATCCAACCTGAGGGAACTGGAGAGGATCTGGAAGGAAGTATGGCAGAGGATCCCCAAATCCAGGTGTGAAAAACTTGTTGCGTCATTCCCAAGAAGACTCCTGGCTATACTAGCTCAAAAGCTGCTTCTACTCAATAACAGGCAAAGGGGCAGAATACTTATCACCATGTGATATTTCAATTTTTTCTTTAATAAATTAGCAAAAATATCTACATTTCATATTTTTTCTGTCAAGATGGGGTGCAGAGAATATCACGATTTGCAGTGATAATAAGATACGACATTCTTGTTATTAATACTTTAGGATTAGAGTGCTGCACACCTGTGGAAATTTACATAGAATGTGCTTCTTGTCTAACTAATTTATAATATAAGATTTTATTACTAATTGGCCATTTTAATCACTGAACACAAGTGAGTTTTGCTGCTCTTCAGCCCAATTCAAAGCTGTGTTAACTCGATTTCCCTTAGTCTTATTGACCTCACTTTGTTCTCCTCTCCAGTGATTAAATCTTCAGTATTATTTACTACTCAAGACAAGTGGAAAGTATTTTCAGTAAATATTTTCTCAGGATCTGTGAAGAGGAGAGTTGGCAGCAATGGCAGGCGCCAAGTTGTGTTTTTGTGAAGTGTTTGTAGAAGACAGAGGCTGACCAGTGATTGGCATCCGGCTCCCTCCAGTGATGTCATCATTGGAGCTGGCTTTGGATGGCCAGAAACTTATGGTGTATTGCTGCATATCTGTATAAAAGAGGCAAAAGTAATCTTTAATCCATCAGTGACTAAAACTAACTTCAGATGCTTAAAACCCTGGATAGGTGTTGCTTCACCCATACTGGCACAGTTAGAAGTTTTTCTTCTGGCTGCATACTGGCACCACCCTCCCGACAGCATAATTAGCTTTTTAGTGTCAAAACTAATAGCACTGCTTGCTCAGGAGTCATAGGCAACTAGAACAATAGAATCGAAAGAATTCCCAGAAAACAAATTTCTACTGTGCTGGAATCAGCTCTTTCCAATTATGCAAAGTGTTGGGGTTGGTGGAGGTGGAGAAAGGTCCTTGATAAGCTCCAGAAAACTACTAAAATATGTATATTGACATTAGTTACCTTCTTGACAGCCCCTTTCACTGCAACCTAATTTGACACTTTAATTTTTTTTATGCAATGTAAGGATTTTTATGTTTGACACAGTGACGCAAAGCCACTGCAATATTGAGGGGGGTATTTATCAGGGTGTCTGTGCCACACCTAGATTATTGCTAGCACTTGCGATTATATCCCCCTTTCTGCCACCTCCATGTCTGGGGATTGTGGACGGGCTTGAGGACGGGGGGCTACAGCTGGCATCCGGCGGGAGTGGGCAAACAGCAAATTTACATGTGTGAAAACAAACAGACGCAACACTGGCTCCTGCTGGATACATCAAGTGGCCGAGGCCTTTGATGTATCCAATTGCGCCATTGCAGAGGGCTATCATACGCCTATGATGAATAACCCCCACAGTCTTTTGTACAAATGGATTGATGTATTAGAAATGTTTATAGCATAATAAATATCCTTCTTTCAGGAGTATTCATTACAAAGGGAGATGTGGGAGTTGGAACCATCGTTGGTTCAGCTGTATTCAACATTCTATGTATAATTGGAGTCTGTGGTTTGTTTGCGGGACAGGTAAGCCGTCAATTTTTTTCCTACTTCATCATTTTTTATAATGCTAAATTTTTTTCAAAACAGTACATTTAGTTGCTGTACACGTGGAATATAAATTCAGTAGTTTATAGAAACTGTAATTGCAATAAAACTTTAGTTTAAGCATAATCCCAGAAATGGGGTGGTGTCACAGGGCTAATAATAAAACTTAATGTAAATCTTTCACCAGGATCAAGTATTGTAAACCAAGAACACTGACATACTTCTGGGTGCCCCCTATGGCAAGACCCCCTCTTTTTCTAGCTGCTTATGTCCTTGTTTTTACAAAAAAAGCTTTAAAAATTATGCAAATGAACCTCAGGTGCTCCAGGTTCAACAGCTAAGGAGCCTAATTTGCATAATTTTAAAAGCCTTTTTTAAAAAAAAAATAAGGGCATAACAACATAACAGGCAAGCACAACAGGCTTTACAATCCTTGATCCTGGTGGTAGATTTCTGGGTTGCTTTAAAAAGTGTATTGTGAACAAAAAAGTCTAAACACCCCATCAACGGTGTGATGAAATTCCCCTTTCAATGTATCTGTTTAGAAACAAAAGGTTGAATATGTATCACGTGAAACCTGAGTAACAAGGAATGGGTCTGTATTGTGATGATCCCTGTTCCTAAAAATTCAAACGGTGGCCAATTGCAGCTACATTAGATGGTCACCAACAGAAGCCGCCAAGTGGGTCTAAGATTTGGAAAACCCTTAGAACATTCTGTCAAAGCTACAAATAATTGAGATATTATATTTTCTACCTCCAACATGGCAATCATAAACTTTTTTTTCACATGGAAATACATTTTATAAAGATGACATTGGCATAAAATACATTTTCAAAAGTTTTTGAGTTATGTGTACATGTATAAAACATATAGTACTGTACCTGAAGTAACATACTGTAAATGGTAAGGAATACTAGAAGGAATACAGATTCCAGTATACATTCAAAATACAAAGTACACAAGAGTTTCTACAGATGATTTGGGATGACTTTTTGCTTCTTTATACAATAACTTGCACCAAATGTTGCACTATATTATGTAAAGTATTCAGACCCCTTTAAATTTTTCACTCTTTGTTTCATTGCAGCCAATTGGTAGGATCAAAAAGTTCTTTTGTTTTGCTCGTTAATGTTAATGTTAATTTCTGCACCCCAGAAATATAGATATTTTTGCTACTTTAGTAAACATGAAAAACTGAATTATCACCTGGTCATTAGTATTCAGACCCTTTGCTCAGTATTGAGTAGAAGCGACTTTTGACTTTCTTGGTCTTCTTGGGAATGATGCAACAAGTTTTCACACCCGGGTTTTTGGATGCTCTGTCATTTTTCCTTGCAGATCCTCACCAGTTCCCTCAGGTTGGATGGTGAATGTTGGTGGAAGCCATTTTCAAGTCTCTCCAGAGATGCTGATTTCAGTATAGGTCAGGGCTCTGGCTTGGCCAGTCAAGAATGGTCACAGAGTTCTTCTGAAGCCTCTGCTTTGTTATTTTAGCTGTGTGCTTAGGGTCATTGTCTTGTTGTAAGGCGAACCTGGCTACGCTTGCTTTCATACGTTTTGCACTGAGGAGAGGTTTACGTCCGCACACTCTGCCAGTGATAGTTGACTTTGTTGAACTTTCTTCCATCTCCCTACTGCATCTCTGGAGCTCAGACTCAGTTCTTGTATAAAAACTCTTTTATAAAAAGTTCTTGTATAAAAACTCTTTTCCCACGATTGCTTAGTTTGGCTGGAAGGCCAGGTTGAGGAAGAGGTGTGATTGTCCCAAACCTCTTCGATTTACGGATTATGGAGGCCACTGTTCTTCTAGGAACCTTGAAATTCTTTTGTAACCTTGGACAGATCTGTGACTTGCCACAATTCTGTAACTGAGATCTTTGGCCAATTCCTTAGACCTGATGATTTGCATGTGCTCTGACACATATAGACAGGTATATACCTCTCCTAATCAAGTCCAATCAGTTTAATCAAACACACCTGGACTCCACTGAAGGAGGAGAACAATTTCAAGGAGAATCAGAAGGAAATGGACAGCATGTGAGTTAAATACGAGTATCACAGCAAGAGGTCTGGATACTTATTAGGTTCTTAATACTTATGACCATAAGTTTGTTTGTTTAATAGATTAGCAAAAATATCTACATTTCAGTTTTTTATGTGAAGATGTGGTGCAGAGTGTACATTAATGAGCAAAAAAAGAACTTTTTTCATCTTACAATTGGCTGCAATGAATTGTAAATGGGCTGAATGGGTTATGTCTTTTTGATGTTTTCTCTACATTGTTGCGCTTCTTTTTCATTCTCTGTCTTTTTTATGTCCTTTAATCTCTGACTGCTTTCTATGCCATTTATATATTTTACATCTAAGGCCACAAATCTTTGAAAGCTGAGATGCATTTCTATCAAAAATTACCTCCGTCGTGGCAGGGTCTGACAGCTTTTTTATTGTTGACCTATATATTTTCTTTACATTTCTGTTATTTATTTAAAAAATATCTTATCTTTTGGTTCCTTACAATCACATCCAAAAATGTTCTTTTAACTTTGTGCAATTTCTGTAATGATGGCGAAATACCAGAGGTTTAGAATGAAAAGTGTTTTGCTGTGATTACAGAGGGAAATATGTAGAAAAAAGCAGTCCTGGGAATTACATTATAAACAATTCCCAAATCTTATTTATTTTTAATAGGAAATTTCCAGTTTCTATGCTGTATATGCCATGATCAGTACCTCCACACTTGTGATGTTACCTGTTGCTCAAAGCTTATGTTCACACTAAAAAACTTACATGAAGATACACTTTAGGTAAAAATCTGTTGAAAGTTCTCTCGACTATCCAATGTGTATTGGGCTTTTTGAGGCTCTCACCTCAGACAGCAGATAGATCTCTGAATAGATTACAGCCAAGAAGGTTGTATGCAATCTAAGCCCTTTCTGAACTAGGTTCTTTTCAGTTTTAGTCTAAATTTTTCACTTTCCTTATTCCAAAAGGGACATGTTTTTTTTATTTTCCCACATCCAGAGCCAAATAAGGCCTTTTTGTCTGTAGGACAAATTGTGTTTTTTAATGTAGTGGAATTGACAACAAAAAGCAGTTGTGCCATTGCTTTTTGTTTTTATTAGGCAAAGATATATGTTTGAGCTATGTCTGTATATGTCTGTATATGAGGGCACAGTAAAAGAAAGCTGTTGGCTAACAAATGCAGGGAAAACAGATTTGTGGGGGCCTTTACTCAGTCTACATTTGAATGCAGCTGATTCTCATCCATGGCTCTATGAATATGGGAAACTACTAGGGGGCAGATGCTGGCATTAGAAAAAAAAAAGAACACATACTTACCCTGCTCCGTCTCCCGATTTCCTTATGCTACCAAAATTTCCTGCTTAGGGCCCTATGCATGACCTGCTTTATCCAAAACTGGCCTCCTCCAACCAGAGAACAACACATGAAGGGAAGTCCTTTGTCGTGTTTTACGACGACCACGCCCCCCATTTCTGACGCGTGAAAGCCGGTGCTGATGCGCCAAAATCCGATCGCGTGCGCCAAAATCCAGGGCCAATTCCATGCAAATTCAAAATCGCCGAAAGTGAGCGTTTCGGGCTCTTAGTAAATGAGCCCCATTGTATGCAGGAAGGCCAGTGGATGAAGTCGGTCTCAAAGTTTTGGTTGAATGCAAAGCCTGAAACTGGAATTCCCAGAGTACCCAGGAACCTGAGTTAGTATGTTTTCTTTTTTTTGTTACACTAGCCCCAGCCCCTGGGGGTTTTCAATATTCATGGAATACCCCTTTAAAAATTGTGTATTATATAGAAAGCTATTTATATTTAAGCAAGTGGATCTAATATTACAAGGAACTGTCAAGACTCCTGGTAATCTCATAAAATACTGTATTACTTATCAATTATTCTTTCAAAATAATCTTTTTTTGGAACTGTGAAAAACTTTGTGAGAGAGTTATCATATTCTGGCGCTCTGTGCGCTGGCATATGGCAAAGGCCGCTCCTGCCAGCATGTGGGAAGCATCAGGAGGTGGTGAATGTTCACAGGCTCTTAGAAAGTGCGCAGTGCACCAAACATTGTGATTATTTTAGTGCTTATTTTGGAAAACTGCTGTAGAAGCACTGATAAATCTCCCCCTGTCTTTGCCTTGATCCTCCAAATTTGTGTGCAATTGTATTCTCGAAGAAGATGGCTAATTTTCAGGAAATTTGGTCTGGATAATGAATTGGTTGTTTCAAATAGGTGGTGGCCTTTTGGAGAGTGTTTTCTTAAGATTTTATCAATAGATTGTGTCCATATAATCCATTCTAACCATGCCAATCTCTGTAGACTAGCAGAATGATAATACAGGTGATCCTCTACTTAAGAACACCTGGCTTACAGACGACCCCTAGTTACAAACGGACCTCTGGATTTTGGTAATTTACTGTACTTTAGTCCCTCCCAGGCTACAATGATCAGCTATAACAGTCATCAAATGTGTCTGTAATGAAACTTTATTGTTAATCCTGGTTCTTATGACAACCCAACATTTTTAAAATCCAATTGTCACAGAGACCAAAAATATTCTAGCTAGGGTTACAATTATAAAACATACAGTTCCGACGTACATACAAAATCAACTTAAGAACTGTCTGTACCCACTTAACAGAGGTAAGGCACCATTATTTTGTATTGGTTAGGATTTACTGAAAGACAGACATATCTATTCAATAGAATGTAGTGTTTATGATTGGCTGTTCATGTGATACACGGATGGATGACCTGCATCCACCAGTGCAAGAGCCATTCCTACATCATGGATTCCATTCAGACTTCTATAGGGCAAGTACAGGGCATGAGATGAGTCCCTAAATGTATACCCTATAATACTGTAGCAAAAGGATTGTTAAGATATGGGGCTTTTAGCCCTCTATGTACAATATACCAAAAAATAGGTAAAATATTAACATTTTAATATACTTTACATAAGTTACATAATTGAGCACTGGATATTAAAGTACAGTAGAAAACATTTTAATTTTGTTCACAGTAATATATAATTCAGCAATCTTACTATGAATTTCATGAAAAATGAATTTAATATCCCCCTCAAATTGTTTATTGGAGAGATTAAGATTTATTTATTTATTTGGTGCACCGTTTAGTGCTTCCATAAGGCTATCTTGCATGAGGCCTAATCTTTTAAGCTTTAATTTCACTGACAGAAAGTAAATCAGACTTATACCGTCAATGTCCACTGGTTGTGTGATTACAGTTTAGATTTTTTTTTTATTATTCAGGGGTTAACCTGCTTTATTTGTAAAACAAAACACATTGCGATGTGGTAACCTTGTATAATTCCACATATGTGGTGAAGGTGGCATATTTTGGCATATCATAATCCATTTTGAGACATGTTTTTATGTAGCTGCAGTTTTTTACATACATTACATTATAAATTTAATTGAGCTTGTCACTAAAAAAAACTGTACCCTAACAAATGACAATGATCTGTTATCTTGGACAGTAGCAGGATCACAATGATTTCCTTTTATAATCTGGGAGATACAGCACTAAGCTGAGAGAGAACTTTGAACGATGTGCACAAATTACTCGAAATTAGAGTCATGTTGGGGGGATTCACCCTCTTAGCTTGGCTTATGTATCTTGGCTTGGTTCGGCCAGATACAACATCATGGGGCAGATTTACTTACCTGGTCCGTGGAGTTCCGCGAAATGGCATTGTCCGACCGGAACACACTCTGCCGCTATTCACTATGATCGTGCACCCGATATCCTGCATGTGTCGCTTCACTGCTCAGGTCCGCCAGAGTTCACCTTCTTCTTCCTGTTGTATGTAAGTGCTTGATCTTGAGACATAATTTGAAAGCTAAATCCCGCGCTCAGTCCAAATAAATTGGATCGTCCGACGGCACGCCCTCCGATTTCTGTCGCATGAAAGACAGCGCAACCGTGCCACAATCCACCCTGAAAACTACGGGAAAACCGACAAAAGTGCAGCTGTGGACCCTTAGTAAAATAGCCCCCTTAAGTCAACTGCTAGATGGGTGGTTGGCCTAAGATTTTATGACCTGTACCCTTTAAACAGAGTCACTTCAATAATCTACTATCTACTATCCCTCAACTGATACATCTATATACAGAAGCCCCCCCCCCAAATAATACATCTATATACAGCACCCCCCCTGTAATACATTTATATACAGCCACCTCTGCCCCAGTAATACATCTATATACAGCCGTGTATATAGAACGTCTTTCAGCTGTTCAGGGTTGTGAGCTTGTGTCGTGCCATATGGAAGTTGTGTGGCAAACTCTAACTCACTTCCAGCACCTCCCAGAACCTGTGCATTCAGGGAGTGTCTATAAAACCTAACTTAATTGACCTTGTGAACCCTTCAAGGGTCCGGAAAATGACACAGATGGGTAGAATAAGTCCACTGCATTGCGGCCAATATTTTAGGGCAAATTAAGTCATTTTACTCCATCTGGCATGGCTGAGAGCTCCGCCTGAGAAAAAGCTGACAGCAGCTGATGCCTAACTGGAGTCTTGGTTTTCTGCTCTTTTGGTATATTGTAAATAGTTTTACTGAGGTTCCTGAACCTGTTCTCGATTAATGTTTTGTTGCAAAACTAGACATTGTTTTTGCACATTCAGATTTTTCTCCATGAATATGGGACAATATCATATTTCATGTTTATCCTGAGAGCCGCTGGGCAATTCCGATTTGTTTGGTTTGTCTGCAAAAAATGTTATTTACAATAATTTTACCATTCTTGGCATAATAGCTGTACATGGACACCCCCATTTGTTTTCTTTACTAGGAAATGGTATCTTGTAACAGTGTTGCTTTTGAGGGTGTTTTGTAATACTCTTATGTTTTTTGCAGGCAAAGGAATTAACCAAACAAAAAGATCTTCTGATAGACTTTGTGTAGCATGTAAAAGTATTTTAAGCTAATTTTAACTGAGGCTAGCAGTGTGGAGAGAGCAGCAGAGATATAGCATTATGGGGGGGCAGAATTGTCTACATGTCTACAATTGTTGCATGCAGACCCTGGTATCATAGAGGGGCTTTTGGGATTTCTGCCACTAAAGAGGCTTTATGTGACATATAATAGTTGAGTGTTATGGCCATGGCTACATACTCTTCTCCTTATATAATCGTATAAAGCTACTAGAGTGTAAACACTCACCGGCAACTTTATTAGGTACACCTGTCCAACTGCTCGTTAACACTTAATTTCTAATCTGCCAATCACATGGCGGCATTTAGGCATGTAGACATGGTCAAGACAATCTCCTGCAGTTCAAACCGAGCATCAGTATGGGGAAGAAAGGTGATTTGAGTGCCTTTGAACGTGGCATGGTTGTTGGTGCCAGAAGGGCTGGTCTGAGTATTTCAGAAACTGCTGATCTACTGGGATTTTCACGCACAACCATCTCTAGGGTTTACAGAGAATGGTCCAAAAAAGAAAAAACAGACGGGAGAATGGGCAGACTGGTTCGAGCTGATAGAAAGGCAACAGTGACTCAAATCGCCACCTGTTACAACCAAGGTAGGCAGAAGAGCATCTCTGAACGCACAGTACATCGAACTTTGAGGCAGAAGACCACACCGGGTGCCACTCCTTTCAGCTAAGAACAGGAAACTGAGGCTACAATTTGCACAAGCTCATCGAAATTGGACAGTAGAAGATTGGAAAAACGTTTCCTGGTCTGATGAGTCTCGATTTCTGCTGCGACATTCGGATGGTAGGGTCAGAATTTGGCGTCAACAACATGAAAGCATGGATCCATCCTGCCTTGTATCAACGGTTCAGGCTGGTGGTGGTGGTGTCATGGTGTGGGGAATATTTTCTTGGCATTCTTTGGGCCCCTTGGTACCAATTGAGCATCGTTGCAACGCCACAGCCTACCTGAGTATTGTTGCTGACCATGTCCATCCCTTTATGACCACAATGTACCCAACATCTGATGGCTACTTTCAGCAGGATAATGCGCCATGTCATAAAGCTGGAATCATCTCAGACTGGTTTCTTGAACATGACAATGAGTTCACTGTACTCAAATGGCCTCCACAGACACCAGATCTCAATCCAATAGAGCATCTTTGGGATGTGGTGGAACGGGAGATTCGCATCATGGATGTGCAGCCGACAAATCTGCGGCAACTGTGTGATGCCACCATGTCAATATGGACCAAAATCTCTGAGGAATGCTTCCAGCACCTTGTTGAATCTATGCCACGAAGAATTGAGGCAGTTCTGAAGGCAAATGGGGGTCCAACCCGTTACTAGCATGGTGTACCTAATAAAGTAGCCGGTGAGTGTATGTTGTAGTGTTTATGTGGTTTGTAATTACATATATGTCACCGCAGATTTCTCCAAGAACAGGATCTGTCTGAGATACTGGCAAAGCACTTAGAGTTTAAGTTTTATATCACTAAATAGCAATTTTTGCTAAAAAAAGAACCTTCAATTGGGGAAATTAAAGGTAACCTTTTACCAGATTTTCGCTAATAAGCCTAATAAAAGCACTTGTGCCCACACTGTTTTAAGCTAAAAATGCATAGTTCCTATCCCCAGAAAATGAAGTTTGTAAGCCTACCTAGCACCCTGCCTAGAAGGAGCAGGGTGTCCCATGGGCGTGTGCTATTTATACAGGGCAGTGTGTTTCTCAGCTCTTGCTTGCTCTTCCCCTCTCCGTCCTGCATTGCACAGCAGGGATAACTCATCAGCCCAAGGGAGGGACTTGTCAGCAGACATGAGGTGAAATTGGGAAGATTTTTTGAGAATAGGGATTATTTGTATATTCTTGTAATACAAAAACTCAATAAACATTATTTTATTAAAAAGAAAGAAAAAAACATTACGTGATGAAATGATGTTATAGTATATGAAAGTTGAATAATGGTTATGTCATTGTGGTACATGGAGGGGATGAGCTTTGTAACTGATTACCCTCTGATTCGTGGTAATGTTAGATCACTCCTTGTGGTTCTGTAAAATGACCCTCTTGGAATGTTGGAATAGACTATCAAGCAGCTTAAGATCAATTCGTCTTTCCTTAATTGCTTTAAACCCTTTTGGCAAAATGCAAATAATGACTAAACAAATGAGTCATATTAAAGGGCAGAGGATATCAGTGTGCCCTTAATGCTGTCCTTAAGTACTTGTGTCATCTCTCTTTGATTACTCTCCCCCTCGGTGCTGCTTGTGTACAATGTCTGTGTGGTGTCTAGACAGACCAAGAAAAGCAACATCATATAGAAATAACAAGTAGAAACGCATTGCATGTGCCAATTTAAGGTTGTTGACCAGTTGACTACTTCCTTTTGTTGTATGGCTTTATCGTAATTGCAATTATTTCATGTGGCTAAAGCTACATAAGCTGTACAGTCACTATTTTCCAAAAAGTTGATGTATCTTCTAGATGCTTTTAGAGAGTCCTGCACATGTAATTGGGATATGTGTGAACAGCTACTGTATCAGCTTCATTATAGAAGGGTTGAACCAGCTATTTCACATACAGTATTGGTAGCAATAGAAGCAAAGTTTTATTTTTCCCATACTGGAAAACTTATTTTCACATTCCTAATCCAGCCCTTTAATACAAGCATTTAATGCTTTTAGAACCCTGTTACTATGCAGAGGTGGCCTTTAAGGGCAATCTCTTTAAGGAGTTCCATTCCCCTTCCTGGCCCACATCTATGGCCTCTTTACCTGGCCAGACCAGTTCCCTACACTGCACTAAAGAGGAACAATGGGGCTCATTTACTAAGGGTCCGAATCGCGCATTTTCGTGGGGTTTTCCAAATTTTTCTGATTTGCGGAGAATTGCCACAGGATTTTGGTGCAAAATATCAGATTGTGGCGCGTCGGCGCCGGCTTTCACGCGACAGAAATCGGGGCGCGTGGCCGTCGGAAAACCGATGGATTTGGAAAAACCGCAGAATTTAAAAAAGAATTTGTGTGGCAAGAATAGCGAACAAATAGAAGGATGCAGGAGATGGCCCCTCAGGCTCATTTGCATAATTTTAAAAGCCATTTTTGTTAAAAAAAAAACAAAACAAGAAACTAAGAATCTAAAATAACAGTGGATCCCGCCTTAGAGGGCACACACCTGCATGAACATGTGCTTGGTTTTTAATCCTTGATCCTGGTGGTAGATTTCCTTTAAAGCTAAACTAATCATTTAACAAAATTTCACATGCAGGGAGACAGGTAATATGAAATAACATTTTATAAATAGTGTCAGTAATCAGCATAGCATAAAATCAGCACTGGGACCTGACACCAGGTAAAAATGACATTCCAGGTGACAGGTTTGCTGTTTGTGTAAATGAGCTTTCTATCTTGTATCCACTGACCACTGAGAGACAAATAAACCTGACAAATTATCTAATTTACAGACAATCCAAGCATAATCTTATCTCCCCAGAAACCTGAATTATTCAGGGAAATATTCTCTAGGTATGAAAGGAGTTAATCTTTAGCCAACTTTCCTTACATGCTGTATACAGGACTTCAGTGGCACTGCTCACTACAGGAGAAAGAAGAGCGGAAAATGACACAGAGAAGCTGCTCTTTTCCATGTAGTATATAACAGAGTTTACTATTATAACCTGCTTTATTCATTTCTGAAATTAAAAAAATAGCTTTTCACGCTTTAAAGTTATGGCCGAGCATTGTATTATTAAGCAAATAATATTTATTGCCCTTGCTGATCATAATTCACACATGTTATTACCGACTGCTACACTTCTTTTTCCATACAGGGAACATCAATGGCCATGACATGGGAATTCAAGATCACCTTTAATGAATCCCAACTGGCCAACTAGTTCCTTCTCTGAGTAGAGTGTTAACATCACAGGTTCTTCCTTAGTTACTGAAGCAGCAGATATATGAGGTATAACTAAAAATAACAACATAATAGACGTGTGGGGCTCCATAAGGAAATACGCATTATTAAGTCAGGGAGTAATCTTTGGAAAAATGAAGTTGTGTGGTTATAGAGACATACACATCATCAATCTTATCCTGCTGCCACATGATAGTGGAAGACTGAACTGTTTGCAGTTGTGAACGTGGTTTAATCAGGTTTACCTTTCTTATATGCTGAAGTTTCTTGCATTAGAGTCATCCTATATGTTATATGCATCTTAGAATACTCTTTTACATTGGCCAATTATTGGGCCAATTTCGTGGAACAAATGTTTAGAATGGTCTAATGTAAAGACGCCATCGATTAGGTGAAAAATGCTTACCTGTGTTTGACTTCCCCAAACCTCCACTCTGTGGTCACGGGATGGGGGATGGTGAGGTGACCGTTCTCATTCTTGTGACCACCAGACCAGCAGGAAGTGTAAATTCGAAGGAATTGACTGCCCCTGCTGCTTAGAAGGGCAGGAATGGTACCTGCCCTTACTTTTTTGGTGCGGGCAGTTACATTCTGGGGGCGGTGATGCACGGTACCTCACAGTGCATCCAATGCATCATGAACATGTCCAATAGAAGGCAATGGTGCTGTGAGTTAGCCGCAGTTTGTGTGGCTAGCTCATGGCCAAAGCACATGGTCCAGAGTATGAGGCCTCAGGATAATTTGCATACAAAATTAATTAAATAACCCAAAATGCTGTGTTCCAATAGTAAGGCCACCTGTATATATTATCTGCATTGGTATCATCTAACTTTGTACAAGCTATTGTGGTTTGGCTCGACTGGATTATACTACCATATTCTTTGTTCCCACTACACATTACTACATTCCTACTACTACATTACCTAGAATCAATACAATTTTTCTGATGCCTTAGCTGAAAACAGAAAGTTGGTGTATAAATTAAGTGAAAAAAGCCAAATTGTGGCAAGATTTTGTGTGGCCGCCATTATTTTAAAGCACAGCTTTAGCACTCATGGACATGGTAACAGCTCCTGGAATCCTCTTCCATTCCTTGATGATGATATCATGGAGCTGGTGAATGTTAAAGACCTTGCGTCGCCTGGTTTGGAATGGTGTTCTGTATCTTTCTATGTAGTGTTAAGCATTGAAGCTGCAGACTCCGTGATATGAACTCAGGTCCCCAGCGCTGCAAAGCTGTAATGCTAACCACTAAGCCATCATGCTGCCCTTGTAAAGTAAATTCCAAGCAAAATATCAGGTGACTGCATACAAACAGCATAAAAAGGCACAATTCAAAAATAAGTCTAGGATGAGAATTGAATCTTAAGGACGTGTATGTTTTACCTGCTTCATCCATTTCACAGCTACATACAGAACCTCATCAGATCAGGTCTCAGCTGCATCTTAGCCATAACAGGAAAGAACTACCGTCTCTTGTGGATTTATATGCAATCATCTGGCTAGTTTCTACAGTAAATGGTTATCCATAGAGATTTTTGGTTTACAGACATTGCTCTGCATTCAAATAACTACTTTTTTATATGCTCGGGGAAACCTGTGATGTCTCTCTCCTTCTCCATTGTTACCAAGGACACAAGTATCGTCTGCACATTCAGTCATGGAGACAAATCTCCTCGTGACTCAGTGTATTAAGAATCTATGAAAAATCGAAGTCAGCTTTTCCACCTATTGTGTTCAATTAGACCAGCTAATTTCAGTTGTTTTTGGCATATTGGCACTCATAGCTGCAAACCACCCCTCTGACGTCACTAGGGTTAGTGATTGGTTTCTATGACAGTCAATGATAGATGTTGTAAGGATCCTTATTACACCCTAAGAGAGGGAGGGTGTAATAAGGAACCAACCATTAGCATACTGAAATATGGTGGTAGGGAAAAGCACTAACAAAATAATTAAAAAAAACGATTACAAATAAAGATATTTATAAACATAAACATTTTACATAAATAAACACATAAAATATTAAGAACATAAGTTATTTTCATGTAATAAAATGCCTGATCTATTAAAGCATAAAAATAGTGAGTAATGTAAAAAAAAAAATGAATAAAATAAATAAAGTACTTTTTCATTTTTTTCAATTCACCACTCTTAAAAATTGGATTAAAAAGTGATCAAAAGACTACAGTTCTCAAAATGATATCAACCAAAACATCTGCCGATCCCACAAAACACAACACACATTCAGACATAAATATAAGATAGATATTATATTTGTACGCTTTTTCTTGCTGTTTGCTACAGGTTTTAATATTACACCAGATTATATAAGATTACTATATATAGAAATGGCCTGTGTATTCATTTTGCTTCATGTCATGTTCTTATTATTAACTTGCCCACTGTTTATCCAAGAGAGGCCCATTTACACTCCAGCGAGTCGTTTTAATAATCCTTCTGTTCTTGTGGGTTACATTTTCTTTTGTGTTACACTAGAGAAATTGTTAACAAACAGAGAGCTGAATGTTTTACCTCCCACACTTTTCCTAGGGAACATTTACCCACTGCGATAAGAAATTAAATACAGCGCTGCCCACTGCTCAGGCTCATTTGTCAAACATTAGGTGAAAAGAGTTATTGTGTGAAACTTACTAGTAGCTTCTGCACAGAATTTTTTTTTTGGTTGGCCAATTTTCTTGGATGATTATGTGGAATTGCCAGTTATCCACCTATAAGTACTGTTCTTGGGATTAGAACCATTTACCAGAAGTGCCATAGGTAAGTGGCCTTGATCATTAGGGCATAAAGAATGCAATTAGCCAGTACAACTTTTATTTAATACCTCCTATATACCTGCAATGTTTTGTCGACTTTTGCACAATTAAAAAAAAATTCTGAAAATAGGCGCAAGTGATAAATCGATCTAAAAACTGCTCAGGAATAAGCCAGGCCAACTTTAATAGACAGAAAATGAAAACAATGAAGCCAATGAGACTTCTGGCAAAATTGTGCAAATTAATCTCTTAAATTAGGTGTATACCATAGAAATTGTTAAAAATAGTGCAAAGCCAAAAAAGTACAGGCAGTCCCCTAACTTAAGGACACCCGACTTACAGGAATTCAGTTGTTAAAGACGGACCCCTCTGCCCACTGTGACCTCTCTTGATTCCTTACTTTGGTCCCAGGCTATAACGATCAGCTGTAATGTGTCTGTAATGAAGCTTTATTGATAATCCTTGATGCCATTACAGCAAAAAATTTTCTACATAACCTGGGGACTGCCTGTATTTGTAGAAATGGGGGAGAAAACCAATTGTTTCAGCCTTTTTCTACTTTAAAAGTTTTTACATCAGACTTTGTAGTCATCTAAGTAGGATAAAAACCAAGTGTTAGGGGGTTGTTTGTTTCCAATAGAAGCCAGCTCAACTCTATATATAACATTGTTATGTCACAGGCAGTAACTCTATAACATATATTAACTACTCTAATTTCTGTTGTTTTTTTCCAGGTGGTTGTCCTATCCTCTTGGTGTTTGTTACGAGATGCTACCTACTATACTTTATCTGTAATTGCACTAATTGTAGTAAGTACATTTATTACTGTAGCAGTTAACTCAATAATTGTGTTCTATGACCCTTATTAACATGTATTTAATGGTGTGAATAGAATTTAGTTGGAATTAGTTATGCTTAATGATAGATACATAATAGATGCTGTATATAGGTAGACTATGCTATAAGGAACTCCGAGAGATTCTATTCATTGGGTTGCACAGAATTTCCCTATCCCGAAGGGAGGAGGTGAAAAGCTGGTCATAGGGTGATGGAAAAGTGGGTTCTTAGTGAAAGAACCCACAACCCTTCTGGGGGTCCATTTTGATATTTGGGATTAGGCCTGTTTTCTCAAAAGGACATACTTCATAAGTCTGGAGAAAATATGAGAAACTCAGTCCATGGCAAACATTTACTCAGCCAGTTTTATTGTGGTGATTTTACCATCTTTTAGCTTACTGATGTGCTGTACCACCTCTGTGACCCTTTACAGCATATTCTAGGTCTAATGTTCAGGATATAAGGGAGGCTAGCCTTTATTTCACAGCAAGCAAGTCTCTATATATTGTAGATCCCAGTCATACGCCCAATTCTGTGGCTGGTGATTCATGACAATTAGCCATTCCTATGGTTATCTGTGACTTGGAATCTGGATGTTTCCTGTGCTTGTCATGGCAATTTTTGTATATATATACATTGTATATATAGGGTGTTTTCCACCAATTTAAGGTGAAGTGAAATAGTAAGAAGATCAAAGTTTAAAAGGTTTATATTTTTCACTAGCTATAATGGACCACCTTCATGTATATATGAAGTACAGATGAAGTGGTACAGTGTGCAGGGAAGGTCAAGTAATATAGACATCTTAAAATAACCTGCCCCACAAGGACTTTATCCATGTTAAGGTATAGGGGTTTCAGATACAAAGGATAAACTAGTTAATTGGTGGTACTAGAAAAAGATGTGGACAAGTGCTCATAGGGCAACCTCCGTTACAAGCGGGGGACAAAAAATCCAGGTGGGTTGTATTAGTTAAAAGTTAGCATTTATTATTATGCAGAGATACATTTTTATAATAAATGCTAACTTTTAACTAATACAGCTCACTTTATTTCTGTTCCCCTATTTGAAAGTGCGGCACCACCAGCCATGGGACAGCACCCCAGATGAACACATGGAAGGTTATGAGCAGATGTCTGCAGAATATGGATTGGATTTATTCACATAGTTGTGTCTTGTGTCCTAGTAATAAATGTATTGATGTGTTCACATGTAACTCAACTCTAATTTGGATACAGTAAAGTGGCAAGCAAGAAAATCGTTGGAATGGCCGCAAAGAGCTGTACATAGAGGATAGATAGCATATCACTTTTTGTTACTATATCACATTGTGATAGGGAAGGAGAACCGATCTATACATCCAAATGACTGGCATGAAGCAGCATATTGTAGGTTTCTAGTATGGGTTTGTGCAGAGGAGACAACACTGGCATTTGAGTGATGTGTGCCAGTCAGGCGTAGTGATGTATGCCTACACAATGTGCAAATGTGTCAGGCACAGAACCTTTGATACATCCACAGTTTGTAGGATATGGTTCCTACTAGTGTCTTGATCATAGTTCAACACCACCAAATTCTTAGCAACAAGGGCACTTGATATACCCCAGGGCCTGTTGCCATGTCTGTGGGCTATGGTTTCGCCACGTAGAGTGGATGTCTGTAAAGGGGTTGACCGCCTTCATCATGACAACAGTTAATACCAGAGCAAGTGCTGCAACCTGGTGCACTGGTGCAAAAGAAATTGAGTATGAAATGATACTAACCAGAGTTCCAATTTTCTCTCACTTGCCATTACCAATAGGCACATACATGCATGTGCCTACAGAGATGATGTCAATGGCTGAGAAAGACTTCCCACTGGACACCAGAGGCTACAGCTCAAAATGACCACGTGTCAGATGTGCCTTAAAGCCTGATGCACACAAAGAAGTTTGGTTGGACAAACTCTCTCTGTGCACTTTAGTTCTGTTCCCTGGTTCTAGATCTGGTCTGTAGAACCCGGTGAGCACATAGATTTAATAATTTAATCCGACTCACTCGTTGGCAACTGATTTAAGATTGTGAATTCAGTTAACAGAAAATGTTAAGTTGGAAAAAGTAATAAAACATGTAGAATAAAAAGAGCAGGGATTGTGTGGGTAGGATTACTGCAAGGATTATGTTTTGTCACATTGTATTTCTGTATTACGGCGGATTTGAGCAGTTGCATTTAGTTATTGTAAATGTCCGAATATTTCTCCATAAATTATTCATTTCTGCTTTGGGCTTTCGAGCACCTGTGATGGTTTTTGTTTCTGTTTAAAGGTAGTTATCAGATGGTCTTTATTTACAAAGGAATCCTTCAATTCTCTTTTGTGTTGTATGCAAATCACCAAGAGTACTCATGGGAAATGCCTCATTTATATTCTGGGACTACAATACAGATGCTGGGTGAAATTTAAGAGGATGCATAGTTTGATGGGATTGATGGGACTTTTGAACTGGCTTTGATGGTATTGATGAGGCTTTGGTATAGTACCACCAAAAGTCACTTAAATAAATGCTTCTTCATAGCTCCCCCAGACAAAATGATTTCTTCCATACATTGGCCCACATTTACTAAAAACTATATGCATTTTCCCTTTGTATAGTGTAGAGGGCGCCAGATTCAGGATTTCTGACGCACGTTCTGCTATCGCCCACTGTACTGCCCTGACAGAATGCACCACTTTTTTTGGTGCACCTCTAACATAGGGCGTGCAACACATTTTGGTCAGCCATTGCATGTTAAATCTGGCACACAGTCCTACTGAGCACCAGAATGCTCATTTCAGCGCAGAAATTTGTCGCATGAAGAACATTGCAGTCACACCACAAAACGGTGGTGCAGACACTTCTTATATACCTGTGCAATCAGTTTGCTTTAGAAAGAACGTGCAAAGTCCGACAGAAAACTGGTGCACGGCCTTTAGTAAATGTGGGCTATTGTCTTGTTTTGCACTGGCATGGAGAATGCCATCCTCTTGAAAATAATTGAAACTGCTTTGAAATAAAATACAGAAATGTCAGGGCAAAGCAAGCAATGAGGATCACTTACCAAGGGCCTGCACATTCTTTTTAGTGCAAACTGCTTGCGCAGGTATTTAAGAAGTGTCTGCACCACATGTGTCTGCACTAGGTATCACGCAAATTACGGGGCGTTTCGGTGCACAGTCAGACCATGCACCAGATTTAACATGCAAAGTCCGACAGAATTGTGTTGCACACCCTGTGTTTCAGGTGCACCAAAACAAAGTGTTGCTCTCTGTTGGGGCAGTACAGGGAGCACCAGATTCATGAAGAACAGGTTCCAGAAATCCTGAATCTGGAGCCCCCTGCACACTACACATGCAAAGTGCATTTAGTGTAGTTTGCATTGTTCTAAGTAAATGTGCCCCAAATTTTGAGGATTCTCATGGACAATAACACTGATGGACTATCGTATCCATGACCTGTAAGCACAATGCCATGCATCTTATGTGTACATACAATAGGCATTGCTGCATTAGCTTGAGTGACTGCATGAAGTACTACAGCTCAAGGCACTTCGAGCACTGGGAAACCCTTTAAATAGTACAGCTAGTAGACTGTATGACATTCATGCAAGGAAAAATATTCTTAAAATATTCTTAATTATTTAATTTAAATCTAATAATCTAAAAATTTTCTTAAATATTAATAGGGTCAATTGAATCAATTATACAGACAAACAACAGTCTTGAGCTTTAGACGCCAGTGCCTTTGGCCACTTTTACAGCAGTCTTCACCTTCACATATTGGGGGTCATTTACTAAGGGCCCGATTCGCGTTTTCCCGACGTGTTACCCGAATATTTCCGATTTGCGCCGCTTGTACATGAATTGCCCCGGGTTTTTGGCGCACGCGATCGGATTGTGGCGCATCGGGGCCGGCATGCGCGCCCCTGCCCCAGTGTATATAGCCTGCCAGACCCTGCCCCAGTGTATATAGCCTGCCAGACCCTGCCCCAGTGTATATAGCCTGCCGCTGCTGCCGGACAGATCGCACAGAAGATATACAGGGGTCACCGGAAAGGTGAGTTTAGATATATTTATTTTTTTGACTCGAGTATAAGCCGAGTATGGGTTTTTCAGCACATTTTTTGTGCTGAAAAACTAGGCTTATACTCGAGTATATAAGGTAATTTTCGAATTTTTAGGGTTTCAATAAAACGATCATAACAGAAACCCAATAGACAGGACGCAAACGGACAATAACGGAAACCATCGATAGACAATAGATATTTAATCAATGGAAATTTTAATGCATTCGTTAGAATTCTAGAATTATCGTGTACACAGGATTCATCCAAAGAAAATCCAAAAATATTCGGAATCGATACGGTGCAAATACGGAAATGCAAATTGACTTTTTGTGCATTTTTTGATCATCACATACCAAAAAGTCCTGACTTTTATTTTCCATCCGTATAACAGTATAAGGGCTTGTTTTTTGTGGGACATATCCTTGCGTTAAATGGCACCACTTTAGAGATCTTATAACTAGGGATTAGCATACACCATAAAGTTCTGTTCAGGTTCTGGTCCGGGTACCGAATTCCAACACTCAACTAGTAACACCCCTGATCGGTAATGGCACCAATCGTGGGTCTTACCCTGTAAATTACGCCAGTGGCATTTAGAGTTAACACTCTAGAGCATACACAAAATCATAAGAACCAGAAGACAAACAGCCACTGAATGAGGTCACAGATTTTTTGGATACCATCCCAGCAGCTGATTGGTTTGGCTGTCCACCAAGCTAGGTTGTCAATCACAGCTTTAAGCAGAGGAGAGACCTAGGTGGGGTCACAAGCCCAGAAATACTTCTGACAGGGAATTTGAGAATTGATATATACCGGCATCAACAGGGGGCATGTCGTACGCTTCTATTATGGCATTGTCACAGTCTACGGGAATAGTCCCTTGGGACTAAAGTCTGTGGACACCCTGGACCACCGCGGGGGATAAAGATGCCAGCCGCAACCCGGGAGTGGAGTCTAAGTGGACTCCTGGACTTGCTCTTGCTGCGGGGCGAGCCACCAGGTCCCTCCACGGGTGCGACTAGGCCCGCGATGGCAAGGTAGGGACACAGGGCAGGCAGGACCACGGGAAGGCAGGACCAAGGGAAGGCAGGAAACGCTCAGGAATCACGGAGGCGTTTGGAAACGCTCAGGAGGCTTTCGCTTCAGCAGAATGCCTGAAGATCCGGCAGGGGATGCTGGGAGTCGCCAGGCTATATAGCAGAGCCGGGAATGCCAGAGCCAATAAGGAGGACGCTGGTCCTTTAAATTCTTAGAGAGTAGGCGCGCGCGCCCTAGCAGCGGGAACGCGCGGCCTATACAGGAGACAGATCTGCGGCCTGGACGGGACCGCGATGGGCCATCAGGAGCCGGGACAGGTAAGTACTGAGACCTGGTGGTAGCGGGGCAGCGACAGCAGCAGACAGCGGAGCACTGGTGCACCCGCAATCCGCAACATGGATCGCGGGGGCACCCTTGCCATGACTCCAGACCGGGGCCGGGCAGCGCAAGGGTGCACCCGCAATCCGAGACATGGATTGCGGGGTCACCCCTGACAGGCATATGACTTACAATAGGAGATTCAGCCAGTACACTTTAGTGTAGACAGACTAAACCCAGAGCTATGAAGAGGATGCCTATTCCCTTTGTAACCCCCTAGATGCCGTGGTCACTATGGATCGCTGTAGAATCCGAGGGCTAGAATGCCCAGGATCAAAAGTTCTATGTTCCATCTCTGAAAAGGGTGAAGGAAAATTGTTTCCTTGTAGATCCATCCAGTTGACCATAAAGAACCTACAGGGTGGGGAGTGCTACCTCTCGGTGCGTCCTACTAATATTCTATAGCAAAATGTGGAGTAATGTGACTCTCGGGTGACAACAAATCCTGGGGAACAGCTTCTAGTATGAAGTGTTGTGTCCTCCACCTACCATCGAGCCTCTGCTGCCGTGAGCCGGACATTAAAATTACACATCAAACAAGTTGGGAGATTTTTTATATTTTTTACAACCGATAGGAACCGTCTGGGAGGACCGGGAGCGGCCGGTTTCATCCGCTTTGTGTTCTTATGATTATTATCAGCCTCTTTGATGCAAATTTTTGTCTCTTCACCTCCTAAATATTTCCACCGTCCTCGGCTCCGAGCAACAAGTCGCTGCTCCTTCGACCAAGAAAAGCAGCTATTTTTGTGAGGCAGTAAAATAACTTTTTTCTTTTTTCCAAAATCAGCAACGAAAGATGAATTTTCCATCCTCTAACCTGCAGGAATTTGGGTGTGTAGAAGTCTCCCCTTCCTTGGAAAAGTTTCTGGCCGGACAATAAAGAGGGTTTAGTTCCTTTTCGGAAGTTGTTTAAGAGGTGGTTAAGTCTGGGCTAATAGCTGGAGAGTCTATGGCCTCCCATGGAGGACGTTCACACTCGGCAGAGGTAGTGGAGTTCATCGATGGGGAGGAAGGAGAACATTTTCCGTCTGAAATTTTTTTGGACTTCCTCGCCAAAGCAAAGAGTCTTAATAATGGTCTAGATGTCACTCACGTCTGCGGGATGTTCTCAGTATGAAAAGTATGTCGAAGCTTGTAACATGTCCCGGGCACGTGGCGGAGCGGGATGTTAGGAGCCACTACATAGACTTTAGACCTTCCAATGTAGATATTATAGGACGAGGTGTAACGGCTTAGAGGGTGCCGAAAATTCTGCATCCCAATGGTTCTCCAGCTACAAATATGAATCCGATATCAGGGGGCGTAACTGGGCCTATACACACATATGTACAGCCTATACACACATACATAACAGTACCATATATACCCATGCGTCATAAATACAGACACACAGAATATACACATCACATATACACACATACAGCAAATGTATACATACATACATACATTACCATACACAGATGTGCAGTAAATACACACCATACAGGTACAGCTGATACAAACCCAATAGCCTAGATGCCGGGGCCCCCTGGCACTGTGGGCCCTATAGCAGCTGCTATGGCTGCTACCACTGTAGATACGCCCCTGCCTGATATAATGGTGCTCACATACATTAGGAAAATATTATATATCCCTATATCCCCAGGAGGGGGATAAAGAGCCCCATGATTCTTCCTTACTGACCTTCCCCAATATCCCTACTATGAGTAGCAGTGAGTTCCCAGAGGGGTCATCCTTATAGAACACCCGGGAACACATACTGGGCCACATTTATCAAAACTAGCGCAGTCTGTACTACGTGCAGTGTCCTGTGTAGTCTGCAGGGGGCGCCAGATTCATCAAAACTGGGGGATATGGCGCCCCCTGCACTGCTCTGGCAGAATGCACCAGCTTTTTTGGTGGGCAACCTTTAGCATAGGGCGTGCAACACAGAATTCTGTCGAGTCACAGTAATAAATTTTGTGTAGTTTATAAAAGCATGTACAAGCAGTATGCACGTTCTGGTCAGTGCAAAGTCAGAAAGAAAACTGGTGCAAAAGCTTTAATAAATGTGGGATATTGATGTCACAGTACAGGGATAATACACACAGTGATGTCACAGTACAGGGATAATACACACAGTGATGTCACAGTACATGGATAATACACACAGTGATGTCACAGTATATATATAATACACACAGTGATGTCACAGTATATATATAATACACTGAGTAATGTCACAATATATATATATAATACACACAGTGATGTCACAGTATATATATAATTTACACAGTGATGTCACGGTACCAGTATGCCACATATATTCCATCACCTATAGCTATCACTCGCTGCACTGTAAAAGGTGATGGTCCTACTTGTGATTTGCACCCGGTAGGAAATGCGCTATGAAGAATAAGGCCCAGTTGTCCCATGCATGGCACAGAAGTGGTTAAAGATGAGAATAATCTTCCTTTAAGCAGCAGGAAAACTTGGGATGCAGAAGCTTAAAGTGTCTTCCTCACAGGATATCCAGCCTCGGCCCATCGCCAGACACCCCCGTTAGATATGACCTCTATTCCATATGAGGGAACAATGCACATCATCTCTGAGAGACTTAACACCTCCGGGGCCCACTCCTAGGATCTGCCATCTCAGGGGCTATGGCAATAACAGGTGTGCGGCGGAGACTCCCGGGAGCGGAAGGCAGAGGTGGATGGAGCTCCACCACACTGAGTGGGCTCCACCGATTGTCAAGTGGTATGATGCATCTAATCTGCGTCTGTCTGCTCGGAAAGAGTCTGTCTCCATCCCAGACACCATTTACAATGGATTTGGCCATGTAACGAAGATATTTTTCTGTTTTGGATGTTGTCTCGCTCAGTAGAGTCTGGACAGTAAGACCGATGTCTCGGCATTGAAAGCTTCACCACCACCTTCTGCCAAATAGTCTGAAGTACAGGAGATGTCAAACATTTCTACTGATTATATTTCCAGTCAGTCCATTGGTAATCTGGTGGTGGGGCAAGTAATTCCCTACGACAGGACAGAGGCCTAGAACCCACTACTTCAAATAAGTAAACTTTGTTGTGGCCAGTCAAGTCACCAGTAATCTTTCCTTCATTTATGGTCAAGAGGCAACTTCCATAGGTCAAGGATGCAGCTGAGGTCTAGAATCCAGAACTTCTTAACTCATGAGACTTGAGTGGTCATGTCCAGTGAAGTCCTTTACTTACATTAAAGTTTTGATGGCACTACTCTAAGACAAAGGTCAATGATACAGCTAAAATGTAGAACCCACAACTTCTTCAAATCAGTAGACTTGAGTGGTCATGTCCAGCCAAATCACTTGTATCCATGACCCTGGGTGAAGGATGCAGCTAAGGTCTAGAATCCAGAACTTCTTCAACTCAGGAGACTTGAGTGGTCATGTTCAGTGAAGTCGTTTACTTAGAAGTTGTGATGCCACTACTCCAAGACAAAGGTCAAGGACACAGCTAAGATCTAGAACCCACAACATCTTCAAATCAGTAGACTTGAGTGGTCATCTCCAGCCAAATCACTTATATTCATGACCCTGGGTCAAGGATGCAGCTAAGGTCTAAAATCCAGAACGTATTAACTCAGGAGACTTGAGTGGTCATGTTCAGTGAAGTCCTTTACTTCAGTGTATATAGCCTGCCAGACCCTGCCCCAGTGTATATAGCCTGCCGCTGCTGCCGGACAGATCGCACAGAAGATATACAGGGGTCGCTGGAAAGGTGAGTTTAGATATATTTATTTTTTTGACTCGAGTATAAGCCGAGTTTGGGGTTTTCAGCACATTTTTTGTGCTGAAAAACTAGGCTTATACTCGAGTATATAAGGTATTTTACCCTGCATTGCTTAGTTACTGCTATGTCAAGACCAGGGGCATAACTACAGTGGTAGCAGCCATAGCAACTGCTATGGGGCCCACAGTGTCAGGGGGCCCCAACCTTTTGGCCTGACACACTAAAGAATGGAGAATGTGCACCATTAGATACATATTGGGGCAGATTTACTTACCTGGTCCATTCGCGATCCAGCGGCGCAGAGGATTCGGGTTCTGCCGGGATTCACTAAGGTAGTTCCTCCGACGTCCACTTGATGTCGCTGCTGCGCTGAAGTTCATCCGAATTCACTGAACTTTACCAAGCCAGGCCGGGTGCAGGTAAGTCAAGCAACACAATTTGTTTTTTAAATGCGGCGGTTTTTCCGAATCCGTCGGGTTTTCGTACGGCCACGCCCCCCAATTTCCGTCACGTGCATGCCTACGCCGATGTGCCCAATCCGATCACGTGCGCCAAAATCCCGGGGCAATTCAGGGAAAAACGGCGCAAATCGGGAATTTTCTGACAACCCGTCGGAAAACCGCGATTCGGGCCCTTAGTAAAGGACCACCAGTATGCCGCACGTTTTACACTATAATATCTATATATCAGGGCACATCTTCCACAGTACACAGGATGAATCAGAAGCTCAGATAAGAAATGTCAGTGGGGGACAGAATGACAGGACTAGGGCTCTCTCATCTCTAATTCTGACCGTATACTTCCCCCATCTGGTCAGCAGCTACTAGGACAAATCTGTTTATTTGTATAAATGTATATACCGATGCATAAATGTGTGAGTATACAAATATGTATATTTTCTGAGGGAGTTGGGGGCCCCGTTCATAAGTCTGCTATGGGGCCCTGCCTGTCCTAGTTATGACCCTGGTCAAGATAACTATAAAACTTGAGCATGTCTGGCCTTTACTTACCTTATTACATCCAGAATTAGATTCACTAAGTCAACAACATACTTTACTTTTTATACCTCAAACAAATGAAAATGAAGAGTGGAATCTACTTACCTTAGTAGATCTAGAGGTAAATTCCCCATGTCAACATACCCTACTTTACTTTTCATACATCAAACTAATGTAAATTGAAGAATAGTATGGTATACAGTAATGTGATTCTATTACAATACTGCTCCTTCTGCTGCATTACTACTACATGTATTGAGCGTATTATCGGTCCATGGTTATATTTGCAACATCTTAAACCTCTTTTCTTTATTAAAATAGTATTTGATTTCATTATTACCAATTACAAAACACTTCAATTTCTGAATGCATTTACATACCTCCCTAAACTTTTGTACAGTACTGTATGAAGCATTATATTTTTTGTGAAATATGCAAATATAGTGCCTGGCATGCCTACATTTAATATGTAATGGCTCAGCAAAGCAAGGGAACTTTGCTGGTGAACTTCCTGGTGAGCTGGAGTGTATTATAACCATCTCATTGTTCTCATCATCTCTCTTTTTCTATGTGTCACTTACTAGTAGAATGTTCAGAAGCTGTAGATCAGGGTTCCCCAAACTGCGGCCCACGGACCGTTTCGATCCGGCCCCCGACACTTTGCGCACCAGCGCCGGGCCCTCGCGGCCTGCGACAGTCGGGTAGGAGCCTCCGTCCGTCCGGACAGGAAGCTCCTGTCCGTCACTGTATAGTGCTCGGTGCGGCCGGAAACGACCGCTCGAGCACTATTACTGGAACGATGTGGCCGAAATACAACTCCGGCGCACATCGCTCCATGAACTAGGCTGCGCGGCAGCGCGATGACGTCATCACGCGGCCGCGCCCGGACGCGGCAAGAAGATAGAAGACTTAGGTGAGTACAGGGTTTTTATTTTTTTATTAAAGGGCAGTAAAAAGATTGTGGCGACTGGGGACTAGTATAGTTAGTTATGAGGGGCAGAATAAGAAATAATTAATTATAAGGGGCAGCTTAGTAAATAATTAATTATGAGGGGCAGAATAGGAAATAATTAATTATAAGGGGTAGCATAGGAAATAATTAATTACTACATCCACCTTGAATGTGTATCCATGGCCCTCAACCAATACCCTCTCCCTACAGGTCGGCATTTTCCCCAATAACCCTGTCTTTGTCATTGGATTACCTCCACAAAACTGAGTTTAGCTCCACTTGACCCCCTCACCCTAAGCCACGTTCGGTACATCATTGGCCCCTACTCATTACCCTTTCCTACTCCCTACAGGTTGGCATTTTTCTCATTATCCTGTACTTCCTGCCATACATTATTCCATTTGCAACTTATGTATTTCTGCTAAAGATACCACTACATATCCCCATTTCATACTTCAACTACCATGTGCTAATACCCTTAGGTTTCCAAACTCCTCCTCCTTCCCTCCTTCCCAGATCTTTCCATCTCCCCATACCAGTTTACCATATTTCATTCATTTCCTCGTTCTCCCCCACCCCTAGGTCAACAATACCTTAATCAAATTTGGGTCCGGTGCCTTTGATCCATTTTACTGCTCTGTTCCTCTGTTCACCTCTACTGCTCCTGGGTAAGCCTAAAATCTGCCCTCCCTTCCAGCTACAATTTATTCCCCCTGTCACTTAGGTTCTACACACTTTAGCCGGTTTTCTATGCCAGCATGCTGCACTGTCAATGGTCTTATTGCTTTTACTGTTTTTATACATACATTCCTCACAAACAATGCATTTTCTGTGTATAAACATATTTATCCATTTTTACGCATTTATTTCACAAACCTTGAAATCTTGTACTGAGTTTTGAATTTGTTTCCGTATTCATTTGTGTAACTACTTATTTTATTCTTTTATATACTTTTACTTATGCATTTCTTTTAGCTTACACATCATTTATGACAATGTATTCATGTTGTTTTTAGGCTTTGTCACAATATTTTCTTTTTAGTGTACATTTTTATATTGGACTTGACGAAGAGGATGATCCATCCTCGAAATGCGTTGTCTGTACAAAAATAAAAATGATCTCTTATCAACCTATTTGTCCTTTACTTCAGTCTGAGGGACAGTGGTTATACAAAAACCTGCTCATACTTCATACATTTATTTACTTTTCCCCCCGCCACACATTGACAGACACCGGTTACGCTGCAGACTGTGCAAAATCTTCTACAGATATCTACACGTTCCAGACGTGTCAGGAGCTTGCAGGGCCAGTGTATTATAGAGTGTGATGACTCCCGGTGAGATTAACAAAGTACAGTTTAAAAAAAAAAAAAAACCCAAAGTACATTTTTTTTTTAAAGGCTACTGACACTGGCATAGTAAAAACTGTAAAAAAAAAAAAAAAAGCTAATTACACTTTATCTTTCGACACCTCTTTACAGTTAATCAAAAAGTTAAATCAGGGTTCCCCAAACTACGGCCCGAGGGCCACATGCGGCCCCCGTACCGCTTCGATCCGGCTCCCATCGCTTGGCGCCGGGCCCCCACGGCCTTCGACAGTCGGGCAGGAGCCTCCATCCGTCTGGACAGGAAGCTCTTGCCCGTCACTGTATAGTGCTCGGAGCGGCTGGAAACGGCCACTCGAACACTATTACTGGAAGACAACCCCGACGCACATCGCTCCATGAACTAGGCTGCGCGGCCGCGAGATGACGTCATCCCGCGGCCCCGCACCCTTTCCTGCCCGGCCGCGGCAAGAAGATAGAAGACTTAGGTGAGTACAGGGTTTTTTTTTTTAAATCAAAAAGGGCAATAAAAAGATTGTGGTGGCCGGGGGACAATAATTAGTTATGAGGGGCAGTTTAGGAAATAATTAATTACAAGGGCAGCATAGGAAATAGTTAATTATGAGGGGCAGTTTAGGAAATAATTAATTATGAGGGGCAGTTTAGGAAATAATTAATTATGAGTGGCAGTTTAGGAAATAATTAATTATGAGGGGCAGCATAGGAAATAATTAATTATAAGGGGCAGCATAGGAAATAATTAATTATAGGGGCAGCATAGGAAATAATTAATTATAGGGGCAGCATAGGAAATAATTAATTATAGGGGCAGTATAGGAAATAATTAATTATGAGGGGCAGCAAAGGAAATAGTTAATTATGAGGGGCAGCATAGGAAATAATTAATTATAGGGACAGCATAGGAAAAAATTATGAGGGGCAGCATAGGAAATAATTAATTATGAGGGGCAGCATAGGAAATAATTAATTATGAGGGGCAGCATAGGAAATAATTAATTATAGGGACAGCATAGGAAATAATTATGAGGGGCAGCATAGGAAATAATTAATTATGAGGGGCAGCATAGGAAATAATTAATTATGAGGGGCAGCAAAGGAAATAATTAATTACAAGGGGCAGCATAGGAAATAATTATGAGGGGCAGCATAGGAAATAATTAATTATGAGGGGCAGCATAGGAAATAATTAATTATGAGGGGCAGGATAGGAAATAATTAATGG